>JAOTOL010001200.1:0-366174 GCA_034440575.1 Imbricaverruca yamaguchii
TCCCACAAATCGGCCCGCGGTGGCATTCCCGGCGCGGTCAGCTCATAGTGCACACTGCGCCGCAGCCGACTCCAGACACCCGTGCTGAGTGAGGAATGGACGCATCGTTGGTTTATATTGCGGTGCCTCGAGTTCAATCCTACATAACTGTGCCGCTTTGTATCGCCGTCTTCGGTCACGCAATTTGGTAAATATATGAAACCTTAAACAATCTTAGCTCTGCATTCGTACCGGAGGTATCATGACTACCATAGACACCACTGAAGGCTCTGCGTTTGTGCCCGATATACACGGAATGTCGACTTGCACTGCGCTTTTGACGCTTGACCCTGCCTATCTATCGTCCATGGGAGCCATGTACTGGATCATAGCCCGCTGTTGGTCGGGCCTAGATCACCTCCTGCCCGGCCGGAATGTCAGGGACTATAGCGCCCCATAGAACTACTGAATACCGTCGGAAAGCTCGTCACGATTCCAGAAGAACGGAACCACCATAATTATGCTTCATTTCTGCAAACAAAACGTCGCTCCGGACATCCATGGCGTTATGGATAACATCAATTCTTGAGTCCTAAGGAGTCCATATTATATGGCGATTTCGAAGGTTCGAAGCTTTTGAATAAGGAAGAAATTGCCATCGAATTGTTCTTGAGAAAACCGGACTTAAAATTTGTAAGATTATGCATTGGTGAGCTTCAAATTAGGGGCTATCGGTGAATGAAATGCAGCAATTTGTCTTGAGCATGCACTTAAAGCTGAGCATTCAAAAGCGAGGTAACTGAGCATTTAAAGCAAGTACAGGCATACACCTAGAGGTGTAAGCGGAAGCAAGTCGGAACAATACAAAATCAAAGTGATAGAATGTATAGCTGGTATCTGGGTTTGCAAATACATAAAGAAACAATTTGCGACATGATTCGCTGACATATTGCAAATAATCACCATGGAACATATTTCTGAAGCAGAAAAAGCTTACCGCAAATTCCCTAAATTTGGTTGCTGAAGGTCGAGATCTAAGTGTGCACGTCTCTTCCGATTTGAGTCTAAAAAACTTTGTCCGTAATATAATATATATATATATATATATATATATATATATATATATACAACTATAGCCGAGACTGCTGGATACAAGGGAGGGCACGGAATCTTGCCCTCCGACCATTAAAAAGCACGCAAGTTTTACCTTCACGTTCTATCGATACCAGGAAGAAATCTCTGGAACTCAACATCAATACAACGCAGAGCATCCAGCATAGCTACAGCTTTCGTACGGACAATTCCGTTGTCTTCCTACTTTCTGTGTCATAATAGGAGTCACTTCGATATTTTGCCCTTTAGTTTCCTAATTGCGTCAGGGATGACTTTCACTAGGAGTACAAATTCTGAGTATCTTGAAATGAACCAACGGCTCATGTATTTGAAAAACAAAGAAATTAAAGTGCATTATTTGGCTCCCTCTACACATCGGTATGACGTCATAACATATTTAATTGGTGCTTTCATATCGCCGGTAGTGGCCAGATTAATAGTTGGCCCAAGCGAATGCATAGCCCCTTTTCAAGGAACATTTAACTTTGGCTATCATGTTTTTAACTGAACCAATTCAAGCAGACCTAATCATCGCCTGATTCAAGCTAATGCTAGGTCAAGTGTGTGAATGCTTTTTCATGCTCCATGAGCTCTGGGCGCATTGCAATGACATGATGCGTATTTATTGATCCTAAGCTTGTCAATGACTCAGAACGTGGCCAAACATTATTCATGAGGCCATCGGGTGGTCTGGCCATGTCTGGATTTTCAAATTGAAAAACTTCCTGAATTTTTTTTGTTTGCATACTTTAGAATAACAAATTCGAATTCAGCACTCCAAAATACTTTGGAGTAGTACTCGATTATTTCATGAGGATAAGTACACAAATGGTAGACATGCTAACATAGATTACCTGAATACCGCGACATATAGCGCCGGATATATAGCGTCAAATGGCTGGTATGACGGTTTGCATGCTCGTTCTTGCCCATGTCCATTGGTAGCTAGGCAGAAGTGCCTTCCATGTTCACGGAATGAATACGTTAGGTTTCCAGCGAGTGAAGAAAAGAGTTTGAGTGGCAAAACACTTTACGTCCCAACACCTCCGGAACTTTTTTTTTTACTGGACAGAACCCGGCATTGCATATCGGCACCAGTGTTAAAAGTATGTCACCTCTACCATGTTAGTTGGTTCGTAGCCTGAGCTGTCATGACTCCTCAACATGGGTGCAAGCATTGGGGGGAGGAGATGTCCCCAAATTTCTGAAAAGTGACGATTTCTCCCCTCAATTTTGTTCGTGTCTCCCCAAGCCTCAGCTACCTGAGTATCATCGCTGCAAAATTCTAATTAGTCATTTATAAAGTGAAAATATACATGCAAGAGACTGACCAAAAATACTAAAAGCCGATCTAGCCGATAAACAGGCTTGACAGGCTATCTGTCGTCACAAAACTGCTTCCAGCCAATTCTTGAATAACATGAACTTTGACCATCTCCTGTTTTCGCCTGGGTGGAAAATTGTGCTCTGCTAGACAACAAATTTACATTATCGCAGGGCTTTATACGTCTTAGGCTGCATTCCCCTTCTCATATATCGATATATCTTGATCAAATGTGACCTGGATGTCCTTGGGTACTTTGAAGACTATTGAGGGAAGTCATGGGTAGCTTTAAGCACGTACATCAAGTTAACGTCGTATTCATATTCGGATTCAGCGACGAGTTCGCCAGAGGTCTTATTTGTATTGGCATCGGCATTTAGCGCCGGGTTTATGGTCATTCGAATCAATTACCATAAATGCTTCTGCCTGTGCTGAACACGCTGGAGGGAACTACATGGGTCTCACATTTCCACCTTAACGGTCAAGGTTCAACGCAAACCGGTTTCTTCGGTCGTCTCCCACTTTTTTTTTCACCCAAACCTGCCCAAACCTGGTATCAAGCAATAGCCTGTGGTGAACCATCGTGCAACATTTCAAATCGGTACATGCCAAGGTCAAACTTCTAGGTCAAAGGTTAGCTTGATTTATTAGATGGCGATATTGAAGCGATATTGACCGAACACGATATTCGGTTGCATTCGCCTCAACTTCCATCAAATGAGCGTCATTATAAGTGGCTTGCTATGTAGTATCAGAAAGCTAAGCAATTGTTTGAAGAACAAAGGCCAAGCCGATCCTTCGATTTACATTTTTTTTCGTTTTCTTTCAAATCTGTCCAAACTTGGTATCAAGCAATATTCATTGGTGAGCACTTGAGTAACATTTCAAACCAGGACAGGTCAAGATCAAAGGTTTGACTGAGTACTTCGATGCCCTCGCGTTTCGTCGCTGCGGTTTCATTTTGCATAAAATGGATGCCATTCGTGTTGTGTCATTCGTGTTGTCTTGCTGTGCAGTATCTGAAAGTTGAAATTTAGAAAAAATCTTGACGGATCAAAATTCAAGCTGATTTCTTCGGTCACCTCACCTTTCTTGTGGTTTTCGGCCAGACCTACCCAGCTCCACAACCAATCAACAGCCCATGGTGAACCCTCGAGTAACATACACACGTGGTGTGCCGATGTCAAACTTAAAGGTCAAAGGCTAGTTTGAATTTTTGGAAGTCCTCGCGATTCTTGGCTATGAGTTCAATTTTTACTAAGTGGGTGCCACTCGACGGGCTTGTGCCGTATTATAATGCTATTATAATGCTCTGTTACAATGCTGCCGCATAATTCAACAAACTGTTCAGAAACCACATTAAATTTGAAAGCCAAAGGTCGAACGAATTTCTTCTGTCGCCCGACGTTTCTTCGTTTTCTCCCAAAGCTACCCATGCTTGGTATCAAAAGATAGCCAGTGGGCAACTCTGGAGTAGCATTTCAACTCGGGCCCTGTCAGATCAAACTTCAAGGTCAAAGATTGGTTTAGTTTTCAGAGTATTCGCGTTTCGTGGCTATGGCTTCAATTTGCATAATGTGGGCGTCATTCGACGTGGCTTGCCGTACGGCATCAGAATGTTGGGATATCGAAATAATTTCAAAGATGTCCAAGGCCCGACGTGCTTACAATGATTGAGTGTAATAGGAATATGTAATAGGAAAGTCAGATTTATGTTTGCTTGCGGCCTTTGTGATAGCAAGCACAATCATATATGACTAGGAGCTCCCCAAGCAATCCGTCATATAACCTGATTGGACGTTGCTATCATCGCCGGTTTTTAATTTACGCCGCCACATTGCTGTTCCGGACATATAAAATACAGCACCTTTTTTAGTTTGTGCGCTTTCCTCTTAACACGCGCCCTGGAGGGCCTATCTTCAAGGTCAAATGAGGTCAAAATAGCAAAAAAATTCTCTTTTTTTCGTGGCTTGGCTTGCTATTCTTATGGATCACTGTGATCGTGTTTAAATGCTCCAAAATTGGCATTCATAATGTTTTGGACATTACTAATGATGCAATACGGATGCCAGATCCGCCATTTGACCTCAGGTCATCCACATAGGAGCACTTTATCACGTCATTACTTGCCCCAGTTACCGGAACCGGGCTGCGCACCCGACTGCTCCGTTTTGCGGCTCAGCACAATCGGCTTCGCAAAGAAAGGAATGAAATACTTGAATAAATAACGTTAGGGAACATGAATAAAGTATGGAAATGAAAATTTATGAAAAATAAAGTATAAAGTAGGCACACAATGGCAAACAGTAGTTTTCCGGATGTGTAGGGAGTGACATGCAGTGACATCAATCGCACGACCGTCATTTGCATTTATGACAACACTCCAGTTGACCAAGTTTGGTTCCATTAGCCCGTCATGAACTTGACCTAACTTGACCTCGGCAGCCTAACATGACTTTTAAATTACATAGCATAACAATATGCATCAAACAAGTCCCTAGTGTTGTGAAGAACACTTCCCTCTTACCAATATATGGGAAGCACATAAGCGCCGATTTTTGTGGTCTGGTGCTGCGAAATCATTTTACCTTAACGGCCCGGCCCCTAACTGGAAAACATTTTTCGCCCGAGTCTCATTTTTCTTGCTTTAAACAAGCGCCGGTAATTTCTAAGAAGATGTACAAACAATGACGTATATCATCCGGTCAAACCTCAAGTTATCTACGAAAAGCCGGAGGGGTGAGCGGATTTCGCTCCAGGGCGCATGTTAATGGTTCAACGGAAGTTGTCAAATTTTCAAGAGAAGCCACACGTGAACGCGCACAATTTTATAACTAGCCCGAGTTCATAACCGCGAGAGAGCAATGTTGTAGTCAGGTGTAGAACCCAGGAATTTTCATGTGGTCACCTGTCTGGAGGGGCGCCAATTTTTTGGAGCGGCGCCACTGTGAAAGCGCCTGAAAGGGGCGCCTCTGCCTGCAAAATTCGAGGGGGCGGGATGCACTCGGCCCTTCCCGGCCCCTTCGGCCTTTCTTTCCAATGGGGTGCCTTTTTATTTCATAGAAGCGCCCCTGGCCGAAAAATTCGATCGGGTACACTGGAACCTTTTCAGAAGGACGCATTTTCCCGGCCTGAGGGACGCCACCTTCCACGTGGGGGTGCATATCCTCTGTTCCAGATCCTTTATCCTGCCTGGTTGTCATTGCATCGAAATGTGTCCCTGTAAAACAGGAAGGCATGGGAACGGAAATTGCACGTTCATATTTGCTACCATAAAACCATCGTCCGATATTTTATGTTCTTTCCTGCTGCAAGAGCGAAACATTTAACATACTTACATCATTGCTCTATGGTGATCGTAAAATCAGGTCCAACACGTACAGGTCCGGCACGTACAGACGTCCAGCACATACAGGTCCAGCACATACAGGTCCAGCACATACAGGTCCAGCACGTACAGGTCCAGCACGTACAGGGCCAGCACGTACAGGTCCAGCACGTCCAGCACGTCCAGCACGTACAGGTACAGCACGTCCAGCACGTCCAGCACATACAGGTCCAGCACCTACAGGTCCAGGACGTACAGGTCCAGCACGTACAGCATGTCCAGCACGTACAGGTCCAGCACGTACAGGTCCAGCACGTCCAGGTCCGGCATGTCCAACACGTACAGGTCCAGCACGTACAGGTCCAGCACGTACAGGTCCAGCACGTCCAGCACGTCCAGCACGTACAGGTACAGCACGTCCAGCACGTCCAGCACATACAGGTCCAGCACGTACAGGTCCAGCACGTCCAGCACATACAGGTACAGCACGTCCAGCACGTCCAGCACATACAGGTCCAGCACGTACAGGTCCAGCACGCAGAAGGTCCAGCACGTACAGGTCCAGCACGTACAGGTCCAGCACGTCCAGCACGTACAGGTCCAGCACGTACAGGGCCAGCACATACAGGTCCAGCACGTACAGGTCCAGCACGTACAGGTCCAGCACATACAGGTCCAGCACATACAGGTCCAGCACATACAGGTCCAGCACATACAGGTCCAGCACGTACAGGTCCAGCACGTACAGGGCCAGCACGTACAGGGCCAGCACGTCCAGCACGTCCAGCACGTACAGGTACAGCACGTCCAGCACGTCCAGCACGTACAGGTCCAGCACGTACAGGTCCAGCACGTACAGCACGTCCAGCATGTCCAGCACATACAGGTCCAGCACGTACAGGTCCAGCACGTACAGGTCCAGCACGTACAGCACGTCCAGCATGTCCAGCACATACAGGTCCAGCACGTACAGGTCCAGCACGTACAGCACGTCCAGCATGTCCAGCACATACAGGTCCAGCACGTACAGGTCCAGGACGTACAGCACGTCCAGCATGTCCAGCACATATAGGTCCAGCACGTACAGGTCCAGCACGTCCAGCACGTCCAGCACATACAGGTCCAGCACGTACAGGTACAGCACGTACAGGTCCAACACGTACAGCATGTCCAGCACATACAGGTACAGCACGTACAGGTCCAGCACGTCCAGCACGTCCAGCACGTACTACATAAAACTACGACGTTCATAGGTAGCGGTAAGTAGTGAAACTTCAACCGCAGCATCACCCGAGTCTGTGACAAGGAAAGCAGAGAAATGTTGGTCTGCGGAGATAATTAGTAGCAGGTGAAGTGATGGGCAACGCTCTCGACACTACCTCCAGCGACCTAACCACGTGCGCGTCCTTTCGCCTCTGTGGTGTACTGCCCTCTGACGCCGACCACTGTCCTTCGTTCTATTCTCTCCGCGTCTTGTTTGACTATGGTCGGAGATCTTGTCCGTCCCGCGACTCTCCCGCCGCAAGGTACCATCGCGATGGTGCACACACACACACCGCGGTATGTTGGTGCACACGCACCGCGGTATATTGGTGCACACACATACACACACACACACACACACCGCGATATATTGGTGCACACACACACACACACCGCGGTATGTTGGTGCACAAACACGGTGATATGGTGGTGCACACACACATACCGCGGTAAGTTGGTGCACACGCACCGCGGTATATTGGTGCACACACACACACACACACACACACACACACACACACACACACACACACACACACACACACACACACCGCGATATATTGGTGCACACACACACACCGCGGTATGTTGGTGCACACACACCGCGGTATATTGGTGCACACACACACCGCGGTATGTTGGTGCACACACACACCGCAGTAGGTTGGTGGACACACACTGCGGTATATTGGTGCACACACACACACACACACATACCGCGGTAAGTTGGTGTACACACACATACCGCGGTAAGTTGGTGTACATACCGCGGTAAGTTGGTGTACATACCGCGGTAAGTTGGTGTACATACCGCAGTATGTGCGTGTGTGCAGACCGCGGTGCTGGGTTGGCCCTTTCCCCATACCCAACACACTCACGACACTGTGACACTGGGCCGGCGCCGTAACGTGCTGCCGAGACTAACGGCTATTGTTTTTACCTATTAATATAGTATTTTTTAAATTGTAATCTCTACTACATTAGTTGGTTCCTTGCTCGAGCAGTCGTGGCAACTTAGCCCAGATGACGGCGCTCGTGCCTGTTCCATTCCTTCCCCCATCGCCAAGAACCTCCCTTTTCTTTTCTGTTACATAGCTTCATGCAATGCTTTCTTTCGCATTTCTAGCACATTTATGAGCAAAACAAATATGGACTTCAAGTTGGATCCTTTCTCTATCCCTTTTATCGCATATTGTGTATATCGTGGGATGAACTCTGCGAATGCGCTGAGATCGAACTATTTTGATTGTCGATACGGCCACGTGCTGTCAATTTGCTCATCTATCACGTAGCGGATAAACATGCACCGTGCGGAAGGCCTATGCAAATGCGCAGTGTGACCTCATACGACCTAATGTACGATACATTTGCTGACAGTTATTGCCCCTTCATATCAGTATGCAAAGTATGTATACGAGCCGTTTTCAGGCACATTTTGTAAAGCTAAGCGTATGCTGCGAAAATATTAACTCACTTTACTTGTTGCAACATCAGTCGCCACGAGACCAACGAAACGAAATGCTTTCGATGAATGTTTGCGGGCTATTTATTGTGCTTGATTTATATCGATTTATCCATTAGTTCCGGAACGACAACGGGGCTAAAAAGCTCCCCTCCCTCCTCATCTGTGACCTGGGTACGGGAAAACATATCAGTGACTGCCGAGCTAAGTGAATATGTAGCTCAGCACCAAGAAGGTTACTTTGTGCTGTGTTAAATGACTTGCTTGTGGTTAGTTTCTAATCTGTTATCAATTAGCTATCAATTAATTTAATGGAAAACTGGACGAGTGAGATAATGTCCTTCCTGATTGTTCTTTTGATAAAGAAGGTTTTATATTGCTCATTAATCCTTTTTACCTATTATCAGCAGCAGACATACTGCCCACTCATCAGCAAATACCAACAGCCCGGACATGTATCCTCCGCCCTCCAGCAGCAAACTAATTGGTGTTTATTGAACAAGCTGCGGCTGCGTGCTATGCAGAGCACGCTCTACCGCTAGACGCACTGCGAGTAGCTGGCGGCTTCGAGGGCAGGCGAACAATTTCACTTTAAAAATGCAACAGTACCGCAGCTTTCATTACGGATATTTACACGACGGAAGAACAATATTTCTTCCATAAACCAGACTGGTGAAATGAAGGTAAAAATATTAACTGGATTCAGCATGTGCGCATGTGAACATTGCACACACACGCGCATCAGACACACAGGCACACACACGCACACACACGCACACTTATATATACTAAAATTCGTAGATTGCATAATTATGAACATCATAATTATCACCTGGACTATATCACCTTTCCAAGCGAATGATTGAGACCATTGTTAACAATAGGAAGTCAGGATCGATGTGGAACAAATCGTGATTTAAAATTATTATCTTTTTGTCGACGTTTCAACCAACCTTGATCATTTTCAGGAACTAGCACAGTACGAATTACCTACGTGTAATGCAAGCATACAAGTGAAATGATAATGCATGCAGTTTCAATCATTACACGTCCTATTCCTGGTGAGCAAACAAAATATACAATAAACGTATATCAATATGTAAGAAAATACGCTCATCAGAGACATGCAATGACTACAAATCAAGGGACACAATTTGGCATTCGCTTGTCTTTGTATGTGCACGGGTGGTGGGAGCTGTTCCACAGATGTAGATGGCTTCAGCTGCCGCCAGGGCATCGCTGATCAAGACAGCGTAGCAGGATGGTAGTGTTGACTGCCAGCCGGTGTCTGGTGAGATGTGTACTGTGCTATGTTGAGAGATGGTCTTTGTGGCCGCCGACCGGGGGTGGTGAAGCTGCAGCCAAGTATCAAAATTGTGTGACCGATGTAGTGTACGTTACGGGTTTTGCAGTCGCCGGTAGTACACTTGAAGCGATGCACTACATCCGTCTGTTGCAATGTGGTAGGGTTGAAGGTGTTGTTGCGTGAAACAAGGGATGCCGTTTTGGTGTCTGGCAGCAGACAAGGAAACGAGTTTTGTGGACATGCTGGACAAGTGTGACGTTTTTGAAGACAACGTCGCTTATGACCTTTTCATCCTTCGTCCAAGCGATGATAATAGTGTTTTTGCAGTGGAATGAGATACGTTTGCTGGTGCCATCAGTGATTTGTCTGGAGTCGGGGTGATTGGTGTGCTTGTGTATCATGCCATGGAATAATTTGTCAAAATTGGCATTGTTATTCCGGTTAATCACGAGCAGCTGACGCACGCGGAAAAGCTCGCGGTGAACGAGGTGCTACTAGGAGCGCTCTCCTCACGTACGATCACGCCGCACCAGTAGCTATCATTGCAATTACTCTCACCGTTCATGCATCGTCCTAGGCTTGTATTTTGTGCGCATACGCTCGGAATTTTGCACCACGAGCATCGTTTATGCGGTCGAAAAGGGAGGCGTATTACTAACATTCAGTTCTACGGCAAATCTTGGTCCAGATTCTGCCGTGAGTGTTGCTTTCAGAGAATGAAGGCCATCGACACTGACCACGCTAACAAACTTGTAATCTGCGTACCTATGGTACATACCCGGTCGGACAGAGGTTTCACGCAGTACTTTTTCTCCAACATAGCTCATGTAGGCCGGTGCGAATAACACACCTAGAGGACGTGGTCGTGCAGGCACACAACATTTCAAGTAGGACATTTCTGAGAAACTTGGGGAGGGTTCTAGTGTCAGGACTTTCATACAAATTGTTCAAAATTGTGTCCATTGTTCTCTGCAATGGGACATTAGTGTCTGATGACGCTTAGAGACGCTAACAAACCGTTCAGACTGTTAGTTCACAGGATGTCCACAACGTCTTCGGAGGACTTCACTGAGTAATCGGCGGGTATGTGTGACACATTAAGGCTTCTTTCCTATTAAAGCTTTTTTGCAAAATGGTACGTGAACGACGGAATTTGTGAGATGATGGGTCTGGGTGGTCATCTGTCCTCTTTTGTCACATGATGGGTTTGAGTGGTCGTCTCTATCTCTTTTGTGAGATGATGGGTCTGAGTGGTCGTCCGTCTCTCTTTTGTGAGATGATGGGTCTGAGTGGTTGTCTGTCTCTCTTTTGTGAGATGATGGGTCTGAGTGGTCGTCGGTCTCTCTTTTGTGAGATGATGGGTCTGAGTGGTAGTCTGTCTCTCTTTGTGAGATGATGGGTCTGAATGGTAGTCTATCTCTCTTTGTGAGATGATGGGTCTGAGTGGTCGTCTGTCTCTCTTTTGTGGGATGTTGGGTCTGAATGGTCGTCTGTCTCTCTTTGTGAGATGATGGGTCTGAGTGGTCGTCTGTCTCTCTTTTGTGGGATGTTGGGTCTGAGTGGTCGTCTGTCTCTCTTTGTTTGTTCCATACATGTACCCAGGGCGGTACCGGCCAGTAGCGCTCCGAAAATGAACACCACCAACCTCTGCAACAGCCGAACGGATCAGTTTGATGACGTGAATCTTAAAAGTTACAATTGGATCACTGGTCTCACTGGCTTTAGCTTAGTCCGGTCCTCTAGAACGGTACACACCTCATGTGGGTAGTCGTCCTTGTCCAGAACGACGAGGATGTCCTTGTCTCTTGTCCGCTCGTCGGACCACGATTGTCTCATCGTTTCGGAGTTCGCATGCAGAGCCGGTGTGATGGCACCTTTGCGACCGATGTGCCTATCCTTAGCTGACTCGGTTTGAAACCGCTGCTGTGTGCGCGGCTCGAAGCAAGCCTTGCCTTCATCTTGTAGATTGCATAAATCTTCGAACAGGAGCGTCACTGTGGTCCTCTTCAAGATGGGATCCTACTTAAGATACACATGGCAGTTGATGCCTAATTTAAACAGCCATTGTTTGCCTGTATTATTGCACCTATCCATGAAGATGGATGAAACGTCGACAAAAACATATTCACTTCGAATCACGATTTCTTCGACATCGATACTGATTTCCAATACAATTTGCATTATAAGAACCGTGTTAACCATTGGCACGGTTCAAATTATTTGAATATATACATATATATATACATATATATACACACAAACATATATCTTTATATATATATATATATATATATATATATATATATATATATATATATATATATATATATATAGGTATATATACATGTGCATATATTCGAATAATTTGAACCGTGCCAATTTCTTATAATGCAAATTGTATTGGAAATCAGTATCGATGTGAAATAAATCGTGATTCGAAGTGAATATGTTTTTGCTAACGTTTCATCCATCTTCATGATATATATATATATATATATATATATATATATATATATATATATATATATATATATGTGTGTGTGTGTGTGTGTGTGTGTGTGTGTGTGTGTGTGTGTGTGTGTGTGTGTGTGTGTGTGTGTATCATACAGATTGTACACTTCACCGATACCATGCTATCCTTCGGAAACCAGACTTACATAGTGTAGCGACACGCGCATATTTGCCGCGTCACTTGTGAATAGCGGGGAGAGAGAATACTGGCCGGCGTAGGGCAGCGCCCCGCCCGTACAAAAGAGATCCATTGAGCCGGCGAAATGTCAATAACGAGACGTAATTGCTCACTGTCGCGTACACACAACGCCTAATGATGCGCCTACCACACCAATTACAGCGCTGCCACAGCTGCTACCGGGTCATGGAGCACTGAACACCGACCGCGATGACCCAGAGGCGGAACAGAGACACGGACAATGACACGGAGGAGGGTGTGCTGAAGATGACCACACGGAGAAGAGCATACTGAGGACAATGACACTGAGCAGTGTGTGCTGAGGACGACCATACGGAGGAAGAGCATACTGAGGACAACGCAACGTAGAGAAGCAAATTAGCGACTGCAGGACATAGGGAAATGCAAGACGTCGAGGTCATAATCACACATAATTTTATCGCGCAGAAGGCACGAATTTCCAATGAAACCAATCTTTTAACCTCTAAACCTTTATGTATTAACCAATTGCAGCAGCACCTGGCATCTAGTAGTTGTCTCGCCATTCCTCTATGCTACCGTGTTACTTTCCGCACTGCGATGCCGAATTTAAGGAAATCTAGAACTTATAGGATCACATATTTTGCACACGCATTCACAGAGGCAGACACAAGCACAAACACGCACACACACGCACACATACACACACGCATATATGCATATATATATATTATATATATATATATATATATATATATATATATATATATATATATAATACAAATTAAAATAGGAAGAATAGTGATACTGCTCAGAGATAATAAGAATAACAATGCTACTACTACTATTAATACTAAGGATACAATAATGCCAATAGTAATAATGAAATTGAACGACTTGAGTTTATTGCTGATATTGCACTATTGTATGACTTTTATTCCCTTCTCCGGACCAAGTTATAGTGACAAGCAGGCAGTACAATTGGAAAACATATTTATGATTCATGTGAGGAGCAAATTATACGCGTACAGCTTCTATAACTAATATGGTCGTCAATGCAGGACGCAATTATGGCATGTAAACCAACCATGGTATTATTCTTCGGTCACAAAATTGACAAAATTGAACATCTTCCGACGGAACAGGCCAAGCTGGATTACGCCTTTGCGTTACATATCCACCGTTGATATCCATGATACAAAATAATATATTTGCCGTCACATTCAATAGCTATCTGTCTTGTGCTGCATACACATTTGCATACACACATTCGCCGATAAATGCACACATACACAAAACATACAGAGGAAGTGTACCATTGCGGTACCTCAAGGCACTGCCACTGACTAGCTCGCGATATACCTTGGTGGCCAGCATGATAACATGCTGCCATTTCCTCAGTCAGCTTTGTAGAAGTGGACGCGTTCATTCCTGGCCAGCTTAGTAGAGGTGGATTTATGTCGCCAAAGGTTCATTTTCAGGCAGCTTTCTGCATGATTTTTGCATAGGCCTCTACTATGCATTGTTGATCCTCAGCACCCTTTGCACATGCATAAACACGTGTCGGAGGGGGGAGGGGTGTAGAACCTAGATTCGACACCTTCCCGAGCCTTTGCTGCCCAGAGATCTGTCCGTCCTTTGCCTTTCAGCGTCTGCCCATTGTAGGCTCCGACACTCGCGGACACCCCGTGGACAGATTCCTGTCGTGCCTTCCCGCCAGGGGACTCGTAACAATGATTTCGGCGAGTAGCCGCTCGGAGTATCTGCATTCCAGAGATATCTGTCTTCTCTGGTCAAGGGCATCTCTCGATGGTTGGATATCTTTTCTGATGCCGTTTTCATTGTCAATCTAGCGCTTGGGCTGCGCGAAGCTTCATACCATATCCTTCCGTAGCATTGTTTTTGTATACACTTAGTCTCAGGTTCGGTTATGCACATACACCCACATGCATGTATGCATATGCATATGCACATATATTCATACATGCATGTATGTACACGCATGTGCACATATATTCATGCATGCATGCATATATGCATATGCACATATATTCATACACGCATGCATATATGCATATGCACATATATTAATAAATACATGTATATATATATGCACATACACATATATTCGTGCGTGCATGTATGTATGTGCATATGTACATACATTCATACATGCTCACCATGTATGAGGTATATCATGTTATCTAAAATGTTGACTAATATTAAATTAGCTCGAGAACGCTCAGCTGGAAATGCAAAGAAGTTCTTTGGCTTCTACAAAATTACGTTTGACACAGTAATATAGGGCCACTGGTGGTAGATGGGTGCAATAGTGGTTCATGATTATGGTGATTTAGTTGAATCTATGAGCTAGCAATTCTTATCAGTCGTTGCTATAAATAAGTCAGACACATTGGAAACCATTGAAGATTATTCTATGGCAGATGATATGATATGCTATGGCAGATTGGAACATTTTTACAATAACTACCGCAGATGGAGATAATTTTTTCGTCTAAAAAATATAAAGCACATAGAGCTGCTTGACCGAAATATATATATATATATATATATATATATATATATATATTTGGGTCAAGCAGCTCTATGTGCTTGATATTTTTTAGACGAAAAAAATTATCTCCATCATCGGTGTTATTGTATTGTTTGTATTATTGTATTGTTATATATATGTATTTTTATATATATGTATTTATATATATATATATATATATATATATATATATATATATTTATATAATATTTTAGCCGAGTATGCTCTCTAGAGTGATAAAAACCACCTGTAATCTCCAAACTAAGCATCGCACGAAGACGAAAGAGGTGCAAAAGTCGGAAAGCGCTCGACGAGTAGGGGCCGACATCACCCACAAAAACATTTTCTCGAAAATGACGACACAAGTTTTCCCCGACTTACACCATGTTTTTGGCTCTGGGGGATCATTTTGGGGACATTTTAAAAAGTAGGTTATTTAGAATCAGAAAAGGACAGCGAAATCTACCAGGACCATACAATTTTTAGCCACACAAAATTCAAAATTTCCTATTTTTGAAATTTCAAAATTTTGCGTTTTCAGGGTTTCTATAATTTTCCTTTTCTAGTCGGTAGAGCGGGCCGAAAAACGTTGTTGAAAGTCAACTTGCTCCAATACAAATTTACTTTACCCAGAATCTTCGATTTGAACTCTAATGTGCAAATATGTATAACTAATAAATAATTAAAAACTGAAAAGAATGAAAAATCCCTCCGGTGCGTTTTGAGGCATGCATAAAGATAAGCAAACGCTGTAAGTTTCATTAAAATATATGCATCCGTTAAAGCGTGACAACTGGTTTAACTTTTTTGGAGGTGACCTCACTTGACCTAGACTAACGCGTTGACCCTAGATGACCTGAATTAAAAATTTTGACATATTATGCCAAATTGAGGTGGAAAAACTCTCGAGCTCCCCACCCAGGTCCGTCTCCGACCATGTGAGGTGTTTCGGTAGCAGCTCTGGACAGTCTGTACTACAGTCTGTACGCCAGTCTGCACGCCAGTATGTATGCCAGTCTGAACGTCAGTCTGGACGCCAGTATGTACGCCAGTCTGTACATCAGTCTGGACGTCAGCCTGGACGCCAGTCTGGACGCCAGTCTGAACGTCAGTCTGGACGCCAGTATGTACGCCAGTGTGTACAGACTGATGCCTGGTCAGCCTGTGTCGGTTCAGTGGCGCGAGGCTGTGTCCGGGTTCCATCAGGTACCCCGCTGTATATTTGATCACATCGTATCACAGCTGCGCCGCATCTCTTAATTGGCTACCGTTAACAACACTACGTCCAGGGGTGGGAGATCCAGAGGTAGGAGATCCGTGTAACACGATCTCCTCCGTGTGACACGTCCTCCGTATGACACGCCCTCCGTGCGACACGCCCTCCGTGTGACACGCCCTCCGTGTGACACGTCCTCCGTGTGACACGTCCGCCGTGTGACATGATCTCCGTGTGACACGCTCTACTCCGTGTGACACGTCCTCCATGTGACACGTCCTCCGTGTGACACGTCCTCCGTATGACACGCCCTCTGTGTGACACGTCCCCCGTGTGACACGTCCTCCGTGTGACACGTCCTCTGTGTGACACGTCCTCCGTGTGACACGTCCTCCATGTGACACGCCCTCTGTGTGACACGTCCGCCGTGTGACACGTCCTCCATGTGACATTATCTCCGTGTGACACGTCCTCCGTGTGACACGTCCTCCGTGTGACACATCCTCCGTATGACACGTCCTCCGTGTGACACGCCCTCCGTGTGACACGCTCTCCTCCGTGTGACACGCTCTCCGTGTGACACGTCCTCCGTGTGACACGTCCTCCGTGTGACACGTCCTCCGTGTGACACGTCCTCCGTGTGACACGTCCTCCGTATGACACGCCCTCTGTGTGACACGCCCTCCGTGTGACACGTCCTTCTTGTGACACGTCCTCCGTGTGACACGCCCTCCGTGTGACATGGTCTCCTCCGTGTGACACGCTCTCCTCCGTGTGACACGTCCTCCGTGTGACACGCTCTCCGTGTGACACGTCCTCCGTGTGACACGTCCTCCGTGTGACACGTCCTCCGTGTGACACGTCCTCCGTGTGACACGTGACACGTCCCCGTGTGACACGCTCTCCTCCGTGTGACACGTCCTCCGTGTGACACGCTCTCCTCCGTGTGTCACGCCCTCCATGTGACACGCCCTCCGTGTGACACACCCTCCGTGTGACACGTCCTTCTTGTGACACGTCCTCCATGTGACACGCCCTCTGTGTGACACGTCCGCCGTGTGACACGTTATCCTCCGTGTGACACGTCCTCCGTGTGACACGTCCTCCGTGTGACACGTCCTCCGTGTGACACGTCCTCCGTGTGACACGTCCTCCGTGTGACACGTCCTCCGTGTGACACGTCCTCCGTGTGACACGTCCTCCGTGTGACACGCCCTCTGTGTGACACGCCCTCCGTGTGACACGCTCTCCTCCGTGTGACACGTCCTCCGTGTGACACGTCTCCTCCGTGTGACACGTCCTCCGTGTGACACGTCCTCCGTGTGACACGTCCTCCGTGTGACACGTCCTCCGTGTGACATCGTCTCCTCCGTGTGACACTGTCCTCCGTGTGACACGTCCTCTGTGTGACACGCTCTCCTCCGTGTGACACGTCCTCCGTGTGACACGTCCTTCTTGTGACACGTCCTCCGTGTGACACGCCCTCCGTGTGACATGGTCTCCTCCGTGTGACACCCTCTCCTCCGTGTGACACGTCCTCAGTGTGACACGCTCTCCTCCGTGTGACACGTCCTCCGTGTGACACGTCCTCCGTGTGACACGTCCTCCGTGTGACATGATCTCCGTGTGACACGCTCTGCGCGCGACACGAGCCGCGCCGAATCAGGGAGTCACGGGCGCAGGTCGGCCGTGGACGGCATCGGGCTGCGCTTCGGAAGCGCGCCATCGCCGCCGCGCCTGACCTGACCCAACTCTGCCAGCCACTGCCCTCTCCACCTTCCCCTACCCCCGACCTTCCATCTTCCGCAGTATGAGCTGACCCGACGACACGGGCGCGGCCGGCGAGGCGGCGCCGTTGGACACGAAGGGAGGAAGACCGACAACTCTCCGTGCTGATATTGTGACTCCGGCTCCGTCGCCATGGTACCCCTGCTGATGTGTGACGGTGGAGATCCGTTGCCATGGTACCCCTGCTGATGTGTGGCGGTGGAGATCCGTCGCCATGATGCCCCTGCAGATGTGTGGCGGTGGAGATCCGTCACCATGGTACCCCTGCTGATGTGTGGCGGTGGAGATCCGTTGCCATGGTACCCCTGCTGATGTGTGGCGGTGGAGATCCGTCGCCATGGTACCCCTGCTGATGTGTGGCGGTGGAGATCCGTTGCCATGGTACCCCTGCTGATGTGTGACGGTGGAAATCCGTTGCCATGGTACCCCTGCTGATGTGTGGCGGTGGAGATCCGTCGCCATGATACCCCTGCTGATGCGTGGCGGTGGAGATCCGTGGCAGATCGTGGGAAGCCAGGCATGCGGTGGAGGCCTTGAGGGCTTTTGCGAGTTAATCAAGTTGTGCTAGAAATAAATGGGGAACTGGGAAATGGAAGGGTTGGCCGCCCTGCTCGCACCCTGACCTAATTAGCTGTCTCGAAACTGCTCGACACTTCCGTCACCGCACATCATCAAAGTTAGCCGGACCTGACCGATGACGTCACCGAAGCAACAAGGGTAGCGACACGGTGGTGAATCCTGCGTGCACTTGCTTTGTCAGCTCATCTTGATTGAAGTTTCAGTTGTTATCCACAGTTCCCAGTTTCAATCTCATAAATGCAGTTTGAAGGCTCTGTGAACCCACACCATCCCATTTCAACGAAATAAAAAAGCCGAATTGCACTGAGACCGCTTTCGGCGCGCGAAGCACACCGAATTTTTCTGGTCTTGTTTCGTCCAGTGTGTTTTTCGCTATGACAGTGTGTGGGTGCGGCGTTAACGGGCCTTCGGTGTATCTCTGGCACAGGCAATATCAGGGATGATTCCAACGCGCGGGAAGCCATGTGCGAGGTAAAAAGAGAGGAGGATGCTGCGGGGACCATACATCACCTCTCGCGGAGGCCATAACATGGATGCAGGAATTAATGATTGACGATGTTGATGATCCCAATGTGCAGAAAGCCATATGTGCGACAAAAAGAGAAGATGCTGCAGGAATATGATGCAGGAGATGTGTTGATTTCTCAGAAGCATCACCATTTCGAATCTCAATGGACTTCGGAAGCTTATTCTGTTGCATATTAATAACTGACTTGAAAATTCAAAGAGGATGCTCGTGCTTCCCTCTTATCTTTCATAGCTCTCCTAGCTTTACTCCTGGTATAATTAGAAACACCTTTTAAGAAACAACTTGCAAGTTACATCCTGCATGAGCCACTATACCACTTGCAAATAACGTCCACTCCAGACGAGGCTGGAACCATGCCGATGGCAAACAGGTCACACGGAACACCCGACTGCGTCGGTGGTCTTGAAACAACTCATCTGAAATTGAGCCAACAGCCGCACATAAAGGATGAGTCTATCAGCGCCTGGCCGGTGACAGCCGCGCTTGACATCCCGACGGTAGCGGGCGCTTCGGAGTTACCGCCAAAGGGGAGCTCAAGCTCATAAGACATAAGACATAAAAGATTAGTGCAACTATGAGCCACAAGGGCCCTTCTTGGTTGCACTCTGTACACTGAACCAGTTGCCCACCAAATCTGTCAATCAGCCCTCCCTGTAATACTGAAAAGCAAGCCCTCTATTCTTATAATGATTGTCTATGCTGTTTTTAAAGATGTTCAATGTGCTGCTACTGACAATGTTTTCTGGCAGCTGGTTCCAGTGTTCTTCTACCCTGTTAGTGACGAAAGTTTGCCTTAACCTTGTTCTGCTGTGGTTAACTTTAATTTTGAATTTATGACCCCTAATTGCATCATTTCTGTTAAATTCAAACATTTCCCCAAGGTATCCCCTCTCCAGACCATGGACAAATTTAAAGACCTCGATGAGATCTCCTCTCGACCTTCTATATCTAAGTGAAAACATACTCAATTTCTTCTATCTTTCCTCATATGCCAGGTTGCTTATGCCCTTAACCATTTTTGTAGCCCTCTTTTGTACTCTCTCTAAAAGCCAACAATCTTTTTCATAGCTAGGAGACCAAGCTTGGATGCAGTATTCCAAATGTGGCCTGACGTATGCACAGTAAAGCTTCCTGATCACTTCCTCACTTCTCTATGATACATTCCAATTTTAAGGCCCCGAGCATTCTCAGTGCCTTCTTCCTGGCTTCCTTGGTCTGTTCTGATGCCCCCAGTTTTGTGTTTAGAATAACACCTAATCCTTCTCCTGTTGAGTCACTGATAGCACTTGGCCACCCATCAAGTATGCAGCCTTCATATGCTGCTTACCTACATGCATGATTTTGCACTTATCAAAATTAGATTTCCTTTGCCATTCTTCGGACCACTTCACAAGTTCGTCTAAGTCTTTTTGCAGCGAGATATGCTCATCTTGACCTGTTATTGCCCTAAAGACTTTCAAATCATCCGCAAATTTCAAAACTTTACTGCTTAGGCCACTTTCAATGTTATTTATAAACATAATGAACAGTAGTGGCCCCAGTACTGACCCCTGGGGGACTCCACTAAGAACATTTTGCCATGATGACTTTGTACCATTTAGCATCACTCTTTGCTGTCTATCTGAAAGCCACAACTCTATCCATTTTAAGATGCTACATGCAATACCACGGGACTGAAGCTGTATCATTAACCGTTTATGGGGTACCTTGTCAAAGGCCTTACTAAAGTCAAGATATGCCACATCAACCTGATTTCCCTGATCAAATTGTTCTGTGGCGAAGTTCAAAAAGTCCAAGAGATTTGTGAGACACGACCGTCCTTTCCTAAACCCATGTTCAGTATCTTGAATCAATCTGCTACCTTCCAGATAACTAACTATTCTATCCTTGATAATTGATTCGAGTACCTTGCAGACTAGGGATGTGAGACTTACTGGCCTATAGTTTTCAACTTTCCCTCTTTCTCCTTTCTTGAAAATAGGAACTACATTTGCCCTTTTCCAATCGGTTGGAATATTATTTCGTGAAACTGATCTACAAAACATTATACTAAGTGGAAATGCCAGTTCCTTTTCAGTTTCCCGCAACACCCTAGCATAAATTTCATCAGGTCCTGCTGCCTTGTTTGGCTTTATTTTCCTGATATGATTGTACACAACATCACTATCAATGAAATCAACATCATTTGTCAGATCCCATGTCACTGAACTATGGTGTACGGTCGGCAGATTGGTCATATCTTCAAATGTAAACAATGATTTGAACTGCTTGCTCAGCTCCTCAACCATCTCACTATCCTCACCCAATGTAGTCCCGTTTACTTCCAGTGGACCAATTGTGCTAGAAACTTTACTCAGCTTGTAGAAACTAAAGAACTTTTTACTGTCCCCATTACAGTTTCTAGCTAAACCAGTTCTTTTGCTCGCTTTGCTGCTTGATTTTTTGCTTACAGTGTTCTAGCATTTCGATACGCCTTTAGATTAACGACATTTGAGGCTTCTTCAAAGACTCTAAATGCAGTTTTCTTAGCTTTAATTGCTTTTATCAAGTTGGTGTAAGCTATGCTGGCTTTCCTACTCTTCTTTTGCGTCTTTGCTTTTGGGGAGATGTCTAATCTGAGTTTCCTTAAGTAAGATTTGAACTTTTCCACATTTCACAGGCATTTAAATTGGAGAATTCTTCTTCCCATCTGATGGCACTTAAAGCCACTCTCATGCCGTCAAAGTCTGCTCTGTTGAAATTTGGAACCTTAACCAAATTATCCTTGATAATTTCCCCTACATGTGCCTTGAATCTAATTATGTTATGGTCACATTTTCCCAGAGTTTCGCCTACAGTCAAGTCTTCAACCAAGTCACTTAAATCCGAGAATACAAGGTCCAAGGATGAACCATGCTGGTAGGTTCCGATACAAACTGTTGTAAGAACAGGGCCTCTTCAAGGCATTTCCTAAACATTTTGCATGATGGGGAGCCAACACCAGCATTTTCATATCCCTTTAGATTAAAGTCACCAAGAATAAGGCACTTCCTCTTAACGTTTCTACTGATTTCCTCACAAATCACCTTGTCAAGCTCCAGTTGCTGAGAATGTGGCGGGGTTTCTGATCGGTAGAAAGCTCCTATCCTTAGAGTATTGCTGTTGCCTTTTCCTACAGTGACATCAAGCCAAATGGACTCCACAGACACATTTTTATCCCCACCTGCTACAGCTCGCAGAGCTTCAGCTAACCTAACCACCTAACCTAATCACGCGCCTAACCTAACCTAACAGCCTAACCTAACCACGCACAAGTGCATCAAGTGTCTTGTGACAAATACAAGTAAGTTCCCACAAACCATGCCATGATGTTACATTGGAAGAACTTTAGGTCACAGTCTTTGTGGCCTTTGTGCAATGTCAGCTCAAATGGTAGAGGTGACATACCTCGACTATGGTTTTATGGGACACTACATACCAGCAGGAGACATCTATAGTGGTACCGGGCGAGCGATGAAAAAGCTTAACAGCGAGCGTGAAGTCTAATCTCCTTCTTCCGGTGTACATCAACATAGATAATCGGCGCATTGTGTTGTTTGTTTATCCAGTCACGTGCTGCCATGTATGTATGCAGAGATAAAGTGACTCGGGATGAAATAAACCAATTTGCATTAACAAAAACATACATGAGAATCGCCATCCCACCCTGGGCGTGAACCCGAGACGCCGGAGTGCAAACAAAAGAATGTGCCATTTCATACCGGGATCTCTGGTCAGCTGTCGACTCGCGGGGTCTCGGGATCTCTGGCTACGCTGTCGCTCGTTAGGAGCGAGTCCACTCCACTGTCCAGGATATCAACTGAGTGGACCAGCCCGCCCCGACCAGCCGCCAACATTTTGATACAATATTTTTTGTTGTTGTTGCTCCAGCATGTCGTGTATTAATGTCCACACTAATATTCATTGGTGGTTTTTAGTTTTTATTAGTTCCGCTTTCATCCAAGCATTATACAGGGAGCACATTTAATTTCTGTTCGAAGAAAACACGTTCGCTGTTGCATTACACCTCGCAGGTAATTTACAATCCGGATTTATGTGTAAATGTCACATTTAAGGTACTATGTTTCTCATTCAAAGCTAGATTCCCTCTTTTCATTTTCAGATTCATCCAGCTTTCATTACAATGTAGCTCTTCAAGCTACAGCCTTCCACCGATGCTTCATTCAGCTAATATACTATTTTGGGAGAAAATTTGTCCAACACAGCTTTCGGATGGTGAAGGTGACATTGCTCACCGAGGCTGATTCGGTAAGACCGCAAATGGGCAGGCTTTGTCAGGCATGTGTGACGATAGGTGTGACAGCCAGCTGAAAACAAGGTCACGATGGGCAATGCCATAACTGGCACTGACCCGAGCAGTGGCCCGTGACTGCTCTTATCGTTAACCTATGTATATATATATATATATATATATATATATATATATATATATATATATATATATATATGTATATATATATATATATATATATATATTATATTATTAATGACTATGACCTGGTCAGTTGCCTGTGGCTGCTGTGACCCTCAGCGGCCCATGCCTGTTCGCTTCCACCTCTGGCTATTTATGACGTTTTCAGGTGGGCAGAAAGCGTGGGCAGCTGTGATGGATGCGTGTGACCAAACGATGAGATGCAAACCATTACAGTAGTCATCCTAGCGTGCGCAGTGAGCCCTCTGTATGGAAATGACCAGTACAGAATGTATAGAATGTGCATTATATAATATGGGTGTGTATACATATATAATATGTATACATACACACACACACACACACATATATATATATATATATATATAGAGAGAGAGAGAGAGAGAGAGAGAGAGAGAGAGAGAGAGAGAGAGAGAGAGAGAGAGAGAGAGAGAGAGAGAGAGAGAGAGAGAGAGAGAGAGAGAGAGAGAGAGAGAGAGAGAGAGAGAGAGAGAGAGAGAGAGAGAGAGAGAGAGAGAGAGAGAGAGAGAGAGAGAGAGAGAGAGAGAGAGAGAGAGAGAGAGAGAGAGAGAGAGAGAGAGAGAGAGAGAGAGAGAGAGAGAGAGAGAGAGAGAGAGAGAGAGAGAGAGTATATATATATATATATATATATATATATATATATATATATATATATATATATATATATATATATATATATATATATATATATATATATATATATATATATATATATATATATATATATATATATATATATATATATATATATATATATATATATATATATATATATATATATATATATATATATATATATATATATATATATATATATATATATATATATATATATATATATATATATATATATATATATATATATATATATATATATAGAGAGAGAGAGAGAGAGAGAGAGAGAGAGAGAGAGAGAGAGAGAGAGAGAGAGAGAGAGAGGATGTAGATTATTGCGACCACTTGGAACTTGCAGGGGGTTGTTTAGCCGACTATTTTGACATATTTACATTTTGCAACGCTGACATGCGAACACCTCTTGTTCTGCTGTCGTGTCCTCACGTTGGGACCCTGGCACTGACGTAACCTACGCTCGCTGTCTTTTGCGGAGGGCCAGGTTAAAAGCTTCCTTGAAACTTAAACATGGATTATTAAATAGGTACTGGTGTGACGGTTCGGCTGATGAAACATCCTGATAGACCCAAGCATAATAGCGTGATGTTCTTCGCAATATTTTGTTGCCGACATAATCATAACACTTTCATCAGTTCACTTCTTGGGTGAAGAGACGTATCTTTTATCAATTTCACGCATGTAGATATTCATGTTGTATGTGTATATATGTGAACGTGTTTGTATATGATCTGCCTGGTATGGTAATCACAATGAATACTGGCAGGAGCTGGCACTGGGCACACCTAGCACATCGAAGTACCTGGAAAGGAGGGGGATGGGGGGACGTGTACACAGCCGTCCTTGGATGCTTTGGTGGTGATAGCTTTTGCTCATTCCTGAGCAAGAGTTTGTGTTTAGGCATTTTCGAAACAATTTATCGCAGTAAGCACCGTTGCAAGATGCGTTTCGTCACCGTCGGCCGGCCGCTGTGTCTGGGGACACACGACCGTGGCTCCACCGTGTCACCGTCACCGTCACCGTCACCGTCACCGTCACCGTCACCGCACGGATTAAGGTCGGCGCAGACGTCACCAGAGCCGCCGACGCGCCAGCACAACGACACGCCGGGTGCTAGATAGCGATCAGCCATCGTACAATGTTCGCTGATTGTCTGTTACGGCGGCCAGCTGCGGTGCGATGGCTGATTCGCCGTCGTGAGGGGCCACGCCGTTGCTTATGAGCACAATTTGCATAGGCATTAGGCTTTGCATGGTCTCGTAGAAGCTTCGGTGCATGCTCACCGAGTGAATAAATCGGGTGATTGCGCTTAAACGACACCATTACTGCCGTTAGTTTATCTTGGTGGCTTCTCTGCAGAGGGATCGACTCGAAACGCGTCGGCAGAGACGAAGGCCGACCTGTCCGAAGAGACGCGAGACGAGGCGGCCTGATGGGTCGGAAGAGACGCTAGACGAGGCGGCCTGATGGGCCGGAAGAGACGCGAGACGAGGCGGCCTGATGGGTCGGAAGAGACGCGAGACGAGGCGGCCTGATAGGTCGGAAGAGACGCTAGACGAGGCGGCCTGATGGGTCGGAAGAGACGCGAGACGAGGCGGCCTGATGGGTCGGAAGAGACGCGAGACGAGGCGGCCTGATGGGCCGGAAGAGACGCGAGACGAGGCGGCCTGATAGGTCGGAAGAGACGCTAGACGAGGCGGCCTGATGGGTCGGAAGAGACGAGACGAGGCGGCCTGATGGGTCGGAAGAGACGCGAGACGAGGCGGCCTGATGGGCCGGAAGAGACGCGAGACGAGGCGGCCTGATAGGGGAGGGGGGCCTGAGGGTCGGAAGAGACGCGAGACGAGGCGGCCTGATGGGTCGGAAGAGACGCGAGACGAGGCGGCCTGATGAGTCGGAAGAGACGCGAGACGAGGCGGCCTGATGGGTCGGAAGAGACGCTAGACGAGGCGGCCTGATGGGCCGGAAGAGACGCGAGACGAGGCAGCCTGATGGGTCGGAAGAGACGCGAGACGAGGCGGCCTGATGGGTCGGAAGAGACGCGAGACGAGGCGGCCTGATGGGCCGGAAGAGACGCGAGACGAGGCGGCCTGATGAGTCGGAAGGGACGCGAGACGAGGCGGCCTGATGGGCCGGAAGAGACGCGAGACGAGGCAGCCTGATGGGTCGGAAGAGACGCGAGAAGAGGCGGCCTAATGGGCCGGAAGAGATGCGACCGATATTAAAGAAGTCGTCGCATGGGCTGCTTAGCACTCCGGTATGTGTACTGCATGTCAGCTGTATGCCCACGCCTGCTCCTCTAATGTCTGGTGTATATTCCACATCAGTGGTGTAGGCTGGCAAGATCAGTTGGGGGAGGGGGCTGCTCAGTCATTGGTTGATCAACCCAAGGTACCCCCTAGATACTAATTTCTCCCAGGATTAAGGACACCTTATTTAGAAACGCGATAATATCGCCACCACTCGTTATCAATTTCGGGCAATATTACGCCTACCTAGGCTGAACACGAGTAGCATGTCGTATTGGACACCTATGCGGCAATGCTTGATTTTTTAAATGGATTTTGCTTCCAAAGTTGAGGGAGGGGGGTTGGCTTCCAAGTTCTTGGGGGGGGGGCTGGAGCCATCCCAACTGAAAAGGATCACGGTTGCCCCACATTTGATGTGTACCGTAATAATGGTGCCAACCAATAAATTATGATATCCCGCATCGCACGCATCGCTGCGCATCGCACACCATATTTATACTCTGTTCACCTGATATATATTCCATAAACCTGATATACATTCCACACACCGGATATATTTTCCGTACACTTACGGTATTCCACATACCTACTGTGTATTCTACACATTTGATGTATATTCCACACATGTTGTATATTCCACACACCTGTTATATATTCCACACACCTGATGCATAACCCCACATTTGATGCATTACGTGCCAACCAGTTTATTGTGCATTTCATGTTCCGGACAGATGGCAAATCAGTGCCGTTCGATAACGTGTGGCAGGATATGCGCTGTGACCAGGAGACCGAGGGACCGATGGGGCCTTCCTTCAATTGCCAGAAAGTAAGCAAAATGAAATAAAACAAATGCACGCCCAGTACCGCCCACCACGTTATTTTTTAAACACCTGTACGTATGTTACAACTTCGTACCTCAGACCCCTGGTGACAGATTTATGATGACAGACTACTGGTGACATTTCCACTTAGTATGATATTTTGTAGATCAGTTTCACAAAATGAAATTCCAACCGATTGGAAAAGGGCAAATGTAGTTCCTATTTTCAAGAAAGGAGAAAGAGGGAAAGTTGAAAACTATAGGCCAGTAAGTCTCACATCCCTAGTCTGCAAGGTACTCGAATCAATTATCAAGGATAGAATAGTTAGTTATCTGGAAGGTAGCAGATTGATTCAAGATACTCAACATGGGTCTAGAAAAGGACGATCGTGTCTCACAAACCTCTTGGACTTTTTGAACTTCGCCACAGAACAATTTGATCAGGGAAATCAGGTTGATGCAGCATATCTTGACTTTAGTAAGGCCTTTGACAAGGTACCCCATAAACGGTTAATGAAACAGTTTTAGTCCCATGGTATTGCAGGTAGCATCTTAAAATGAATAGAGTTGTGGCTTTCAGATAGACAGCAAAGAGTGATGCTAAATGGTACAAAGTCATCATGGCAAAATGTTCTTAGTGGAGTCCCCCATGGGTCAGTACTGGGGCCACTACTGTTCATTATATTTGTAAATAACATTGAAAGTGGCCTAAGCAGTAAAGTTTTGAAATTTGCGGATGATTTGAAAGTCTTTAGGGCAATAACAGGTCAAGATGAGCATATCTCGCTGCAAAAAGACTTAGCCGAACCTGTGAAGTGGTCCGAAGAATAGCAAATGAAATTTAATTTTGATAAGTGCAAAATCATGCATGTAGGTAAGCAGCATATGAAAGCTCCATACTTGATGGGTGGCGCAAGTGACTCAACAGGAGAAGGATTTAGATGTTATTCTAAACACAAAACTGGGGGCATCAGAACAGACCAAAGAAGCCAGGAAGAAGGCACTGAGAATGCCCGGGGCCATAAATATGAATGTATCATAGAGAAGTGAGGAAGTGATCAGGAAGCTTTACTGTGCATACGTCAGGCCACATTTGGAATACTGCATCCAAGCTTGGTCTCCTAGCTATGAAAAAGATTGTTGGCTTTTAGAGAGAGTGCAAAAGAGGGCTACAAAAATGGTTGATGGCATAAGCAACCTGGCATATGAGGAAAGATTGAAGAAATTGAATATGTTTTCACTTAGATATAGAAGGCTGAGAGGAGATCTCATCGAGGTCTTTAAATTTGTCCATGGTCTGGAGAGGGGATACCTTGGGGAAATGTTTGAATTGAACAGAAATGATGTAATTAGAGGTCATAAATTCAAAATTAAAGTTAACCACAGCAGAACAAGGTTAAGGCAAACTTTCTTCACCAACAGGGTAGTAGAACACTGGAACCAGCTGCCAGAAAACATTGTCAGTAGCAGCACATTGAACATCTTTAAAAACAGCATAGACAATCATTATAAGAATAGAGGGCTTGCTTTTCAGTATTACAGGGAGGGCTGATTGACAGATTTGGTGGGCAACTGGTTCAGTGTACAGAGTGCAACCAAGAAGGGCCCTTGTGGCTCATAATTGCACTAATCTTTTATGTCTTTATGTCTTTATGACATACTTCTGATGACAGACTACTGGTGACATACTTCTGATGACAGACTACTGGTGACATACTTCTGATGACAGACCACTGATGGCAGACCACTGGTGGCAGACCACTGGTGGCAGCCTACTGTTGTCAGACAACTGGTGACAGACCACCAATGGCAGACCACTGATGGCAGACTACTGTTGTCAGACAACTGGTGACAGACCACCAATGGCAGACCACTGATTGCAGACCACTGATGGCAGACCACTGATGGCAGCCTTCTGATGGCAGATGCCAGACCACTGGTGGCAGACCACTGGTAGTCGGCTTCTGATGATAACTTTCGGTTCGTGAGAGCTTTAGGTTTTTATCCATTTCTGCATTGTGGAATGATGGAAATGCTGAATGCTATAGCGAACGAAGGTTAATGTAGCTGTTCAGTTAACTGATGGATATGGAAACATTTGTAAACACTGAACCATGCATTGCTGTCTTGTGTTTGTTTACAATAGCTGTTCTGCATTAGCATCATAACCGAGGGTTGTAATTTGGCACAGGTTTTTACCAGCTACCCTTACTGAATCACCGCAAAAACAGCTTGTAGCATGCAAAGGCTGTCATCGCCATACGCTAATTACCAGGTACATAATCCAGGTGGGGCTGGAATTAATGGACAGAGAGCCACACCTTCTGCACATTGCGACTAGCTCTCGCTTGGCTTCTCAGCCGCTTATTATCGCTGCACGTGCCTCGCTCCAGACGTCCACCAGCTCCCGGCGTCCGGCGGGAACAGCGCCGCAGTACAGAGCGGCCAGCAGCACACCGCAAGCCGACAGCCGGAGATCGTGCGCCGACGTCAGTGACGTCACGAGTCGCGGTGTGCGGACCTCGCTGCCGGCCTTGCAGCGCACATTACCGACGTGTCGGCCACTTGCTGACACGTCCCGGCTCGCTTCAGACTTCAGACTGACTGTAATTAAGTTAATAACCCGTAATTATCTGGAGCTGATGAAATTCGGAGGCGGAGATTCACAAGGTGAGCCCCGCAATGCACCGCCATCATCGGAAGGTCGGTGATTTTTTTTCTGTCATTTTCGCTTCGGTTGAGCTTCATGAGAGATGGTTAAGATTAGGAATGGAGAGTGGAGAAGACAAAAAAAGAGAATAAAAACAAACAAGATGGCGAGCCGTGGCACTCAGAGAAAAGGGGAATGAGTTTGACAAAGTTGTATCATATATAACGTATTTCAAACGGATTTAATATGGAACGAAAAACACCGGGTCACCACGTAAGGGACATTGACATTCCACCCGGAAGGAGAGAACAAAGGATTTATCACTAAGTACCACTCTTATGGTGCTCTAGTGACACTGGAAACTACTGGGTGTTTCTAATTATTTACGCTTAATGTGCATTGCTTAGCGCATCTTCCAACATGGGAAGAAGAGAGCAACTTCTTGTTGGAGTTGATAATTGTGACTCTGCTTCACATTCTCGGCTGTATGCGGATAAAACCAGGAGCAAGAAGCGGAAGACGACTCACTAGTCGTTAGTATTCAGCTTAGCGATATTTTGGCGTGGGTGAGAATATTGCCACGGATTTCTTTTTATTGCGTGTCATCTCCGAGTCCCTATCGCATGGAGGATCCCAGTTGCTTGGCAACCTTCCCTAACTAATACACACTCTTTTCACGAGGAGCCGATTAAGGGTGGAACGTGCAAATCTAGGGTCTTCCACTTTGTTGCTCCTGTCAATCTGTACAATACATCTTGCAAAAAGTACAATGGGATATGTCGCACGAAAAGGCAATATTCGGTTAGTGGGCACGCTGCACGCAAACGCTTTAGGCTCTATAGGGATCGAATATTAAAAAAAGAAATTAAAAGAAATACTTATTGAAGAAGAATGATAGTGTCATTTCAAAGTAACAAGTTAAAATGACTACATATTATATGGTACCTGAGATAGCGTGAAAGTTAATAAAAGATATCTAGTCAATTTCAGCGATCAATGGTTGTTTCAAGTACACCTATTGTGGAGCACGCTGCACACGCGAGTGTTGTCGTCAAAGTGGACTGCTGGGCGCACTCGGTTTGTCTTACGTGTGCAGGGTGCGTGTGATAAATTGAAGCTATAGGCATGACGAGCACCATACTGATTCCAGTAAGGCAACGTTATATGTATGGTAAGCACATTCACATGACCATTCCTAGATGAGTCCATTCACGATGTGCATCGCAGTATTCCCAGCAAGATGTTCCCAAGTTGTCATGCCTGGCAATACCTTTGGAATCAATGCTTGGAAAAACGCTCCTGTGAATGACTGACAGCATGTTCATGCGTCCTAAAACTTCTGGTGGAAGGCGAAATATACAGCGACGTACTGCCATAAGCTTGGCGTATAAACTAGATCCGCAATCAACGCCATTGCTAACATGAACATCTGCGCCATTTTTATATATTTACAAACAACATAATATGTATACAAGGTATATTTCCAGTTCATATACGTGTGCATGATCTAATGAAAATAAAATATCCTGAAACTGAAATTTCAGGTCACTGAATCCACCACAGCTGCAGTTAATATAGATACTCAATCATAGATCAATAGGAGAGTCTTAGCTGCAGTTAATATAGATACTCAATCATAGATCAATAGGAGAGTCTTAGCTGCAGTTAATATAGATACTCAATCATAGATCAATAGGAGAGTCTTCAATAGGAGAGTCTTCAATAGGAGAGTCTTAGCTGCAGTTAACATAGATACTCAATCATAGATCAATAGGAGAGTCTTAGCTGCAGTTAATATAGATACTCAATCATAGATCAATAGGAGAGTCTTAGCTGCAGTTAATATAGATACTCAATCATAGATCAATAGGAGAGTCTTAGCTGCAGTTAATATAGATACTCAATCATAGATCAATAGGAGAGTCTTCAATAGGAGAGTCTTCAATAGGAGAGTCTTAGCTGCAGTTAACATAGATACTCAATCATAGATCAATAGGAGAGTCTTAGCTGCAGTTAATATAGATACTCAATCATAGATCAATAGGAGAGTCTTAGCTGCAGTTAATATAGATACTCAATCATAGATCAATAGGAGAGTCTTAGCTGCAGTTAATATAGATACTCAATCATAGATCAATAGGAGAGTCTTAGCTGCAGTTAATATAGATACTCAATCATAGATCAATAGGAGAGTCTTGGCTGCAGTTAATATAGATACTCAATCATAGATCAATAGGAGAGTCTTAGCTGCAGTTAATATAGATACTCAATCATAGATCAATAGGAGAGTCTTAGCTGCAGTTAATATAGATACTCAATCATAGATCAATAGGAGAGTCTTAGCTGCAGTTAATATAGATACTCAATCATAGATCAATAGGAGAGTCTTAGACAACAAAGAGTTGCTGAGCCTGCCACAATAAGAAATGGGACTCTTGGCTTTCCAAATATAAATGTCTGGTGGTCAGCACAAAAGACTATCCCGATTTGGTGATTTCTAACTACGTCATCTCACTAAGATGCATGCTTTGCATGATGAAATGTCAGAATAGATATTTATTTAAAGACGCCATATATGTATGTGGCATGAACATCCGTGCAAAATAATGACATGGAAAATAAATTATCACATTTTTTTCCCGACGTTAAGCTTCTGGGACCGCCCATGCCAACTTCCACTTCAAACTTGAAGATATCGATGAAAATATCTGGTCACAAACAAATCGTTTGCGCTATCTTGGAAAGCGCCCGCATGGTAGTTTTTGTTAGAGCTTCAGGAGGAGGTGCATATATTCACATATATGTCGGTGCATACGATATATTTGACATTTAGATTGAAGCAGGAACACATTTAATTACCGAATGCATCAAGATGAACTACGGCATTAACGAAGTATACACAGGCAAAGCATGTCTTCTGTCAATTCCCTCTCCCGTCTCCCACTTCACCCGAAACGACATCAACATGATCTCTGATGACATCCAGGACATATTTTTCAATCACGAAATCGCATTCGCTTCACGCCCATGGCGTCCCAAAACTAAGGCGAAGACCGGGTGGGTGACTAATTACACCCAGACGTTCACCCTTCTGATTCGACCTAGACGGTGAGCAAAAAGGCATAGATCCAACTTTCAAAGTAACTCTGACAGTTCAAGGATGGTACGCACGATACCATTTGTCACATCTCTCTGCCCAGCTCGAAATGTAAGTTAGTGGTGATCAAATTGACCTCTGGCACTGTGAGGCGTAGGTTATTATTACATGATGAGAGGGTTAAGGTATCTGAACTAGACCAGATAGCAAAGAGACGGGTCACGACTCCATCCCAATGAAGTTGAGATGTACACTGAAGGGTTGATCATACACAAGCCGCTCAAGATACAGCCAAACTATAAATATTCTAAGATAGTCGCAGACATACAGAGAAGTGGCCTTAAATTATGGCACTAGGTCAGATCGAAGCAAACACTTGATTTTGAAGTGCCAAGATTTCGCATGATTTTTATCGGAAGGTTCGTACTGGTACATTATGTCATCTAGCAGTGCTTCAAGTTTCAAACTAATGGTTAGTCCACCGATATATGACCTAGAAAGCTCCGAGAATACGTATGTCACGGGAACTCTGGATGATTACGAAAACTTAACGATTGAACCATGAGATACAAGAACATTAAAAAAAGAAGCTGATTTGGCTTCTGATTTGAATATGGTCAGGCATTTCTATTTGACAGCTTTCGCGTTCTAACGTAATACTTTTGGAAACAAACTAAAGCATGCTAATAAAATGTTTTCCAACTAACAAGGTAAATATTTCGTTTTGACTTTGTGCCGCTAATTGTCCTTCCCTGAACAAAATGTGTTTCGAACAACGTCAGCATCACCAGTTGACCACATATTTGCTGGTACCTGACCTTGACCTGACTGCTCGCCTTCACCCCTTCACGTGCGTGTCGTGGTGCTCGACCAAGTCTTCAGCTGGCATATCAGCCATACAGAAGTACCAAGACACATTTGCTTCACCAGCCGGGTCTGAAAATTACAGAAACAAACGCACCCCTGAAAACGAACTGCACCTTCAGTAATTGGCTGCCTGACCTGGCCTGGATTACTAACAAAAAAGGACAGCGAGAAAGCTGAAGTCACTATGAAGGTTCAAGGTGGACGATATCATGCCGTTTGCGGTTTCTCTCCATATAGCTTAGAACAAAGGCAGTACGGGAACTAAACAACACTACTCGCACTACGATAGATAGGAATTTAGTGGATGCATATGGTGCGCAATCTGAGCTGATGTCGGTTGTTCAGGCACACGAAATAATTGAAATTGAGGATATATATATACATCTTCTTCACGCGGAAGGCGAAGATGCTTGGTTCATGTCTTTGAAAGACATGAATGATATGGATGCCATGAAGATCATTCTAGGCTTCATGTCACTTTTGGTCGTCTCCATCCCCTCAGGAATAATACCTTGGCTGCGCCACTATCCACGTGTGTATGTCGACGGCCTGGCCGAGCAGCACGTGCTGGAGGTCGACGTCAGCGGCCAATGATGGCGCCGCAGCACTTGTCGATACCTCTCACGTGGCACGTATTGGACAGGCGTCCCACGGCTGCACCAGGGCGCACATCTTCCCGGCGCACAACCGCAGGTGAAGACAGTGACACGCGCTGGACGAAACGAGGTGCCATTCTTCTTGCGCGCCGGCTATCGCGCCGAGACGGCCCGCATCTGGCGGCCGGAGAGGAGCGGAACCGATTACAGCTATCTGGTCAGCTGTCGACGCCGCGCGCCGGACAATGACCGGCCGGGCTGGGACGGCCGCCGCTCGCCGGCGACGCGCCCCATCTTCCCTCCCCGGCGGCAGGTGGCCGAGGCGCTGCACCGGCCGGCCGGCGGCGGCGGCAGCGGCCCGTCTCCGTCACCACACCGCTCTCACGTCTCGCCGGCCGCCATCGAGTCGTGCCCGGGACGGTCCGACCACATACCAGGTCACCTCGCCAGACCCGACCACACACCAGGTCATCGCATGGGGCCCGACCACACACCAGGTCATCTCACCGGGCCAAGCCACATACCAGGTCATCTCTCCGAGCCCGACCACACACCAGGTCATCTCATTGGGCCCGACCACACACCAGGTCATCTCACCGGGCCAAGCCACATACCAGGTCATCTCTCCGAGCCCGACCACACACCAGGTCATCTCACCGGGCCCGACCACACACCAGGTCATCTCACCGAGCCCGATCACACACCAGGTCATCTCGCCGGACCCGACCACATACCAGGTCATCTCATCGGGACCTACCACACACCAGGTCATCTCACCGGGCACGATCACACACCAGGTCATCTCACCGGGCACGATCACACACCAGGTCATCTCACCGGGCCCGACCACACACCAGGTCATCTCATTGGGCCCGACCACATACCAGGTCATCTCACCGGGCCAGAACACACACCAGGTCATCTCGCCGGGCCCGACCACACACCAGGTCATCTCATTGGGCCCGACCACACACCAGGTCATCTCACCGGGCCCAGCCACACACCAGGTCATCTCACCGGGCCCGACCACACACCAGGTCATCTCACCGGGCCCGACCACACACCAGGTCATCTCACCGGGCCCGACCACACACCAGGTCATCTCACCGGGCCCGACCACACACCAGGTCATCTCGCCGGACCCGATCACACACCAGGTCATCTCACCGGGCCCGACCACACACCAGGTCATCTCGCCGGACCCGACCACACACCAGGTCATCTCACCAGGCCCGACCACACACCAGGTCATCTCATTGGCCCCGACCACACACCAGGTCATCTCACCGGGCCCAGCCACACACCAGGTCATCTCACCGGGCCCGACCACACACCAGGTCATCTCACCGGGCCCGATCACACACCAGGTCATCTCACCGGGCCCGACCACACACCAGGTCATCTCACCAGGCCCGACCACACACCAGGTCATCTCGCCGGACCAGATCACACACCAGGTCATCTCACCGGACCCGACCACACACCAGGTCATCTCACCGGGCCCGACCACACACCAGGTCATCTCACCAGGCCCGATCACACACCAGGTCATCTCACCGGACCCGATCACACACCAGGTCACTACTGCACAGCCGTGCGACGGACAGGTGCTTTGGTGGCCGCTACGGTTGAGAGTCTCACTCAAAGTCATGTATCCTTTCCAATCAGGATGTCTTATTCTGAAAAGGTGCTGATTGACACAGTTTGGACTTCTTCCAGGCTCCTGTATTCATATCCCATATTTTCTATATGCTTAGAAAAACTACTGCCAGTTTCTTAATGGGTGGATTTTGTTTTTAAAAAAGCCGAGCGTATTGCAAGAGGCGACCCCACAAATCTATTGAATTGCCCCAGTTGAACAGTACTGGGCCTTAAGCGCCGCTAATGCTCCAACACTACCCCCTTATGTGCTTTTCATGACCACTTGCCAGGTAACCCAGAACAGAGAACATCGCCTGGCTGGGAATCGAACCCGCGTTGCCAGAGTGGGATGAAGATGCTTTCTACAATCAGCCACGGGGGCGGCCGTCTTCAATGACAACGGAAATCTGGATATTGGAGCGGATCCATTGTGAGGTGACTGTCTTCTCTGCCCTCGCTGACGTCTCTACCCTTCTCCCTCTTCACTGGCAATGGTGCCACAGTATTTGACTGTCTCCTCTCTTCTCTCGCTGACGTCTGCCACAGTATGTGACTGTCTCCTCTGCTCTTGCTGACGTCTGCCACAGTATTTGACTGTCTCCTCTCTTCCCTCGCTGACGTCTACCACAGTATGTGACTGTCTCCTCTGCTCTTGCTGACGTCTGCCACAGTATGTGACTGTCTCCTCTGTTCTTGCTGACGTCTGCCACAGTATTTGACTGTCTTCTCTCTGCTCTTGCTGACGTCTGCCACAGTATGTGACTGTCTCCTCTGTTCTTGCTGACGTCTGCCACAGTATTTGACTGTCTCCTCTCTTCCCTCGCTGACGTCTGCCACAGTATGTGACTGTCTCCTCTGCTCTTGCTGACGTCTGCCACAGTATGTGACTGTCTTCTCTCTGCTCTTGCTGACGTCTGCCACAGTATGTGACTGTCTCCTCTGCTCTTGCTGACGTCTGCCACAGTATGTGACTGTCTTCTCTCTTCCCTCGCTGACGTCAGCCACAGTATGTGACTGTCTCCTCTGCTCTTGCTGACGTCTGCCACAGTATTTGACTGTCTCCTCTCTTCCTCGCTGACGTCTGCCACAGTATGTGACTGTCTCCTCTGCTCTTGCTGACGTCTGCCACAATATGTGACTGTCTTCTCTGCTCTTGCTGACGTCTGCCACAGTATGTGACTGTCTTTCTCTGCTCTTGCTGACGTCTGCCACAGTATTTGACTGTCTCCTCTCTTCCCTCGCTGACGTCTGCCACAGTATGTGACTGTCTCCTCTGCTCTTGCTGACGTCTGCCACAGTATGTGACTGTCTTCTCTCTGCTCTTGCTGACGTCTGCCACAGTATGTGACTGTCTCCTCTGCTCTTGCTGACGTCTGCCACAGTATTTGACTGTCTCCTCTCTTCCCTCGCTGACGTCTGCCACAGTATGTGACTGTCTTCTCTGCTCTTGCTGACGTCTGCCACAGTATGTGACTGTCTCCTCTGCTCTTGCTGACGTCTGCCACAGTATGTGACTGTCTCCTCTGCTCTTGCTGACGTCTGCCACAGTATGTGACTGTCTCCTCTGCTCTTGCTGATGTCTGCCACAGTATGTGACTGTCTCCTCTCTTCCTCGCTGACGTCTGCCACAGTATGTGACTGTCTTCTCTCTGCTCTTGCTGACGTCTGCCACAGTATGTGACTGTCTTCTCTGCTCTTGCTGACGTCTGCCACAGTATGTGACTGTCTCCTCTGCTCTTGCTGACGTCTGCCACAGTATTTGACTGTCTCCTCTCTTCCTCGCTGACGTCAGCCACAGTATGTGACTGTCTCCTCTGCTCTTGCTGACGTCTGCCACAGTATTTGACTGTCTCCTCTCTTCCCTCGCTGACGTCTGCCACAGTATGTGACTGTCTCCTCTGCTCTTGCTGACGTCTGCCACAGTATGTGACTGTCTTCTCTCTGCTCTTGCTGACGTCTGCCACAGTATGTGACTGTCTCCTCTGCTCTTGCTGACGTCTGCCACAGTATGTGACTGTCTCCTCTGCTCTTGCTGACGTCTGCCCAGTACGTGACTGTCTCCTCTCTTCCCTTGCTGACGTCTGCCACAGTATTTGACTGTCTTTCTCTGCTCTTGCTGACGTCTGCCACAGTATGTGACTGTCTTCTCTGCTCTTGCTGACGTCTGCCACAGTATGTGACTGTCTCCTCTGCTCTTGCTGACGTCTGCCACAGTATGTGACTGTCTCCTCTCTTCCCTCGCTGACGTCTGCCACAGTAGGCAACTGTCTCCCCTGCTCTCGCTCACGTTTCTACACTCCTACCTCTCTTCACCGGCAGAGGCGCGGCAGTAGGCGACTGTCTCCTCTGCCACACCACCAACTACCCTCTGGAACTGTGAAGGTGTCTGGTTTAGGGGATCTAGAAAAAAGTGCATGTTGCTGTCGTTCTGTCACCAGCGTTTACCGAACCATTTTGGCAATGGCTTGCAAGTATCATATCGTCGAGAAAAACCATCCTTCTGGTTGGTCCGACCCCGAAATAAGCCTTTCTCGGGTGAATACAACTTACGGATGCTTCCAATGTGTGGGAATTGCCAGTTTGAAGTGTTGTCAGTTATCACCGAGGTTGTGCGAACATATATGCAGAAAGATGGAAATCGAAAGAGCTCTTAGGTGATTTTGCTGCTCAAAAAAAGATATCATCGCTCGTGTAGACACAACCTCGAAATATTTTCGTCTAGGGCCACTTTGAAGTCGTGTCTTTCCGTACCGAGCCGTGATATTAAGGTCGAAACTTCCTAAAGTAGGTAAGACATCCGTGTTGCCTATTCTTTCAAAACGTGCACCAATTGTCACTGAATGAGAGAGCACTATGCCAAAATTATTATATCATTATTATGGACGATAGCATATACCAGGAGACATTATGATCATATGAGTGAAGACCGACTGAATGCGTAACAGAGCATGGGGTCAAGGTTTGGCATTCCGAACCCGCACTAAAAAAACTTGGTCTAAGCTTACGCAATCCTCTCTCTATCCTGATCTCCGTTCATGGCTGCCACAATCCCTGTGTGTAACTCGTTCTATCTCATTCTCCGTTGTCCCGTTATTTTATCCTTCGCTTCTTTCGTTCCTTTTTCGCTAACTATGATGGGAACTCAAAAAGTGTTCCGCCTGGCCGTCAGAAGTTGCATGTAAAGAAACGTTAATACTGATCCTGCCAATCTCATAATCGTTTCCACACGCTTATGATATCCAATTCCAAAGTGAAACAAATCCTTCGAGTTCATTTCAACTTCGTTCTCAGATGTACGTACGCGCCCAGTGAGTGCTGACATCACGAGCTGCAATACCGCATTGCGTGCGATCCAACGTAGCATACGTAACGTCCAACGTATAACTACACGGAATTGGCTGCCCTAAAAACAGTGTATTATTGATCACGAACCTATCCGCGCCACACACAGTCGGCGCCGTTTTTATCGAGCTCCGGCAGCACGCGGCCCCCGACCCGACTGGAAGTCGCGCGCGCCACTCAGTGGTTGTCTGTCGACACGTGACCCGCATTGGCACAACACGGGTGTGTGACACGACCCGGGTCTGTAATCTGGCGCCAGTATCGTTAGCCACGTCTGCCCGGACCGGCGACGCTGTGTGGTTATCATTCCACCTCCTCGTTGCCGTATTCTAGGCCCTGCCATTTCCTCGAGAAGGGACCGCTGGAGCGACAACGTGATTGGTGGTTGTCGGCTCACCTGGTGTTATCCCCCCAGACGGTCACTGACTGGGTGACTGAGGAGCATCTCGCCTCGGAGGTATCCCCAGGCACTACCCGCCCATCGGACCTGTTGCGCGTGCCTTCCAGCACCGCCACCACACCACCGAAACTGAAGGAAGTACCTCCCAGCACCGTAACATCTCTCGCTCAGATTTTTTACGGGTATCTGCACCTCGGTGCGTTGCTACACGAAACGCGGGCCTTTGCAGCAGCAAATGAAGCATCTTTGTGTTGGCATTTCGAATTCATGTTTGGCCTCAGGCTCGGCATAATTATTTAGATCGCCGATGGGATGAATTCCTGACACGAATCAAGAGCCCATTTGTATAGAAAGATAACATTAAGTACCTTTATCTCTGGAAGAACGACAACCACAGTAATGCGAGGATGTGGATAAGTTCTCGGTTCACAGGCTCCAGCTCGCTTCTTTAATTTTGTCTTGCCATTTCCAAACCACCGATCTTCGTCTATGCAAATGTATTTGAGAGAAAGAAGCCACTGCGCAACTGGAAATGTATTCCGGAAAATGCTCCAGGCGTTCGTTTGTTATGGCACCTCAAGGCCAGGGCATGGTGCAGCAGCCCAATGATGCGAGACAGGCGCATGTCTCACGGCTGGGTACGTTCCTCATGGCTGGGCACGTGCGTGACGACAGGACTCGTGTCTGACACCTGGGAGTGTCCCATGGCTGGGCACGTGTCTGACGACAGGACTCGTGTCTGACACCTGGGAGTGTCCCATGGCTGGGCACGTGTCTGACGACAGGACTCGTGTCTGACACCTGGGAGTGTCCCATGGCTGGGCACGTGTCTGACGACAGGACTCGTGTCTGACACCTGGGAGTGTCCCATGGCTGGGCACGTGTGTGACGACAGGACTCGTGTCTGGCACCTGGACACATGTTGGAAGGTCGGGCTCGTGTCTGACGGCTGGGCACGTGCCAAAAGGTCGGACTCATGTCTGACCGCTGTACGCTTGCGTCTGGTAGTTGTACTCATGACTGGCGGCTGGGCATGTTTCTAGCGGGCGGACTCATGTTATGTGGGCTTTTGGGTGCATTGAATGCATTGGTCAGTTAGCGGTCGTACTCATATCTCACGTCCAGACACGTGTCAGGCGGTCGGAGTCCTGTCTAACGTCCAGACACGTGTCCGGCGTGAAGGATCCTGTCTCACGTCCAGACACGTGTCAGGCGGTCGGAGTCCTGTCTGACGTCCAGACACGTGTCACCATTTGGATTCGTGTCAGGCCACCGAACAGATGCTCTCCAACACGTGCAGCGAACACTACCACCACCAGTCAGCAGTCGCGCCACCACTTATGCATGAGTACATGATCCATAGCATGCATGTCGTGTATCAAGTCGGTCCGGCCTGTTTTTGCTTCGACCGCACCTCCAATGGAATAGGTGTCTGCGGACTGGCGCTGACGACCGCAACAAAGCCCACAGCCGCGTGCGGCGCCACCGCTGCTGCTACCCCAGCGCTGGGGCGACGACAGTTCACGATAACGTCATACCCGAGGCTCGAGACAAGGGCTGCTGCCGGCAGAGCTGCCTTCAGCAGTCGTGACCGCCTGGCGTCCGCCTCGACCGACACCGACGCCGTGGGAGCTACCGACGTCCGCCTCGACCGGCACCGACGCCGTGGGAGCTACCGACGTCCGCCTCGACCGGCACCGACGCCGTGGGAGCTACCGACGTCTACCGACGAGCTACCGTGGGAGCTACCGACGAGAGTCCGGGTATCGGTTGTTTGGCGGCGGAGCATATTGTCTGGGTTGTCGCGATTGGTACACTTGGGGCGGTGGTTCCCTGGGGTGCCGCTCATATTCTATCGGTTGCTGCGCTCTTACCTGTGTAGGTCTAGCGTTCTGGGGAGGGATCTGCGTTACCTGGTCGACTCGGGAAGCTAAATTTGTCACTACGTCAGTTAGTTGGGTGATCTGTCCGGAAAGCTGGTCGGTAACGTGTGTGGCAATGGCGCTAACGTCCATAGGCTCATGGTCCTTTGTATGTAGGTCTACTAAGTATTGGAGATTGCGCTCCTTTTCGGCTGCGGTTACGGCTTGTTCAAGGGTGGCGGGATGTTTACGGATCAGAGATACCTGCATGCGTTTGTCGTACAGGCCATCAATAAAATTTCCGGACAGCTGGGCTTGAATCGGGGGCAAATCAATTTCGGTCGTCGAGTATAACTTGTGAGCGAGTACGTTAATCCTCTCTCCGTATTGTTCTAGGGTTTCGTTTTTTGTCTGTTTAATCCTTTTCAATTGTTCCTGTACCGTTCTAAGGTCGTGCATTCCGGCGTATCTAGCCATCATCTCATTTTTCAGGAGCTGCCAAGATTGGGGGCGTGGTCCGTTATCTACAATTCGAATGTATTGCCGTTTTGCGGCACCGATCAAAAGTCGTCCGGCTATCAAAAGAGTCATTTTTTCATTGCCGCCACTACATCTAAAGACCTCATCTACAGTGTCGACCCATGATCTCAAACCATCAGAGTTTTGGCCATCGAATCTCTTGCTCTGACTGAGCACGTCGGTTAGGAAAGGAGCCATCGCAATATCGTCTCTCGTTGCACATATGTTGGAATCCATCGTGGGTACAGCGTAATGTTGATCCTCTGGTCCAGTCTCGAAAGCCATTCCGTACGGTGTTTTACGTTAACCGTTTAAAGCAACTAAATATAATTCAAACAATTTGCGGGACACGGGGTATTTTGTACCAACCGGTAGGGGGGAAGTGCAGCCGTCCGCCTCAGATGTTGATCGAGCCGGATGCTTGGTGGTGGTTCTCGTCGCTCGTGGTGGATGCAGTTTCTAAGAAGGTTGGCAAGCTGAAGTCGTTCCGGAGGGTTGGTATAAATGGAGATGGGTGGGTGTAGCGTTCAGCTCCCAGTATTCGTGTTCCGTCCGGTAGGGTGGTGACTACTTGGTAGTCCGGCCGCGGCAGGTCTTCCTCTCGTACCGTCCGGGGAGGTCCTATCCGGCAACGGTCGACTCCCTCTTTATCGTGTGTTAGAATTAGTAGTTGGTAGGCGTCCGGGGTCGCTGAAGTGAAACCGCAGCAACGGTGTAGACAGGGAGGACAGGTACAGCGGTGGAAACGGGGGGTAGAGGTGGTGGTTAGGTCGCAATGGCACAAATGGCAATACCCACACTGAAAGCAGTACAGGTGGGAGTTGTCGGTGTGGCAGTGGCAGAAGTGCCCGTCACGGCGTAGGTTGGTCCAGTAAGTGCGGTGGTACGTACACAGATCGTCCTCGATGAGGGAATAGGCGAGGCGGTGTTCTATTACTGGGATTAGAATGTCCCAGCAGGTACAACTGCCGTGGGTTAGGAAGTCGAGATGGGTGGGGGAGAGGAATTTACCTTCCCTGGCGTTTGGCTCCAGGGGGACGGGGAGGCCGATGTGAAGACCACGCTGTGGGATGTTCAGCTGGACCACCACATCCGGGTCACGGCACCAATATGACAAGGTGGCCGGTCCGGTGTGCTGAGGCTGCGGCTGCTGCTGCTGCTGTGGCTGGGCTGTTGGTCGCTGGCCGTGATCGTCCATCCAAAACACAGCACTTCGATTTGGGACCTCGCGTTGTTATTCACACTTTTCACGCACTCAAGCACATACGGGACACGGCGAACTGTCAATGCAATTGCGCAACAATAGATTGCCAATTGTTCAGTATATGGTGTGGACTATGCCTCGCTCCTCCGGTTCTTGTTGATGGCGCTCGGTCCGTCCCCCGCCAGGTCAGGTGCCGCGTAGGTAGAGTCCTATGCCAGCCTCGGTGGTGTGCGGCGGCAAAGGTGATCGCAGCTCGGCGTCTGGTGATGGTCTGCCCCCGATGTGTTCTGTGCCGTCGTATTTATACTGGTGTGGTTGTGGAAAAGTACTGGGTGCTGGCCTCCCTCTGACCTCTCGGGCCAGATGGCGGCCAACTTCCTTGTGGGCGTTGGTTGACGCCCATGCCTGAGTTATTTCCCCGGAGCATGTGTGCAGCGTCTGGTTTATGTCGGTGTCAGTAGTTGGCTCATCGGATGTACCGATAGCGTGGCGTGTATGTCTAACGAATGACGGCTGTTTAAGTTACAAGCTGATCTAAGCGTGTGTTCTGGTGGCAAGGCGGGCGGGTGATGGATTGCTGCGTGCAATGTGTATGCTATAAAGTATACGTAGTGTCGTTGCTGCGCAATGCCTGGACCGCCTGGGCCGATGTACGCGGAATGCTGATGCAATGCGAGGCTGCGTGTATATCTTAGCCGGCGCCAGAATGTCGCGTGGCTTCGGTGTGTATATCTTAGCCGGCGCCCGAATGTCGCGTGGCCTCGGCGTGGCCCGGTGCAGGGAAGATGATGCCATGTGACGACGCGGGGTGCGCGCGTCCTGGCATGGCTGGAGGAGTGTGGCTGTTACCATACCTTGGCTGTTACAGTACGAGCGGCCACATTTTTTGTACGAACTATCATTTTATAACTGTACTACTTGTCTACATGCTCGACAGAAAACCCGACATGAAATCCTTTTTGCTGCTGAGCACTGGCATTGCTGACCTGTGTTTCAACTTCGCCACAATGTAACCGTGGCGGGCCTCTTCACCAATTACCTTCAAAGACGCCTCGGTCACCACTTTCACCATCCGTTCCACCGTCTGACTGTGCACGGGGTATGGCGGTACTTCGAGAGGACTCGCGATGATGTCTAGTAAGTCATCATCGGACAGTTGTTGCGTCAATGGCGGCTCGGTTATCGCCTCATTACACCAATCAATCAGCTCCATGATGCTGTTTGCCCCCATATTCACTTTTGGAAGCTTGAACTTCCGCACTTCGTCAGTATCATTATCGACTTGAGTTCTGTGACACTGCTGGATTTGAGTGACCGCCCTTTCCCGTGTGGCTTGATCTTGGCCCGCTGCCATTGCTAGCAGTACTGCCTCAGGGTGACACCAGTAGCTGTTGCGCTGTATTACCGGCTGCACCATGGCCGCTATCTCAGGTCGCAAACTTTTGAGAAGTTGCACGCTGTGCAGCGCATTGCCAGGACTGTCAGAACATTTCCAGTTCTTCTTGACGCAGAACCACATGGGAGTATAGTGGCACACGATGAACTCCGCTAGCATTATCAGACTGTCTGATGGCTGTTCGGTTGATATGTAGAGCCGGAGAATTCGCGCCGCCAGAGTCAGCCACCTGGAGTGGTTTAGTGGACCGATCTTCATTTTCGCAGTTCTATCTGGACACTACGCGCCAGACTACAGAATAGCCTGATCTGAACTTAGGTCACTAAGAATCTCCTGCGTCATTTCTGAAACATTTCCGCCATCGATTGGCTCAAAATCGACCACTGGCAAGGTTTCTACTGCGCCTGCAGCAGCCCGGCCAATCAGCCCACTAAACGACTTAGGTCCTGTTGTGACTCCATCTAACTGGCTAAATACTGCACGAAGATTAAGTCCATTTGCATGAAGTTGGCACACAAACTAGTGGACGGGGCGTTTTTGTCCGAGCTCAAACAAACGGATAACACCACCTTTTTGGCCAGTATTAAATCTCGTGCCGTCACAGCCAAGCACAGAAACATCCGCACCAAACTCATATGCCACGGCGTTCAGGTCCTGAAAAATGTCCTCCGCTTTCCCAGTCTGTGGGGTAGTGTCCTAAATATGCACTGTCTGGCTCGGATACAACCACAATGTGCTCTTCCGTCTTCTTTGAACTGGCTGTCATAAGCGTGTCGTCTTTTCTACCGTTGAAGTAGGGACCAGATACACGACCTGCATGATCCTCATGGCTCATGGCTCTGGCATGATCCGATCCCTTGCTCGCCATACTTTTTTGCTATCCACTATGCAGTCCATATCGTCAGAAGTGATGCGACCAATGTCCACTTGGAAACCGTTTATGATCGCAGCACACGCACGATTAGACACTCCGTACCGATCTGCTGCTAGAGCCGTATTTAGTAGTTCGTCTGTGTACTCTGTTTAGTAGTTCGTCTGTGTACATATATATACTCTGACTCATTGACTACAGATGTGAGCGATGATGAATCTGTGGCGGAATCTTGGTCTGAATTAGAATCTAGCTGGGCCATTCCAGAAGGTCCCGGTTGTGGTGATGTGACTCTCTCGGCGGTCAGACGCCTCCTTTCGTCCATGGCGCGTCGACGAGTGGTTTCACGGATATCTGCGGTGCCGATTTGCATTTGGCGAGGTCTTCTCTGGTCTTGGACAAAGGGAAACTCCATTCGTGGCACTTTGTCGGCCATCGCACATTTGCAGCTATCGATATCAGCACATTTGCAGCGGGCTATATCAAACAATTTTCCAAACCACTCATCACCGGACGGACGTACACCTGGTGATGCCGACTTCTTTCCAGCAGTTTTCATGTATCGCGAGTAGCGATCGCGGCATTCTCGAACCACTGCCGCCTTTTTCGTCACAGCGCCGCGGCGGCGCTCCGACGGCGGACGACGCGTGGTGTTAGATGCCAATCGCAACGGAGCGCCATCACTGGAGACTTCAACGCCGGGCGCCTGACAAATTTGTTTCTTTATCGGCCTGTCGCATATTTTGTCTATTGTTTGATTTCGATTTGGTTTCGACCACGGTTTTTTTTAAGGTGATCTGCACGATAATTTCACTAAGCATAAGAAAAACCGTTCAGGCGACACACCCTAGACTGTACACACTACACAGCCCCACCACCCCAGCTGCCCGTGTACACACTACACAGCCCCACCACCCCAGCTGCCCGTGTACACACTACACAGCCCCCCCACCCCAGCTCCCCGTGTACACACCACACACAGCCCCACCACCCCAGCTCCCCGTGTGCACACTACACACAGCCCCACCACCCCAGCTGCCGGTGTGCACACCATACAGCCCCTCCACCCCAGCTCCCCGTGTACACACTACACAGCCCCTCCACCCCAGCTGCCCGTGTGCACACTACACAGCCCCACCACCCCAGCTCCCCGTGTACACACCACACAGCCCCTCCACCCCAGCTCCCCGTGTACACACTACACACAGCCCCACCACCCCAGCTCCCCGTGTACACACCACACACAGCCCCTCCACCCCAGCTCCCCGTGTACACACTACACACAGCCCCACCACCCCAGCTGCCCGTGTACACACCACACAGCCCCGCCACCCCAGCTCCCCGTGTACACACTACACAGCCCCACCACCCCAGCTGCCCGTGTATGCTACACAGCCCCACCACCCCAGCTCCCCGTGTACACACTACACAGCCCCTCCACACCAGCTGCCCGTGTACACACTACACAGCCCCTCCACCCCAGCTCCCCGTGTACACACTACACAGCCCCACCACCCCAGCTGCCCGTGTGCACACCATACAGCCCCTCCACCCCAGCTCCCCGTGTACACACTACACAGCCCCTCCACCCCAGCTGCCCGTGTACACACCACACACAGCCCCACCACCCCAGCTCCCCGTGTACACACCACACAGCCCCTCCACCCAGGCTCCCCGTGTACACACCACACAGCCCCTCCACCCCAGCTCCCCGTGTACACACCACACACAGCCCCACCACCTCAGCTCCGTCCACCTTGTTTGCACCGGTCGGCGCGGCGCTAATCGCCGGCGCACGACACCGATAACGCCCACTCGTGCTGGCTGGTGTTTGTTCGCCGTATGATTCGTGGCGGTTCCCCAGCGCTCCCAACCAGCTAGAACGCTGTCAACAACCAACATCGCGTGATCCCCGCCGATGCCGTCATGTGTCCCAGGGGTCACCCTCGATCCGGCGCATACCTAACGAGCTCTGCAGTTCCACTGTGTAGTTTCTTAGAGGACAAACCCATGGTTGCCCAGGCGTGCTTTAACTGTATTTAACTGTATAACACACACCAGCTCATTACCTCCGAGGTGAAGTGACGCAGGCGACGAAGTGAAGCGAGACGCAGAGCCTGTTGCGCCACCTGGCGTCATACCCAGCCGTCGGCGATCACGTGACGTCACGTGACGCTGTCCGGCGTCACATGACGTCAGGAGCCCTGCCGAGAGTCGGGACGCCGCGCAGGGTGTGCCTGAAGTACATCAGACCCGCCGACAGGACGCAGACGTTCAACCGAGCATCATCCGATAAGACGTTTTACCGCGACTCTGAAATTAACCCGTGAGGCCGCCACATCTACGGCGGCATGCTTGTGTTCACCTGACTACTGGCCACTGACGGCGGTGGCAACACCACCACTCCCGACTGGCCGCCCCTGTAACGTCCCCGCCCAGACCGGAGCATACTGCCCGCCGACACCAGCGGCCTCACGGTGGCGACCTCACACGGCGGCGACATTTCGTGGTGGTGACCTCACGGCGGCGACCTCACGGTGGCGATCTCACGGCGGCGACATTTCGTGGTGGTGACCTCACGCGACCTCACGGCGACCTCAGGGTGACGACCTCACGGCGGCGACATTTCGTGGTGGCGACCTCACGGTGGCGACCTCACGGTGGCGATCTCACGGTGGCGACATCTCGCGGTGCCGACCGACCGTCATTCTGTACGCGGTTTCTCTTGGCTACGTATGTGTGCATATGTATTCAATAAGCATCCATTCGGACATAGCTTGTATTGGGTCGCAGCGCGCGTTGGCGAGAGGCACGGACGTACATCGCACACGTGTTGCCGCACACACCTGCACTGCCCAGAAAAAACCACCTACCCGTCTCCCCGGCCACTACAGCTAAACAAGTAGTGCAATCTCGACAGACTGGAACAATGCAATTCTGCGCATCAAATGCATGTAAAAACACAAGAATCACAGAAACTACGGTAACAGCGAGATCACCATACATAAAGCATAGCGCGTCAGCCTTGATGATAATCTATGGAGTACAACCACATAAAAATCAGCAACATACGGGCAAGTACCTATGAGTGACTACGAGCAGAGGGACGGTTCCTACATATTCAGTAAGGGGATTGGGCGGTGTATTACAATCAACATCTTGCATACTGCATGGGGATGAAAGCAGTGCTTGGATAACAACCACCATCAGCCAACTTCGGCCAACATAGGTGATCCTCGGCCAGCCCAGCACTCCTCAGTCGGCATAGGCCAGCCTCAGCTCTCCTCAGTGCTCCCCAGTCAGCCTCGGCCATCCTCAGTGGTCCCCAGACAGCCTCGGCCATCCTCAGTGGTCCCCAGTCAGCCTCGGCCATCCTCAGTGGTCTCCAGTCAGTCTCGGCAAGCCTAGCGATCCTCAGCCGATGACCGACAAGCCGAATCCTCCTCGTCTCAGGCAACCACGGACGACGAGGCCATGTCCTGGATTCCACATTCGTCGCTGCCGCGGAACAGGCGGAAGTAGCCCTGCAGACACGGACATTGTCACTGAACACTGGGCAAGGACATTGCCGGGAGAAGCCCTAGACACAGAAATTGCAGCTGAACACTGGGAAAAGACATTGGCAGGGGAAGCCCTGAAGACACGGACATTGCTGATGAACACTGAGCAAAGCCACTATTACAGTCTGTTTCTTGCTCCAGTCCCCTGCAGACACGAACACGTCAACTGTATGTTTCTACGTGCGTGCACAACATTACGAGCTCATAGATACCGCACATACTTCACAGATACAGAACACGTCTGTTCCTCTTCTGTCTATGGTACCCGCCGGAACAAGCTCGTTTTTACCAGTCCATGTGTCCCACCAAGACCCACATATTCCCCTAGTCTGTAGCCCACCGAAACCCACGCGCTCCCCCAGTCTACGGGACGCGCGACAAAGCCTACCTCTTCTCCCCAGTCGTCGCCCCACGAGTTCTTGACAATCCAGAACGGCTTGGTCTTGTTCACCACCGGGTAATCTGCGGGGGACACGGTGCCCGTGAGCACACGCTCGTCAGCTGTTGGCCTGTCAGCTGGCGGTCGGCGCAGGTCGAGCCACTCCGCAACGCCAGCCGACACTGGGCGTCCACCGCAGACACCGGAACACGCGGCCGAGAAGACAAGGACATGCACGTGACCGGGTGGGCTCGCATGACAATACCGGCAATACCCGTGTGTCCACGCTGGCCGTCACCATGGGGACGCCACGAGGACCATGCTGTCGGCTGAAGCATTGTAAGGTCAGCGGTTGAAATCAGAAGCCAGACTTGAGTTGTTGATTCAGCGCCACCACCCACGCATAAATGCTGCTGAAAGCCATAGAAGTCGTTGAATGCAATGCATGAGCCGCCGCCAGTACCTCAGGTGGAGGAAGACCTCAGTTGCGGCCCTTGGCTTCCCAGTCCTTGGAAGGTGGCACTTCGAGCTGCCGAGTAAGTCGACTGAGTGGCTCAGCTCGCAGCTGGTCCGGTAAGGGTGGGTCAGCCCGCAGCTGGTCTAGTAAGGGTGGATCAGCTCGCAGCTAGTCCGGTGAGGGTGGGTCAGCCCGCAGCTGGTCTGGTAAAGGTGGGTCAGCCTACAGCTGGCCAGGTAAGGGTGGGCCAGCCTGCAGCTGGTCTGGTAAGGGTGGATCAGCCCGCAGCTGGTCTGGTAAGGGTGGATCAGCTCGCAGCTGGTGCGGTAAGGGTGGGTCAGCCCGCAGCTGGTCTGGTAAGGGTGGATCAGCACGCAGCTTGTGCGGTAAGGGTGGGTCAGTCCGCAGCTGGCCCGGTAAGGTGGAGCACGCCTCAACACCGCGGCTGTGTCAGAGTACTAGAGAAACGCTAGACTCCAGGCTGTTATTATGGCGTATAGACTGAATTCACCATCGGCAGGTGAGCTCAAAGGCCACACAATGAGTTCTGCTTAGCATGCACCCGGGTCTCGAAAGGGTCGCTTCACAAATAATTTAACACATTGGCATTGTCAACTAATCAACCGCCCTTCGCTATACCATCTACGAAGTTAGTCCACCAACTTGAGAACTCACAGGACATTTTGGGAAATGAAGTGACAATTGTACCGATCCGGGGCCTTATCTAAACACCAATCATGACAATGCTGTCACTAGGATGGGGAAGGCTTTCCTTGAAGGGAGGAAGCATCTTTCGATGGAATATATATACAGATACATACAAACACGTATGTTGTTTATAGTCAAAGAGGCTGCCTACACTTCACAACACGCAAGTAAGCACACATTTCAGCCGAACTTTATGAAGCGGTTTATGAAACAATGAAGGTTGAGATCCTAAAAGTGACGAATCAAATACCCTTTCTATTTAACACAAAATATTTATTGTTCATGTTTTTAACATACATCAAGTCAAAATCGTAACTAATATGGATGTCCTTCCATTTGCTTCAAAGACCAGTAAGTTAGTTATTTGAGTTTTATGGCGCATTGACAACTATGACTACATCGCGCACATCAAAGACCAAAAAAAGGAATCTCCAATCATTCGAGATAGAACTTCACACACACACAGATACTGGAGCAGAAAGGGCGTCAGGTGGAGGATGGGTGGAAATGGAAATGTGCCGAACATTGTAACATAAATGTGTTTAGACTGTGGCGTATAGCGCACAAAAAACAAACGTTTCAGGGTCCCTGTCGAATATGCAAATCTCTACTCGAAAGATAATGGACAACTGGATGGCTGCATTTACAAACTTGCATTTGTATTTCGCATAATTGTGGGTGGCATGACCTCAAATGTGGGGCTTCTGAAACAACATGAAACCACCACAGACATGTAGGTGAATGATCCTGGAGCAAGTGATCGCCGTGATGTACTTCGCCACCCAAAAAAGGATGCCGAGGCAGCTGGGCACTAAAACACCTGGCTAAACATTCAATTGGTGGCTGTTCAAAACAATGACTACTCGCAGCCATGACGTCACCAGGAGACACCATGACATCACCAGGAGACACCATGACGTCACCAGGAGACACCATGACGTCACCAGGAGACACCATGACGTCACCAGGAGACACCATGACGTCACCAGGAGACACCATGACGTCACCAGAAGACACCATGACGTCACCAGGAGACACCATGACATCACCAGGAGACACCATTACATTTCCAGGAGACACCATGACATTTCCATGAGGCGCCATGACGTTACTAACCGTGCTCGCCGAAGCCGACCAGCAGGACACCGTGGTCAATGGCCGACGCGCGGCACAGGAACGACCACACGTCAATAATTCCGCCATGGTAGAACTGAAACAGAGTCGCCGACACTCAGGTCATCTGGAGGTCGCCGGGCCAAAGAAACAACCACATGACAATGATGCCACCGTGGCAGAACTGAAACAGAGCCGCCGACACTGAAGCCATCCTGGGTCATCGAGGTCACGCTGTCATCACTTGAAGGTCACTGCAGTGACAGTGATATTACCTGAGACACTCAGTTCAGGAGGTCATCTGAGGGTCACTGGGGGCACATAAATGTCACCTGCCGTAGTCCTGTTAGGTAGACGTCACCTGATGGTCACCAGGACCACACCGCAGTGTGGTGCACCACGCGTCAGTGCACTGGCGTCACCGGAGGGTCAAAGGGGTCGCACTGTCACCTGACCTACCATGCCTGAACTGTGTCAAGCAGAGACCCCCTGAGAGTCATTGAGATCACACTGCTATCGCCTGCCATACACAGGTCATGCTAGGGTCATCTGAAGGTCACAATGATCACACTAACATCACACGACGTACCCAGGTTAGTTGGTCATCTGAGTGTCACTGGGATTACACCGACGCCACCCGACGTACTCAGTCAGGCAGATTGGTTGGTTACTTGAGTTTTAGGTCGCATCGACCAGGTCTGGTCAATTAGCGCCATCAGTCAGGCAGAGAGATCACCTAAAGGTCCTCAGAGTTAAACTGACGCCACATGATGAATTCGACCAGGCAGGAACCGTGTCTTGAAAGTCTGAAATTCGAATTCAGACCTGCACATATTGATTTTTTCAGCATGCATTCTTTTCACATCACATTAGTGGCACATTTGCTTTTTACTGTAGGTTATGAGTTAAATTTAGGGTCTTTAAAAATCTGTTCGGGTTTTGCCAACGGCACTGCCCTGATTGACAAGGGCAGCAGATATCTCAGATGCATTACCACAAGCATTCACCAACTTCACACAATGGAATGATACCTGCGTGGATACACTAATGACCTCAATGTGCTAATACATGTTGCGTTGTCTGTAGAACAATACACTACATGATACATATATATCACTGCTTTTACATAGGTTAATCCAAAGCCGCTTGACAGGTTGGCAGAACTACAGACTCGAGCTTGGTTTCTTTATGCTCAGTTCAGTTCCTTTATAGATCAGACAGGGCGAGAGTTTCTTGATAGGTAGGCCATTCGTGGTCATCTAATGTCTAATTAAGTTATGATCACACTTTGTCCTGCCTGTCTCTGACCGCAAGTAGGCCATCCGTGGTCGCCTAATGCCTAACTAAGTTGTGATCACACCTTGCCTTACTTGTAGTTGGCAACTGCATGCATTGTATGCAATATTCCCAGGTCTAACAGACTGCAAATCTATTAGTTTATTGCAGACTGCAGGCTAGAGGCACTCCATGCAACTGAGACATGGCAAGGCTCATCTTGGTTCAAAATCATCTTAGACCGAAATAAAGCCAAAAAACAACAACTAAGTAAGTAGGCAGCTCAGCTCACAACCTGCATAAAACATCAATATACTTTTAGTGGTTAATAGCACGATCAAGAACCCTCAAGGCAGTGTCCTAAAATTACTTCACCGTTAACTGTGTGGATGAAGAAAGAAGTTGCTTTGGAATAGTGAAAGATTGGAAGAAAATGAAGGATTGCCACTTAAGGATTAAAAAGCAGAATGCCTTTCACTTCAGTCACATGCATTTTACATTCTTTAGCAGTTGTGTGCATGACTGCCCATACATCATGTGGAAAAATAATAAAAACCTAAGATGAGGATGAAGTAGCACAACTCTATAAACTGCGAATTTCCAGGCCACATGGTGAATTATTTTACACTGCCTCAAGGTAAGGCACTTCAACATCTTAACCATTGCATTTAATACCTACCTAGAAGCGGGCTTGGTAAGTTAGCAATATCTACCTTCCCTACCTGTCTACCTTCAAAGTCAGCAATATCTACCTTCATAGCCATGCCCGTTGAAGAAGGGGAATGGGGAGGGGTGAAACAGGGTTCAATTACCTCTAAGGTGAACTTAGGACTTCAATGAATGAAAACAACCTCACTAGCCCTAACCTTCTAGATGTCCACGAAACTAATCTAAACGTTCCGTTGCTTTTGTGTGGATATGAGCATGGGGTGAGGTTGAACAAAAGCTGGATTATTTCCGAAGGGACTTTGGGCTCCAATAAAATAAACAGGAAGCTATCTGAATCGAAGCTTTCACACATATCCTTACAGGGGTACTTAAAAAAGCATGGGTCATTAATCAGTTGTGTTGCCTGCCACACCCAACTTCGCATGTGTTGCACACGGCACTAGCAAGTGACAGGTAGGAGAGGGAATGAGTAACCTATGTCTGCCTCCACCCTGTCTGGTCAATGCTGCCACGGACTTGTTGGTCTCGTAGGGATGTTTTTTATACTTGGTTTTGTCGTCTGCCACAATCAGAGTCTCCCATCCACATGGATATAATTACGACACCGTAGGTGGGGCCAATGACAGTGAGGTCACCAGTATGGAACGGGCAGCTCACCATCAGAGGATTGGCGTTGACGCCGACCGAGACCGGCCCGTTGGCGTACAGCCACTTCTGAATGTCCGCTTCGTTCTTGGGCATATCCAGACTGCCAGACAGCTGCACCTGCAACACAGAGGTCGCGGGTTCGAAACTAGTCGCATGACAGCCTCAGCTCGACAGTTTGGCTGAGGACGCATTGACTACAGGCGCGTGGCCGTCCAGCAGGCAGCCGTCTCAGGGGCGTCATGATGGGCCAACGCGTGTCCCCCGCAGTGCTTCTGTGAGCTCTACTATCTGAGAGCCCCGCCAGCTGAGAGCCCCGCCACCAGTGAGCTCCACTATCTGAGAGCCCACCATTTGAGAGCCCCGCCATCTGTGAGCCCCGCCACCTGTGAGACCCGCCATATGTGCGCCCCGCCACCAGTGAGCTCCACTATCTGAGGCCACCATCTGAGAGCTCCACTATCTGAGAGGCCACCATCTGAGAGCCCCGCCACCTGTGAGACCCGCCGTCAATCGGTGTTGTTCATCACTGCCCCGGACTGCGCAGCTTGTCAGTTTAGGGGCCTGAGCGCGGCGCCCCGAGCAGACGCGTCTTGGCCGCTCGCCCAACCTTTTTCCTCTCCCTCTTTGTTGCCTCTGTATGCAAGGTGTGTGAAACTGCAAGGTGTGAGTGAGAAGTGAACAGAAACAGTGAAAAGTGTACGAGCAAAAAAAGAAGAAAAAGTCAACTATTGAACAAAACCGGCGTACTTATACGCTACACGTGTGCGAAGTGACTGGACTCAGTGGACTTTTCTCCAGGGTATTCCTCTACTATTTTACACAGCAGTGACTGGACGCCGGAAAAACTGAGTGAGTGCAGAAGCGACAGTGCCTTTCTCCATAGTGACTTCCCTTCCATCAAGCATCAACTACTGCCCGTCTTCTTTCCTACACTGCGGCTGGGAAGGAAATTATCTCACTGACGACTTGGCGCCGCTCGGAATTCCTGTGTCTTCAACAACAGTGATCGTCTACCTCCCATCGTCTAGCTTCAGCTCTACCAGGTTTCCATCTTCAGCTCTACTATACATACGGATCTGCTAACCAGCGCCTTGGCCAAATACCATCACGTCCCCCATCAGGAACGCGCACGCAGCCGAACAGGGCTGCGACGTCGAGCGCCCGCATCACTGTGACGTCATCAAAGCCTTGACCTTGGACGCCCCCGCCAGTCGCCACCCCTCCCAAGCAAGAAACCAGATGAGGGGAGCGTCGCCGTCGCCGTGACAACGCCCACCAATAACGCACGCCGGGGGCAGGCGCGGCGCCAGGGGTGCCAGATCGCTTTCCTATCACTTCTACAAACCACTCCTTTATAGCTAGTGTTGCAAACACGGTGTGTGTAGTGCAGAGTGTGATATGGGTATTGTATTATGTTGGTGTACGAATGTTTGTTGCGCATCTGCTCTCACTACTGACCACAAATCTATCCTTTCTTTGTAAATATCTGTGACCCAGACTGTCCGTAACAGCCACTGCACGTGGAGGGCATGTATTGTTAAATAAATAAATAAATAAATAAATAAATAGGGGTGCATCGGCTACAAAGGTCATGCAGCGCCCAGCTGATGGCCAGCGAGACCCGCCGTCCCGGACGCTCGGTGGATGGTGGAGTGAACAGGACACGTATGTGCAGCGCTTAGCGCTTGCCCCTCTCACCCCCCAACCTATGAGACACTTCGGTCGCATGTGCTGCCATCTGGAGCGTCTGCGCGGAGGCTCCGGGAGGGCAGCAATATCTCAACGACGCGGCGTCTATGACAGGCCCGGGGATGAAACATCGTGCGTTTACTCGGTCATAGATATTCCTGGATGCTTTGCAGCAGTATTGGGGGAACAGCATTGCACTGGCTTTTTGTCATCCAGAACAATATCTCTTCGGAAAAGTAGTGGCCGTTTTCACAGTGAGCTGAAGAACACCTGCAATAGGGCACGCACAGTGGGATAGGCTTTGGACAGCTTTAAATTATTTCGGATACAGAATCGGAGGAAATTAAATGGATTAAAATATTCGACAGTAAATACCTGCAGTGACAAGGCAGATCCGAACAGCACATGGCATCACCCGGCGGCACCTACCAAGCAGCCAGCTGCCACCTGAGTCATACCTTGCCCAGCTCTAAGCGTTCTTAGAGCTGGTGGCTTTTGACAGGACAATACAGCGTGGCGTCTCTTCGAAATAAATTGGCGATGCAGATGAGTCCCGATAAACATAAACAGTCCCGATAAACAAGTCACGAAATATTATAAATGTATCAAAAGATACTACACAATAGCGACATCCGTGAACTGTACCCATAGACAGGCACATATTATTCAATGAACTCAATCAGCCTGCCGCCAACTCTAGCTCAAATTCTGAAATCACCACAGGCTGAAGATTCCCCCTGCACAGTGACGGGGTCAGCGGAGTAATCCACCGCCGGCTCCCGTAAGACAACCTCTATATCGTGAGTACCTTCAGTCCGCCCCTGTCGCCGACCTTGATGCCGCTCATACCTCGTCCACCAGCATCTGAAGGTTATCCCTCCAAACGGGTACCAGGAGCTTGTTCATGTCCCCTCCCACCTGGTACCTTGAGGTCGGTCTACCCAGTTCCCGACACCTCGAGGTCGGCGATCCCTCCCGCCTGGTACTTAGAGGTCGATGATCCCATACACCTGCAGCCTCGAGGCCGGTGACCACTCCCATCTGGTACCCAGAGATCAGTGAGCCCTCCCACCTGGTACTTCGAGGTCGGTGGATCGCTCCCCCACTCGATACCTTGAGGTCGGTCCTGTTGAGACGGCACTGGCCGTTGCGGCCCTCATAAGGGTAGTCGCTCTCCTGTTCCAGGCCGCCGAGGAACTCGATGAACTTGTATGCCTGGTCGGGCATCCCGCCCTGACAGCCGTGGTCGTCGGTGTCGCAGTCGACCAGCTCTGGAGGCAGGGTCAACCGGTCCTCAGCCGCCGCCCCAGCACACAGGTCCTCAGCCGCCACCCCATCACCACACTAATCACAGGACAGTCTCAGCCCCGCCTCAGCATCCGCCCCAGCACACAGGTACTCAGCCGCCACCCCATCACCACACTAATCGCAGGACAGTCTCAACCCAGCCTCAGCATCCGCCCCAGCACACAGGTCCTCAGCCGCCACCCCATCACCACACTAATCGCAGGACAGTCTCAACCCAGCCTCAGCATCCGCCCCAGCACACAGGTCCTCAGCCGCCACCCCATCACAACACCAAACACAGGACAGTCTCAACCCAGCCTCAGCATCCGTCCAGTCATCGCACCAAACACGGGGCATTTTAACCTCGACTCAGCATCCGTCCCAGCACGCAGGTCCTCAGCCGCCACCCCATCACCACATCAAACACAGGACATTCACAACCTCGCCTCAGCATCCACCCAGTCACCACACCTAACACAGGACAGTCTCAACCCCTCCTCATCCTCAGCCCCAGCATAAAGACAGTTTTAACTCCGCCTCGGCCTCCACCCCAGCACACAGAACAGTCTTAACCCCGCCTCGGCCTCCACCACAGCACACATAACAGTCTTAACCCCGCCTCGGCCTCCACCCCAGCACACAGGACAGTCTTAACCCCGCCTCGGCTTCCACCCCAGCCAAAAAATTAACCCCCTCCCTCCCCCCCACAAAAAAATTAACCCCCCCCCCCTACAAAAAAAAATCTTACCCGCCCAACCTAACCACACCAAACACAGGACAGTCTCAACCCAACCCCAACCTCCACCCCATCACCACACCAAACACAGGTCATCCCTAAACCTGCCTTGTCCTCCCCCACACCACCACACCAAACTTGCACATGACACCACCGCAGCACTACGTGATCACTGTTGACGCAACGATGGCGCACATACGGCAGCCTAGGATATCCGTGAGGCGGACACACAGCAGCGCGCGCGTACCTTGCTCGGAGAACGACAGCAGCTGATTGTACTTGAGGAAGTACTGTCCTTCGACGTTGCCCGTCACCGAAAATGCCCAGCAGCTGCCGCACTGGCCCTGCAGACGGAAACTGTCGTCAGAGGACTGCAGCCAGACAGCCGTGGCCACTGCCCAGGACACCACTGCCAGCAGAACGGCAGAAAACCATGGTCGCTGGCTAGGAAACCACCACTAGGAGAATATCGATTAAAAGTATGGTCACTGATCGGCAAAACCAACCACAAGAGAATATCGTCAGGAAATCATTGCCACTGGTCGGGAAACCACTACCAGGATAACATCGTCAGAAAACCATAGTTACTCGTCGGGAAACCAAGGCGACTGGCCAGGAAACCACCGCGAGAAGACAGTGAGAAAAGCGTGGCCACTAGTCGGGAATCACAGCCCAGGAGACGACCGTCAGACTACGGACCAGAGACCGAATTATTTCATAATTCAGTCGGGCAACTATGCTGATATATTCATAGCCATAAAGTGTTCAGACCTAATAAGAAGCACAAGGGCCTATCCGGATTAAGTATGTGATGGGAAGATGTCACAAACCTGAACAAAAAGACACTCACCACCCCAACCAACACAACATCCCAAATTCCAAAGAAGCTATCTACATCCCGCATACCCATGTATCCCTATCTATCCTACCTACCCAGCCCTATTCACTTGGTCCCGCATAACACACACGTGGATCGAGTGTTTTACCAATAATTGTCAAACTCCGCCTATTCCTGCTTAAAGGAGTCTGAACCGTGCACACCTACTTTGCATCACTTATCAAATCCAGGACTAATGAAAGCTCAAAAGCAAGATTTTCAGGCAAAAAATTGTCCACATTTTTTAATGCATTCAATGAGGGACTTACCAAATCAGCAAGCAGCCTATTCCATTAATCAACACCCCTTTGACTGAAGACATGTTGCCGCTTAACTGTCCTACACCTCGACCTGTCTAACCTGAATTGATGACCCTATGTGATATTCAAAATAGAAGGGCATCGTTCAGATTGAACCTTTAACGATTTCATATATTTCAATCAAATCACCCCCAATCTCCTATAATTGAGTGAGTACATATCCAAAGCACATATTGTCCACATTCTGAGTCACCTGGTCCACTTGGTAACCGGACAAATGTACGTATGACAGATGGATGTACGCAAATATACGTAAGCAAACGGTACGTAAGCGCAAATGTACGTATGCGCAAAAGTGCGTATGCGCAAATGTGCGTAAGCGCAAATGTACGTATGCGCAAAAATACGTATACGCAAAAATACGTATACGCAAAAATATGTACATAAACGCCAATGTACGTATGCGCAAAAGTACGTATGGACAAATGTACGTAAGCGCAAATGCACGTAAACGTAAATGTGTGTAAGGCCAAATGTACGCATTACGTACATTTGCGTATTACATCACTTGCGGTTTACTGACTTTTGACCTTACGTACTTTTGCACTTACGTGCATTTGCACTTACGTAATTTTGAGCATACGTACATTGGCGCTTACGTACATTTGCGCATACGAACTTTTTCGCTTACGTACTTTTGCGTATACGTACATTTGCTCATACGTACATTTGCCATACGTACATTTGCGCCTACGTACATTTGCCATACATATATCTGTGCTTACGTACAATTGCCATACGTACCTCTGCGCTTACGTACATTTCCTTACGTACATTTGCCCCTACGTACATTTGTCCTTACGTACATTTGTCCTAGAATCAGTCCACTTATGGGTCTAGTTGCCTTGCATTGCACTCTTCCTAACATAACTATATATTTGTATAAGTAAGGGCCTCATGCCTGTACAGAATATTCCAAGTGCATAGGCTAACCAGTTTTTTCATGACTTCATTGCTCTGATACCCACACTCTTATTGATGATTCCCAGCATTCTGATTGCCCTGTTCCTAGCTGAGGTATTGTTTTTTTTTATACTTTAAGGTCACTTGATACGAGCACACCTAAGTATCTTTCCTCTTCATTAACATCCAATTCCTTATCCCCTATTGTATAATTGAAAGTCTCATCAAAATTCAAACTAGATGGGCAATAAAAAACACCAAATTCAGCACATACGTATCCTAAATATGTTATCAGCAGATTTGGATATTTGGTCATTGCGCAACTGGCACCTGGCGGATGTGGTGGCCATTTCCACAAAAACCACGCGGGGACGTCATCACTGGGGAAATACCATGTTCTGAATTAATGGGTGGTGGAAAGGACCGCGTTGAACCTGTAATTTTGAGAATACCTGCAGTGCACGATATTTGCCTATGACGTCAGCATCTAACGATGACGAAGTTTCACGCACCTTGATTCCTACGGCTACATTTATCGCACGTGCATTCTAATCAACATCTTCCGCATGTTGGGTTACCTCGACGCTGTTGGATGGTGTGACCAGGCCGCTGACATCGGTAACAGCCCATCAAATTGGAAACATGTAGTCTGACTACCTAAAATATACCCAAAATATATTGTTGCGGATAGGCTGGTCGATTTGAAAGTTGAGCTACTATTCGTTGGTTGCATGTCACTTCCACATCGCACATTCATCCTACTTGTGATGGCGAGTTCCCGCAAAACTTAACATTGCGAAGATCATAGAAACAGAAGACTGCAATGGACATGCCCATGCAATGTAATTGACGGCTAAATTAAGTGCATATTTCGTCCATCAAAATAAACAGGAACTGTACCAAAGGGGAGGTACAAACATCTGTATCAAAAGAACGGCACACACGGCTGTATCACCAAAAGAGCAGTGCACACGTCTGCACCAAAGAAGAGACACACGGCTGTACCAAAGGAACGGCACACACGTCTGCACCTGGTTCTGTAACAAAGGCGCAGCACACACGCCTGTACCTGGTTCTGCACCAAAGGCGCAGCATACACGCCTGTACCTGGTTCTGTAACAAAGGCGCAGCACTCACGCCTGTACCTGTTTCTGCACCAAAGGGGCAGCACACACGCCTGTACCTGGTTCTGCACCAAAGGGGCAGCACACAAGCCTGTACCTGGTTCTGCACCAAAGGCGCAGCACACACGCCTGTACCTGGTTCTGTAACAAAGGCGCAGCACACACGTCTACACCTGGCTCTGTACAAAGGCGCAGCACACACGCCTGTACCTGGTTCTGCACCAAAGGCGCAGCACACACGCCTGTACCTGGTTCTGTAACAAAGGCGCAGCACTCACGCCTGTACCTGGTTCTGCCCCAAAGGGGCAGCACACACGCCTGTACCTGGTTCTGCACCAAAGGCGCAGCACACACGCCTGTACCTGGTTCTGTAACAAAGGCGCAGCACTCACGCCTGTACCTGGTTCTGCACCAAAGGGGCAGCACACACGCCTGTACCTGGTTCTTGACGGCAGTGACGGCCCCCTTCTCCCGCCAGTCCCAGCTCTTCGGCATATCCTTGTCGTCAGGAATGACAGCGGTCTGGCGGAACGAGCCAGCCGGAGCGGGTCGGGGTGTAGACAGGTTCAGGCCTAGCCAGGTGGCGCGCCATTCCTCCACTGGTGGTCACCGCTTATGGTCACCATCGGTCAGCATAGATCAATCATTGGTGTCAATACATATCAACACAGGCCATCGGCAACAAAGGTTTGGTATATGCCAACAGTGGCATCACAAGGATGACAACTTGCAATGCGGTGTGATGCAGTGCAGACAGTGCACCTGAGTTACAGTGACGTCGTGCATCGACGTAGCCTAACGACATTTTACGACAAAGTACATGAACTGTACTGATGAACACACATTGGACATGTCGTGCAAACTCTGCACGCATCCGACACTTCCCTTCCTGGGAGGCCTTGGACACGTCCTGTAAACTCTACAGGGCGGTTAACCTGGGAGGCCCTGGGCACTTCCATGTAAATTCTGCTGGGCGCCTCACCTCGCCCTCTCCCCTGAGAAGACCTGGATGCATCCATGTAAACTGCTAGGCGCCTGGCCCCGCCCTCTTCTCCGAAAGGTCCTGGGTATGTCCTGTACTCCGCTGGACACCCCAGCTTGCCTTCTCCCCCGATAGATCCTGGGTACGACCCGGCTCACCGGTAAGGTCGCTGAATTTGGTGACGCCGTAGCGTGCCGAGCCGCGTTCCAGCCGCTGGAAGTCGGACGCGCGCCGCACGTTCTCCGCGAAGATGCGCATGCGCCGCGCGTACTCGGACGTGCTGGAGTAGCCCTTCCGGTATTGGTGCACGAAGCGGCGGAACTGTGTCTTCAGCTCCTTGCCAGCGAGGCGACCGAACTTGTTCCGCCTGCTGTGCTTGCCGCGCTTCCGGTGTAGACGCTGTACAGCAGAAGCGCCGCACAGCGGGGATAAGAAGAAACTCAGTTTGAACATACCAACAGTCGACAAACAATTGCAGGACTGAATGTTGTGGCCGCCCGCGCCAGTCAAAGCAATGCCGCAAACCTGTCGTGTCCTGTAGACTGCGAGGGGGGGAGGAGGGGGGGGGGGGAGGGGCGGGGATGGCCGAGTGGTTAAGGTGTCGGGCTATGGGTACCAAAGGTCCCGGGTTCGACTCTAGCGCCACTCAGGACATTTACCAATCCCGCGGCCCACCGGCGAAACAGTGTGGGCGGCGCCATTAGCCGTGAATGTGGATAAAGTGTGTCGTGAACCAACCAATAAACAAGACTGCGAGGGGTTGAGAAAGTAGACACTAGCAAACAAAATATAACAATCGAACGTCGTTTTGGCTGTGCGAAGATGACCGAGATGGTGTGGTATAGTCACTGCATCTCGCAAGAAAGGGAGACGGGACGAGGATAGTGCCATGGACGGCGACAGAAACTGGGACGGTGGACATGGACACAGACCGGGGCGAGACAAGGGCAGGGGCAAAGGCAGTGTCAAGGGCAGGGACAGAGACAGGGGCAGGGACATGGACAGGACGGCACAGTACATAATGATATGGTATGGTATGGCACGGCATGGCATGGGATGACACGGCATGTGATGGCACGGCATGGGATGGCATGCTATGGTATAGTTTGGTCTGCTTTGGCATGGGATGGAGACAGGGACGAGGACATGGTCAGGGACCGGGACGGGACAGGTACAGAGACAGGTATGGTATGGCACGGTATGGTATGATAGGGCATGACATAATATGCCATGACATAGCCTGACAAGGCATGACATGATATGTGTTGGATGGGATGTGACGGTATGGGATGAGACGGAAACGGAGACGGAAACGGAGACGGAGACGGGGACTGGGAACAGAGACATGTACAGGGACAACTACAGAGTCAGAGTCAGTCAGGGATGGTATGGTATTGTATGGTATGGTATGGTATGGTATGGCATGGTACAGTATGATAGGGCATGACATAGTACGGTGTGACATAGTACGGCCTAACATGGCAAGACATGGCATGGCATGACATGATATGGTATGGTGTTGGATAGGATGGGATGGGATGGGATGGGATGGGATGGGATGGGGTGGGATGGGATGGGATGGGATGGTATGAGATGGGATGGGATGGGACGGGATGGGATGGGATGGGATGGGATGGGATGGGATGGGATGGGATGGGATGGGATGGGATGGGATGGGATGGGATGGGATATGGGATGAGATGGGATTGGATGGGATGGGATGGGATAGGATGGGATGGGATGGGATGGGATGGGATGGGATGGGATGGGATGGGATGGGATGGGATGGGATGGGATGGGATGGGATGGGATGGGATGGGATGGGATGGGATGGGATGGGACGGGATGGGATGGAACAGGATGGAACAGGACGGGGACGAGGCGGGGAGAGTGGGGGAGAGGACGGGAGAGGACGGGAGAGGACGGGAGAGGACGGAAACGGAGACGGAGACAGAGATGGGGATGGGAAAGAAGAAGAGACGAGAAGGATTCAGAATTGAGACAAGGCTAGAGGCGAGGATGGGCACCAGACGAGATGGTATGGAGCTGGAAAGTGAGATGAGAAACATTCAGATGGCATTTAAGAAGCGGACGAGGGGAAAGGAATACAACGGAGATAAAAATAAGCGAAAGACAAGCCAAAGGGAACTAGAAGTGACGGCAGCAAATTCAGGGCCAGAAACGAATGGAAGTGAAGAAGACTGGATATCGCGGCATCGCACGGGATGCAAGCACGACCACACACGTCTGGCTGGTAAAATAATCAAATACAACAAAACAGAAAGCAAGCGGAGAGTGTGACTGGGGAAAAATCCACAACCCAGAGGCGACCGACAGGCATTTGATGAGTAAGAAGACAGCAGGGCATCAAAGCTATTCAGTGAGTCTGCTAAAGTCGTGTGCGGATCTATGTCTCCAATCTAGATAAAACATCGCGCTTATTAGTTGCAACCAGCTATGCAACATGCACTGGCGCGTAAGCTGGCCGAAAGAAGGCTCTGGTCACCGTCTCAATTCTGCATACATAAACACAAACAGCTGCATTGCCCGTCATGAGTCCAACTGCAGATATATATATATATATATATATATATATATATATATATATATATATATATATATAATAAAAATAATATACCAGCGTACCCACAGCTCGGAACAGACAGTGGACGTCCACCAGCGCTACACAACGTCACAAAACGGCACAGCTTATCGCCCACGTTCTTGGCGGTGTAAACAGCGCTCCAATCGGTCATACCAATGTCAAAACTGAACACGCCCCAATCGACAAGATCCCAATTTAGTAGCAACATAGTGGTGGATTTATGGCGGTGTTTGGGAACGCATGTCGCAGGGGATTGTGGAATTATCACTGAGTGTTTAGTGTGTTGAACGCAGCTGGTTGGCGATGGCGTGATCCAGGACTGTGGGAGCGGTCTGAGGATTTGGCGGTGGGCTGTTGGCGATGATATGATCCAGGACGGTGGGAGCGGTCTGAGGATTTTGCGGTGGGCTGGTTGGCGGTGATATGATCCAGGAAGGCTAAAGTGAGCGAGAAATGGGTGAGCACATCACACAGTTATGGACATCTAAGCTCCGAAAGCAGACTAAAACCTTATGCGGTGCGGCGCTATTGGCGACATTAACATTGAAGCATTCCAACAAGTATACTGGTTGGCCCGCCATTTTGGCCACGCACAGCTGCTCGTCTAGCAGACCAATGGCGCGACACCGACTCGGAGGGCGGCCGGATGTTCGTTCAACTCCCCGACGTGCACTGTAAGCTGCCCGTGCGTCGCAATGCCGCGTCAAACCGATATTATTGAACGAATATCAAAGTAATAAATATTGTGATGGCAGCTGGTAGACATCAAAATTGAGAGAGCTGACGTCTTTTTGAGTGGCAAAATTAGAACTCGAAATGCTGTATTACACCCTGGAACACCGTTCGTAGTTGGCCGCCAGCGAAAAATCATCCGCATGTCTCGTTCTTTGAGAACATATTAAGCACACTTCATCACAACTTTCGGGATAAGAATTGGCAAAAATCAAAACAAAAGTACCACAACTGACTCGAGGTGAAAAATGACACCGCGAAACGCTGTATACAAAATGGCATTGTGGTTTCAAAAACGTGATCGTCGGGTCGAGACGATAAGGTGCACTGTTGTACCATACGCACGGGAGTAGACTCGCTCGAGGTTGGCCCTCTAGCCGAAGCCTTAAGGTGCACTGCTCTACCATACGCCCGGGAGTAGACTTGCTCGAGGTTGGCTCTCGAGCCGAAGCCTTAAGGTGGACTGTTCTACCCTACGCACGGGAGTAGACTAGCCCGCGGTTCCCCCTATCTCGTAATAATGGAGTAATATAAATCAGAAAAGACAAAGCGAAATGCCTTTCTCCTTCATCACGCAGCACATGGTCGATCGACACCTGTGTTAGGTTTCTGATTCGCACCGCAGTTCACACAGCGGAGAATCGTTCGCCAGCAATCGATACTGCGGTACAGAGGCACACCTGTCACCCGATGGACGGCTTCCACCGCTGGGCTTCGTGTGGCCGGACCTCTGCACAGTTAACATACCCCGTAGAGCTTGGCTCATCATGCGAACCTTCACCTTCTCATAGCCAACGAATATGCACTCCAGAGTATCTGTCCAACTGAACGCCAGAATGACACTGTGGGTCGCTATTAAATCGAAACCGTTCTGAACTTCCAGTTCGTGAACTTCAATGACGCGGACACCTGACACGGCGTCCATTGGCATGACATGGTATGGCATGACACCGATACCTGACACGGCGTCCATGGGCATGACACCGACACCTGACACAGCGTACACAGGCATGCCATGGTCTGACACACCGACACCTGGCATAGCGTCCACAATGCTCTAAGCAGAATCGCGCACCAAAAAAAGACAGGTGATCATCCCGCCGGGTGTGCTCTGCGTCATACGAGCTTTAGCGAGGGTTGCAAAATAGCTTGTTCCTGGTATTTTCGCGTTCAGAACATAATCCTGTCCAGTAAATTATGGTCTCATTGTTATACTTTTGAGGATGAATAATGTAGATAATAAACTACTATGTGAGAAAGCGTTCAAGATTCAGTGAAAAGTACAAGCTGAGATACTGACGCTATAACAGTTTTGAAGAAAAATATCCTCTCCGTATTCAATAACCACCAAATGTCCTCTTCACAACCAAAATTATAGAGAACAGATCCAGCTTTGGCTTTAGCTGTCAACTACATAATCTGATACCACTTTAATTCAGCCACAGTTCGGCACGCAAACACAAATATGGATGCTTGGAGGGCAAACATCCATTTCAGTGAACATCCATATCAGGGATACCTGCAGGTAGCTATCCCTAAACTTGCCATGTCGAATGCTATCTTCAATCCCTCACCTCAAAGGATCCCTCACCGGCTTCCGCTGAAAGTGGGACAGGGTGGACAGTGGCTTGCTCCGAAAGATGAGGATGTGCGGTGTTGGATAATTTTGTGCGTCGCTTATACAGTTGGTAGGTTATTCGGTGGTACTCGTTTTATGACACGTCGACCTTTGGGTCATTAAGCGTCGCCAATCTCTCGCGCCGATTGGGAGCGGGCAGAGTAGCGACAGGTGAGGTTCGAACCACCATCTTTCGATTGTGAAACGAACAACCTACCCCAATACTACTCGTCCCCATATATCTATCGCTTCCGGTTAAGATATGTTTGGCTTGGTCCTCGGTGGAAGGACAGGGAAGGGTTTCCAAGATGCGTGATAGCATGCTAGTATGTTGGCTTTGCCTTTTCAACGCGCCCTACCCAGACACCGTGTAACGATGGCTGACTCTACTGAGCGGGTTATATCAGTTTTTCATCCAAGTAATACATTCCCAATGTTTTATCACCAATGACTCGTGGTATCCCCAAGTAACTTAGTGAATTCAAATTTTACAACTCGGATAAGAAATAACACCGAACGATAAATATCGTCCCGCTCGTACCTCTTGCTTTCACAAGAAAATCCCATGTCCTTCTGTGCGACATGTGCAAAGTAGGAACGAAGCAGAAAAATAGCTGGTCCAAGGAAGAAACGCATTCAAAACACTCTGAAGAAAAATGTCTCTTGGCAGTTAGTTCACCACCTTACCTGCTACATTTGTGCTCATTCTGGACGTAGCACGCACCTCACTCGGGTACTTGCTGTTTCCTTCAGCATTGCTAAAAATCACAACCCTACACCATGTCTTCAGGAGTAATTTTCCACGCTGACATGCTGGCCAAGAAGTCTTCAGACGATGAAATAAGCTACGCACGAATGCTGCACAGCAGGTAGTTACTGGATACACGAACGGAGCAGGTGAACGAAGCGACTACACAAAAGGGTACCATCGTACGAATCACTAGCAGTGGGCAAAGCCCATGGTTCCAACATATCTCGTTCAATTTTCCCACGCGAAGGAATCAAAAAGATTTTAAACAGATATACTTATGGCCATCAAAATGACAAACTATCCTCAGTTTTCTACTGTGGGGCACGTGAAATCGCTCACGAATGTACCTTGGCATCAAAGACCTTGCTAGTGGAAAACAGGACTTGCGGATACTTTGAAAGCACGCATTGGGATCATTTAGTTAGTTATTGGGGTTTAGGGGCGCAACGACTGCGGAGGTCATGCAGCGCCCATAACAGCGTCAATCATATCAAGTTTTTAAAGGCGAAACTGACTAAGGCTACTAGATGCGACACATATAATCTATTGCCATGACGCACATACCAACCATCATGGTTTTACAACGTATATGTCATCGCATTAATGGGGCGTATATACCACAGAAAACCTAACCTCTGAGAGGAAACGGAATAACTGTCCCGATTGTATAAACGGAGATTCATCCCCTAATACTTCCCGTAGCGATAGTGTAGTGCGATCGAAGTGGCGTCTTCGCGCATGTGCAAGTCTGGGGCACGCAAACAATATGTGTTGTACTGATAGGAAAGCATGACACCTCTGACATAATGGCTTTTCGTCACCGCTTAGAAGGTAACTGTGGGTGTCGAATGTGTGGCCTATTCGTAAGCGACATAGCACCACTTCGTTGCGTCTGATGTTATGTGATGATGATGGCCACTCACCGAGACGATGCTTGACTCTCTTCAACTGATTATGGGTCATGCACTCCCAGCTGGCTTCCCATTTCTTTATAACCGAACTCTTAATGTCTGGGAAAAAGTCCCTCGCAGGGAGAGGAAGACGTCGAGTGCGTGGACATTCAGCGGCGCGCTTCGCTGCGACATCCGCAGCCTCGACGATGAATTGGGGTTTAGGGGCGCGTCGACTGCTATGGTCATTTTGCGCCCATAACTGTGTTTACAGGCTAACTACTATGCTCCTACAGTAGGCAGCAAGATGAAATGTTCAGGGACGGCGACAGATAACATCAAAATTTGCTTGTCAAAGGAACGTAAAAATGTTCCCAGACGACATAACCTCAGAATCATCCTTCAGCAGTATACGCAGTGTCTCTGTTTACACGTCCTAAAATCTGGTGTCGTAGAGGTTCTAATGATAAACAGCCTATTAAAACATGATAAACGGTAAGCGGGTCAGAACACCGTGGGCACAAAGGTCGGTCATCACCGGTCAGTATATAGCTGAGTGTCACGAAGGCGTGCCCTATCCTCAATCGACAAGGCGTCACTTCCTCTCGTCGCGAGGTTCGGTGTGAGGACTGCCATAATCCTAGTTCTGGTTTTATTACTCTCAGTTTACTGGGCTTGGAATTCCAGGCTCGTTGCCATTCAGATCGTATATATGATAAAATGGAGGGATATATATCTCTTGGCGGAAGAGGTAGGCGAATTTCACGGCCAATTACTGGTAGGGTGCTTGGCGGCCATATCGGCAGCTTCATTTCCAGCAAGTCCAACATGACTAGGGATCCAGCAGAATACGATATTTTTGTCGAGAACAGTTTGGGATTTGACGATGCAGAGAATCCGTTGCACAAGCCTGTTATCTGGATTGAAAGAAATCATTGCCTGCAGACTGCTTAAGGAGTCAGTAAAAACCACGTGTTTTGTGGACTGGTCATCCTGTATATAGTAAAGAGCTTGCATAATGGCATATAGTTCAGCAGTAAAAATCGACGCCTGCTTCGGTAAGCGGAAGTATCCAATACCGCGTCGACGGACGCACGCGCATCCTACTCCCGACGAGGACTTGGAGCCGTCTGTGTATATGCGAGAGAATTCACGGTACTGGTGCATTTTCTCCAACGCCAACATGCGGAATTGTTCAGGATTGACACTGCCCTTCTTTGAGCAGGACAGAGCAAGGTCTTTCTGGATTGGGACAACCTGCCAAGGGGGGAGACTCGGAGTGACAGCGCGTGCCACAGAACCTGGTTTGATGTTGCAATTACAAAATGTCGGGGTCATGTGTCCAGAAAAAGGTAGGACACGCTGATTACTGAGTGGACGGAGTGGCGGCGAAAGCCTTGAAAATACCAATTTGTATGTTGAGTGCTTCCGGTTCTGTGCGACCTTACATGAGTATCTCGCTCCCAGTAGTGTACGGCGTAACGCAAGAGGAAGTTCATCAGTCTCGGCCATTAAGCTACTAGCCGGAAGTACGGAAAGCTCCAATGGCAATACGAAGGGCTGTATTGTGGATTACGTCCAGACGGCGTTTCGTTGTTATGCACGCCCCACCATATATAAAACATCCATAGTCGATTATAAAGCGTACGAGCGATCGGTACATAAGAAGCAAAATACTTCTGTAAGCCCCATACGAGCACCTGGAGACAGTCCTCATCACCTGCAGCCTCTTAGTGCATTTCTGCGCAAGATATTTGATGTGGGTGTTGTACGTTAGTCGGCGGTCCATCCATATACCTAGGAACTTGACAGCAGGCTTGAATGGAATATGGTGCCCATTAAGCATAATAATGAGTTCGGTGCACGAGCGCCTGCGGCAGAAGTGCACAGCGATGGTTTTAGACGGGGACATAACAGAGCCTGTTTCATCACACCAACCCTGAATCTTCCGGACAGCCAGCTGGAGTTGTCTCTCCACTGTGCGAACAGAGCGCGAAGAACACCATACGGCGAAATCATCTACAAACAACACTTTGCCTACGGAAGTCTGCAGTGATGTAGCCACATCATTAATAGCGACAGGAAATAATGCTACACTTAAAACGCTTCCCTGTGGTACTCCGTTAAGTTGTGGAAAAGTGCCAGATAGTGTGCAGCCTATTCTAACACGGAACCTTCTGGACGCTAACAACTTTGTCAAGAATAATCCCATGGAGCCTCTGACACACATACTATGCAACTTCATCAGTATACCGTGACGCCATGTCGTGTCATACGCGCCATCAATGTCGAAAAATAATGCAGCTGTATGTTGGCGCTTCATAAACCCAGAGCGTACGATGGAGTCAAGTGTTAAAATATGGTCAAGTGTGCTACGGTGTTTTCGGAAGCCACTCTGAATCATGGTAAGAAAATTGTTACGTTCTAAAAACCATATCAGTCGGACATTAACCATTTTCTCAACCAGTTTGCATAGCGAGCAGGTAAGCGAGATGGGGCGGTAATGCAGTGGGTCCTCCCCATATATATTTGATTTTCGTATAGGCACAACAATTGCCTCCCGCCACGAAGATGGAAATGTGGCTGATTTCCACATTTCATTTATGGCTTCCTAGAGTATTTCTATAGCAGTTGTTAGTTAGTTATTTGGGCTTCAGGGCGCATCGACCAGGGTTGTATATAGCAGTTGCTGGTAGATGTTTGATTATATCATTATGGAGTGTGTCCGGGCCCTCTGTCACACTCTTGAGTGTGCTAATTGCTGCAGTTAATTCACAGAGTGAAAATGGTACGTTGTAGTCGAGGATGTCTGAAGTGGAAAAGTCAAGGAGGCGCTCTTCGCACCGAGTCTTATGTCGTAGAAATCGATCGTTACTACTATTTTCCGAGCGTGTGGACAGCGCACATCCTATTTTGTCGGCCACTTCTGCTGGGTCAATGATATCTTGTCCGGCCATGTGTAAGACGGGGAGGGGAACTGGAGCGTGTCTTCCAGAGAATCGCTTAATTCGAGACCATACAGTTGACAAAGATGTTGAGCGATTTAACGTGTTGACGTACGCCTTCCATGAGTCTCGTTTTGCCTCGGCGATGGCTCGTCTAGCGAGCGCTCGTGCTTTGCGAAAGGCTATAAGATTATGTGTGCTACTATTGTTATCAAATGTACGAAACGCCCTCTTTCTAGCACGGATTGCCTCTCGACACTTATCAGACTACCATGGGACTGGTACTCTAATCGACGTTCCCGATGATCGTGGGATGTGCCGCCGAGCATTCTCCAGAGTCGCCGTAGTGAATTATTCCAAGGACGTAACTGATTCAACCGAGTGGTTACTGAGTGATCTTTCAAGGTTCGATTGGAAGCCCTCCCAGTCGGCTCGGTGAAGTAGCCACTTTGAGGGTCGTCGACCTACAGCAACATGACTAATGAAATGGGAATAAACAGGGAAATAGTCGCTGTTGTGTGGATCATCGTCCACAGACCATTCGAATAAATGTGCAATTTCTGGGCTGCAAAGGGTGAGGTCCAGTACCGAGGTTTGTCCAGTCGGTAATGTAAAATGTGTTGGTGTTTCCGTGTTAAGAATGCAGAGGACAATCAATTATGAAACGCTCCATTGCACGCCCACGGCTAGAAATCATGGTTGAGCCCCAAAGAGAGTGGTGAGCATTGAAATCGTAAAATCGCCACACACCATTTCAGGTGGGGTAAGTTGAGCCACAGTTTCAGTTAGCTCAGAAAGTGGAAAAGGTCCGGTAGGCGGGAGGTAAATGCTGCATATAGTAATGGCTCGGTACTTTATTGTCACACGAGCAGCGACACCCTGAATATTTGAGGAGAGAGGTATATGTGTGAATGTTACAGAATTGTGTACAGCAATTAGCACACCGCCATGAGCCACCGTGCGAGGAGTAGCATCTTTATGCAGCAGCGAGTAGTCTTTCAATTGAAGTTGTGCACCAGGGGAAAGCTTAGTCTCTTGGAGACAAATTAATGATGCTACTCGTGATTGTAAATTGTTTGGAGGTCGTGGATACTGGTTCTCAAACCTCTGCAATTCCATTGGAGAAAAAAACTCATACGTCAAAATATAAAAATGGAAGTAATTAACTGAAGACGTGGGTGACTAAGACAAGTTAAATGTTACCCGTTCCCAGCTTCACCTTCTGAGGTACTGGATTCCGTCGTCGATCTCTGCCGAGATCTTGGGTTCCCCCCGCCTGGTGGCGATGGTGTCCACGGGGACAGCCGTTTGCGTCCCGTCACAGGGGGAGTAATAAGACGTGGCGCTTTTTCGTCAACACAGGGTGGTATCGGAGGGGGGCCATCACCTTTCCTGACTCTGCAGTTTGCAGCCGACTGACACGGTATGGTGGTGGTGGGGGTGTCGATTTGGGGGACTGCCCGATCCGTGCGCTCGGCGAGGGGTTTCTGGAACCAGTCCGAGATTCCCGGCCATGCACCCCCATGTCTGGGGCTCTCGGATGGACCTGAACAGCAGGTCCTGATCGAGTCGCCGAGGGTGCCATTACTGGCACTCGACGGGTGGTCACACCGGACTCACTGGTAGTCGCTGACGCGGTTGACGGAACAGGAGTCGCTTCGGATGGATCAGGGACGGCCTGGATGGGAGTAGGCCTTGTGGAGGTTGAGGGTGAGGACTGCACGTTGACGTAGGTGAGGAGAGGATCAGGCAGGGAGGACATGGAAAGGCTGGGTTTGGAGGTGGTAGGATGTGTGGAGGGTGAACGGGAATTGGAGGGTGGAAGGAGAGAGGTAGGTGGGGATTTAGGGATTGACGGGGAAGGGCCGGAATTGGGTGGCAAGGACCGAGGAGCCCTCTTTGGCCGTTGGACCAGCGTCCACGCCCCTTCCTCGGACGTTGATCGGGAGGGGCCCTCTAATGGGCGAACCGCGTAATTCCTGGATGGTGGGACCTCAGTTGCCTCGGTGCCGCGTTCGATTGGCCGACCCTGCCTCGCGGGTAAACTAAGGGACACCCCGAAAGATCGGAGGAGAGCTGTGAGCTGTGCAATCAGTTCAGAGGCATCGCTGTGTTGTATGTGTTGTGGGTCTATCAGGGTATGATTTGTTGGCCGGCTAGCCACCTTGACTTCATAGGCAACTTTTGGATGGGTTCTATCATATAAATTTCGAGCCTCCCGAAACGAAATATTTTGTGTACACTTGATTGCAATTATTTCTTTTTCTTTCTTATATGCTGAGCATGCCCTGTCGAATGTGCTATGTGCGAGCTGACCCTCACCACAATTTATGCACCAAGGCGATTCTGCGTTACACTGATCAGCAGCGTGGGCCGATGATCCGCATCTTCCACATGCGGGACGGCCACGGCAGAATTGGGTTATGTGACAGTATCTATGACATCTAAAACACGCATGGGATTGGGGATGAACCTTCTGACTTTTACAGTAATATATCCGACACGAACCGATTCAGGTAAGTAAGTCCATTGAACTAAACGTCAAGATGATATTGTCTGTGGGCTGCACTTCCTATCCTTTCCTTATCGTCATTATCCACGCCTCAATGACTCCACTCGTCGCATACAATCCGACATCATGTTCTTACGAAATGTTTTATGTGGCAGGACAGACTCATCAATGTTATTGCAAAACTTTGGATTAAGTGTCCCAGTCAGGAGAAATAGGCAACCTGTTTTATTCCATGTACCGTATGCACGTGTAGAAACCATTAGGTGCGGCTTGTTTAACAGATTATTGAGAGTAGCGAACGCATTTTTAGCAATGACACCGAGTGCGGACATCTTCACAGACTCGCTGAATACATTTAAGACACAGGTGGTGAGATACTGTGCTGCGTCACACGCTCACATCTGAGACGCGGAGCCATCGGACATCGACGAGTTCTGACAGCCGTTTGCCTGTTTGAACTGAAAACTATTCACCTGTTCTGTGTACGTTTTTAACTACTGACTTCTCCTGTAAAGGGCACAATATGCTGTTGGAGATTGTGGACAATAAACAAATAAACAAATCATCTGATAAACCATCGGTAATTTCTGCATCACTAACGCCTCTGAGATCAAAACAGCTAATTACATCCTTCGAGTAATTCTTCGTCGTGTGTGTTTTTACAGTCATCGGTATTGTTACTATCTGTTTGCCCTGTTGGCCTCTGGCTAGGTATACAAATTAATTTGCCATCAGCGCTCTTTTTGCCTCTTCTGTGCGTTCAAACTCTACTTCCAAACTACCGTCTCTAAGTTTTTTTTTTCTCGCATCGTCTGATACGTCCGAAGCGATCACAGCCGTCTCGTCGCTGGAATGGGGAAAGCGAAGCCAGTCGTTTTGACCGTTCAGCGGCTTGAAAGACAAAAATGCGAGGGGAAGAAGCCATAGTGGCTACACTGTCCGCAGATCGCTGTATTTGTTCACGGTTCTGGCCACTGTCACGTGGACCAGGGAGGATTTTAGAGTTTTGGCTTGTCATGTGTTCATTTGTTTGTTCGGCCCCGCAGACGTCCCACCACATTGGGGCCCTACTGGGGGATGCCTAAGCCCCACAAGCGGGAGGTCATCAGACGACCGCGGAGCTATACGGGGCAGGCGGCGCCTTCGCCCGGTCGGGAGAGAGAGACTCACCACCCCGACCGGGACCCAGCACCGCCCACCCCTTGACCCCGGCCGGCCAGGCTGGCGGGCACCGGGAATAGTCCCAGTTCCCCAGTCCGAGGCGACCAGCCATTTGGCCCGCGTGAGGCCCCACGGGCCCACCCGCCCCTCCGGGATATCGGGACCAAAGAGGTGTGTTGGTCCCCCGTCACAACTAGCACCGTGCGACGGGGGACCTCAACCTCCAGGACTCCGTCAACCCCGGGGGGCGGGCCGAGGGGGCGCGGCTACCCCGATAAAACTGAGCTAGTGGGCAGGACCGGGGAAGTTGCCCTGCCTGCTCATAGTAGGGATAGTTGGTGTTGCATGGCCGGATGAAGGACATGGATGTTGGAATGAGATTGGGATTGGACTGGGAACGTATGGATGGAAGGACGAGTGAGGCACTCTTGGTCTCATCCTTCGCCGGTACGATGGTCGCAGGATCTTTGGGGCACTCAATCCCCCCACCACGGAAAGGTGGTGCCTCGTCGGGGGGGGGCATCCGCAGCCTCATTTCCGACGATTCCCACGTGGCTTGGGAGCCAACATAATACTACTTTCTTACCTATCGTGTTGAGCAACGTGAGCCTAGATAAAACGTCTTGTGCTACTGGGTTTTGTGGGCGCCAATAGGCTGCTGAGCGAGTCGCTGTATATCGCATGTAGTGTAGCATGCCCAACCTCAATAAAACACAGAGTTTTATTGATTGCAACCAACTCTGAGGTGTAAACTGCTGCATTTGCTGGAAGCGAAAACGTTCGAGTTGCATTGTCTGTCACAAAGGCACTGCCAACACCGGTGCCCATTTTGGAACCATCCGTATATGTCGACGTGTGGTCCCCGTATGACGGAATCAGTTCCAGTGCTCTGAATTTGAGTTCTGCAGGAACGACATCACCTTTTCTCATGCATGCCAACGATAGATCAATATCTGGAGAGACCAGTCTCCAGGGAGGAGTTTTTAAAGTATCCACACGCACTACTCCACTCAAGCGTATGCCACTGTTCTCGAACAGGGCGCGGATCCTAACACAGAAAAGAACAGATGTTCCCCGTCGCATCCCTCTGAACAGAGCAAGGACACGTCGGGAAAACACGGACCGATATGTGGGGTGTTCGGGAAACTGGCGCAGCTTGCATGCATAGCGCATCCCAAGTAATTCGCGACGCATAGCAAGACTAGGCTCGTTGGCTTATGCTAAAAGACTCACTGCCGGTGACGTACGAAAAGCACCGGTAACAATACGTAGCGAAGCGTGGTGAATGGTGTCTAGCGTTCGCTTCACTGTTGCACACGCACCGTCATACACAAAACACGCATAGTCGAGCTTAGACCGGATTAAAGATCGGTATAAAAGCAGCAATGTGGGTCTGTCGGCACCATATGAGGTACGTGAAACTACCTTAAGAATATTCAGAGTTTTAAAACACTTGTCACGAAGCATTTTAAAGTGGTCCCGAAATGTTAAGCGAGAGTCGAGGAGAACATCAAGAAATCTAACCACCGGTCTCGTAGGAATTTGCGACCGATACAGCCTGACTTCCATGTTTCGACAGCCTTGACGCCGACAGAAATGAGTGGCCACAGTCTTGCCTGTTGAAAATCGGAAACCACTCACGTTTGCCCATCGCTCCAGGCGGGAGACAGCAAGTTGTAGCTGCCTTTGCATGACCGGTGCTGAGATGCTCGATGTCCAAATAGCGAAGTCGTCGGCAAAAAGCGAGCTACAGATAGACGGCGGCAACGCACTGCCGATGTCATTGATAAGGAGGACAAACAGAGGCACGCTAAGCACGCCGCCCTGCGGCACCCCATTCACCTGCCGGAACGATTCTGAAAAATGGTTGCCGATGCGGACTCGAAACCGACGGTCTTTTAAGTAGTTTTGAAGAAAGAGAGCAAGCGGGCCACGGAGGCCGCATTCATGTATTTTTAGAAGTATGCCATGACGCCATGCCGCATCGAACGCGCCCTCAATGTAAAAAAACACGCTCCAACATGTCGTATCTTTATAAAAGCAGCACGTATGTCAGTGTCGAGGGTAATAAGATGGTCTATCGTACCACGATTCTTCCTAAAAGCACACTGCGAATTTGCTCAAATCTTTCTGTCTTCGAAGTACCATGACAGGCGAACATTAATAATTTTCTCCATTAGTTTACATAGTGAGGATGTCAGCGAAATCTGGCGATAGTGGAGTGGATCACGCCCATCCTTACCTGGTTTGAGAAGATTAATTATAGTTGCTTCTCTCCAGGCTTCCGGAAAATTACCTCTTTTCCACAGTAAATTGAACACCAATAACAAAGCGACTTGAGCGCATGGTGGTAAATGACGCAACATTTCGTTGTGAATTTTATCGGGACCCTCTGACACATCCCGTAATGAAAGTACTGCCGAGGTTAGCTCTGCATTTGTGAACGGGTCGTTATAGAGCAGCCGTTTTGATGTGGAGAAGTCTAGCCTTACTTTCTCGCTCTGGGAGCGATGACGCTGGAAATCTGGGTGATCATTTCCAGATCAGCTGCGTTGGTATAACGCGCGGCCAAGTTCCCTCGCTACTTCGTCTGGATACATACTGCGACGTCCTGCAACTTGTAGGACAGGTAGCGGAGCGGAGCAGAATTTTCCGGATATGCGCTTTATGCGCGACCACACCTCCGTTGAGGGTGTGGATGAGCTGAGGCCCCCGACGTACTTCTGCCAGGATTTTCGTTTCGCCTCCTTCACGGTTCTACGAGCATGAGCTCTGGCTTTCATGAAGGCGATCATGTTGACCGTTGAGCTTTCGCGGTCAAAAACTCTGAAGGCTCGCTTCCGGGTGCGAATCGCGTCCCGGCACTCCGGGGTCCACCACGGAACTGGGGCACGACGGGGATTCCCAGAGGTCATTGGGACACACATAGTAGCTGCCTCGAGGACTGCCGCTGTAAAGGTAGCCACTGAATGTGGAATATCATTTTCGGAAGTAAACCTTTCCTCAATTCTGGCCTCAAATTCCCCCCAGTCTGCTTTTCGGAGGTTCCACCTCCAAGGCCTCATGCCGAGGACAACTCCAGTGCGGTAGTCCAACCACACAGGGAAGTGGTCGCTTCCTAGCGGATCGTTGTCGACAGACCAGGTAAAATGCTCAGCTAGTTTCGGGGAACAGAGGCTCAAATCTAAAACCGATGTGCTCCCGCTCGGTGTAGTAAAATGTGTGGGCGAGCCTGCATTTAAAAGGAATACGATTGGCGTATTTATTATTTGGGTTAAGGGGGGGTTTGCGATTCGGCGTGGATAAAACGTTCCAGGAGTCTTCCGCGAACATTAGTCGGGTCACAGCCCCATGCCATATGATGACAGTTAAAATCCCCTAGGAGCAAGACTGGCGAAGGGAGCTCCGACATCAAACGCCTAAGCTCTGCAGAGGGGAGAGGAAGCCCAGGTGGCAAGTACAGCGAACAAATGGTTACAGGGCGATCACTAAACATCACACGGGCAGCAACTGCCTGGAGCGATGTGCACAGCGTGACCTGATGCGCGGGTACGCTATGGTGCACTGCCAGCATGGTTCCGCCATGTGCCACTGTGAAAGTCGGTATGTCTTTGCGGAAGACTGAATAGCCATTCAGCGAGCAGTACGATCCAGGGGACAGTTTCGTTTCTTGTAGGCAGACAACGGCGGGTTTTCGTTGAGATAAAACGGCCTGAAGATCGGTAAGATTGGCTCTAAAACCACGCATGTTCCACTGTAAAACTAAAGGGGCCATTTCGGTGGTTGACTAGGACTGTCTATATTAGTGCGTGTGTGTGTCTGTGGGTAAAATAAGCTTCAGTCATTGCCGACCACTTTCTATCTCGGCTGGCTGCCCGGGTGTGCACCGAACGACGACCTCCTCGGGCGTGACCGCGGCGTAACCCCCTCAGGGGGTGACGCCGTCCATGGCAGCACGCGCTTCTCGGCGCGCACTAGTTCGCCAGAATCGGTACTCAACCGAGGCGGTGGTGGTGGCGGACCCATCTCTGGCCTCTGTGGTGCAGGAGGACTAGACGGGCCCTCCACTCGCCTACGTGGCGAGGGTGAGGGAAGCGGCGACGGCGGAGGCGTCACCGCTGGGTGCCGACCCCCGGACTCCGAGCCCGAGGGGACGTACGGACGTTGGGCCGTGCGCCCCCGGGCCCCCAAGTCAGGAGCTCCAGGGCGCACCCCGACGCCTCGGATGCCTGGCACAGCTGCCATGAGGTGCCTAGAAGTCTGTGGGAGAGAGCGAGTAGTGGAAGGGGATGCTGGAGTCGGGTAGGACGTTGTTGTAGTGGTCGTTGTGTTGGAGACGGGGAGTGTGCAAGTAGATGGCAAGGCCATTGGTACGCTGGATGGTGTTGCGGTTTCTAGGGATGTGGAGTCGGAGGCGGACGCGAAAATGGAGTGGGTTGAGAAAGGTTCGGCATTGCTGGATGGAAGGATTGAAGATGAGGGCAGCGAGGACTTGCTAGGGCGTTTCCTCCCCTGTGCGACCTGCAATGTTTCCCCCTCCTGTTCGATGGGCAAGGTGGTGTGTGAGGAAACACTCGGCGGCACCGGCGTCTCCGCCGAGGTGGTGCAGACCGGCTCCTTTTGGGGTCCGGTAACTTCGAGCGACGGTGATGGATTGTCATCCGTTTCCAGTGGATGGGGTGTTGGCGTTTGCTTTGTTGGTGGGGGAATTGGTACACCAAAGTTCCGAAGTAAAATGCTAAGCTGCTCGATGAGGTCACTTGTGTTTCTGGTGTCAGTGCGCTGTGGAGCCAGCAGTGTTTTTCACTTTCGCTGCGTACGAGACTATGGGGTGCGACATTTCATAAATTTCTCTTGCTTCTCGGAATGTGATTTTCTGGGTGTGCTTTATGCATATTATCTCCTTCTCCTTCATATAGCTTGGGCACGTTGGATCAAACGAAGTGTGTGGATTTTGTCCCCTACCACAGTTCGTGCAGAAGGCCACCTCAGAGTTGCAGGTTTCGCTGGTATGGTCATAGGAAGCACATCTATCACATACGGGGCGATTTCGGCAGTACTGATTAGTATGACCATACCTCTGACATTTAAAGCATCTCATTGGATTGGGGAGAAACGTGCGTACCTTGACACGGATGTAACCTACCCGAATTTCTGTACGATGATCTGTAGTGCTAAATGTTAAGATGACATTGTTGGTTGGGATCATATCTGCACCTCTCCTCACCTTCATCTTCCTTGCCCCAGTTACCACATATTCAGACTACGATGCCTTCCTCCGTCACATCTCTCAGGTCAAAACAGTTGATCACGCCTCGTGAAGTATTCTTTGTTTTGTGTGGCTCTACGCTAATTGATATGGTCTCGTCGACTTTTCCGCCAACTTTTCTAACACTGTACACGAACTTGGATACCTGTAATGCACTCTCCGCCTCTCCTGTCAGAGCGAATTCCACCTCCAAGGAACCGTCCCTCAGCTTCTCGCATCGCAAAACCTTACCGTATCGATCACACCCATCGCGTCGCTGAAAGGGCGACAACGAGGCGAGGGACTTAGTCTGTCCTCTGAAAATAAGAATACGGGGACCATTGGTCTGGCCCCTGCGAGAGGGTTGGTTGGTTATTGGTTCACGACACATCGACCGTTAAGTAATGTAGCGTCGCCAATCTCTCACGCCGATTGGTCGCGGGCGAAGAGTAGCGACGGGTGAGACTCGAACCCACAACCTTTCGATTGTGAGACGAGCAACTTACCCCTAGGCCACTCGTCTCCCCCCCTACGAGGGGGGCCAGGAGAGTGTTTTTTGTTGGTGGATGCCATGCGCTGTTGTTTTGTTTCAGCTCCTCGGACGCCCCACCCCTTAGGGGCCCTACCGGGGGGACGCCTGGGTCCCGCAGACGGGAGGTCGCCAGGCGCCCGAGGAGTTATACGGGGCAGGCGGCGCCTTCGCCCGACCGGGAGAGAGATACCACCACCCCGACCGGGATCCAGCACCACCCACCCCTTGACCCCAGCCGGCCGGGGCGGCGGGCACTGGGAAAATCCCAGGCCCCCGGCCCGAGGCGACCAGCCACTTGGCCGGGGGAGGCACCACGGGCCCGCCCGCCCCTTCGGGATATCGGGACCAAAGAGGTGTGTTGGTCCCCCGTCACAACTAGCACCGTGCGACGGGGGACCTCAACCTCCAGGACTCCGACAACCCCGGGGGGCGGGCCGAGGGGGCGCGGCTACCCCGATAAAACTGAGCTGGTGGGCAGGGCCGGGGAAGTCGCCCTGCCTGCTCATAGCAGGGATAGTTGGTGTTGCAGGGTCACGTGAAGGACATGGATGTTGGGATGATATGGGAATTGGAATGGGAGCGTATGGACGGAAGGAAGAGGCTGTGGTGACCCGAGGGAGCGCCATTTCCCTAGCCAGCCGTGTAACGAGGCCGGCCCCACTGCGGGGAATTGGGACCATTTCAAAGGAACTGCTTGAATGGTATGACTTTGGTCGGCCCATAGATCGTGTAGATTCGTGTGGATGAAGTGTAGTGCACTCATCGTGTAGATGAAATGCACTTCTTTACACGATACAATTCAATCCTCGTACGAACTAAATCATAGCGTTTCATACCAATCCAATTGCATTCTACAAAAATGGCATCGGAACTTCCCCGCATACCAGTGATGACGTTCGGTGGGAGCTCCCAGGCAGGACTGGGGTAGGTCGTGCGTGAGGACGTACCACCAGATGAAGAGTAACCACGCGCAATGATAACGCTCGGTGGGAGCTGCCAGGCAGGGCTGGGGTAGGTCGTGGGTGAGGAAGTTCCCCCATATGAAGGGTAGCCAGAAGCGGTGATGGCGCGCAGTGGGGGCTGCCAGGCAGGACTGGGGTAGGTCGTGCGTGAGGACGTACCACCAGATGGAGGGAAAGCCAGGCGCAGTAACGTCCGACGAGGTCGAGTCAGACCAGTTCTCACCTTAGCGTGGGTCTTGGACGGCCGACTGCACTGGTGCTTGATGACATGGCGAGCACCCTTCCACGGTACGTCGTGCACGATGATCCGACACGTCTGCCGACACCGGCCAACGGACATCAGATGACATGCAAGTCCAGATGCGCCTGAGATAATGCAGGTTACAGGTCCAGAGGTGCCAGGGACGGTACAAGCTACACGCCCAGAAGCACCCGAGATAGTATAGGCTACAGGCCCAGATGCGCCAAAGACGATATAGGTTATAGGCCCAGAGGCGCTAGACATGATATAGATTATAGGCCCAGAAGCGCCAGAGACGATACAGACTACAGGCACAGAGCCGCTAGACACAATACAGGTCATAGGCCCAGTCACCAGACGATGCTGGTTACAGACCCAGAGGCGCAATAGACGACACAAGCTCCAGGCTCAGAGGCGCTAGACACGATAAAGGCTGCATAGACCCAAAGGAGCCAGGATAAGGGCCCAAAGGCGCTAAACACGCAGCAGGTTACAGAGCCAGAGGCGCTGGACATGATACACGACGTGATGAGTCGGACACGACTCAATAAACTACAGAGATCGCCAAAAGAAATAGAAGGGCAAGGTCCAGAGATCATACAAATATAAGGTGCAAGAGATGGCCCACGTCACTAGATTGACAGGCGCGCTGCAAGTGGCACGACTGCCCGGCGCGCTAGCACAGGTCACAAGGTTGCAGAACAAGATGCCAGACACAGGGACGTCACAAACACGCTCGAACTGAAGACCCACTCAGGCATCTATTAAATCCATCTACAGCATACCTGTAGCTACTACAGCTTGACATCAGTGATATACAAGGCGGGTAGTGGTAGTTGCATGCATACACGTAGTGCCTTTGTAGGACGCGACAATGCTGGCGGCGCCTGCGTGCACCGGCTGTGATACCGGTCACGTGATCATGCGGCCGGTCACACGCCACGAGGATTGGTCAGGTCAGCATCTGCCCTGTGCGCCTCCGTTGCGAGTCACTCTTGACCTAGACGGCGCGCGCGCCTGTTCTGTCCGTGCACACATCGGTTGGCGAAATAGACAGCAGTGCAAAGGGCGAGATGACCTTGGCTGCTCAGCTAAGTCTACATTAGAGCGAGACGGAGCTGGGCTGGTGTGTTGGTTGGTTATTTGGACTTTTATTTATTTGGGCGCATCGATTGCGTTGGTCATACAGCGCCCATTGGGCTGGTGTGTGTATGTGACCGGTGTCGTGAGTGCGGGCCGTGCCAAGGATCTGGGCTGGTGTGTGCATGTGCCGGTGTAGAGGGTACGGCCATACCACGGAGCTGGGCTAGTGTGTGTATGTGACCGGTGTAGATGATACGGGACCGTTATGTCGATACCGGACCGTCAGCAGCGTCACTCATGTGACCGCCATGAGTGCGGGCTGTACCACAGAGCCGGGCTGGTGTGTATATGTGACCGGTGTAGAGGATACGGGCCGTACCTCGGAGCTAGGGTGGTGTGTGTATGTGACCGGTGTAGATGATACGGGACCGTTATGTCGATACCGGACCGTCAGCAGCGTCACTCATGTGACCGCCATGAGTGCGGGCTGTACCACAGCGTCGGGCTGGTGTGTATATGTGACCGGTGTAGAGGATACTAGGGTGGTGTGTGTATGTGACCGGTGTAGATGATACGGGACCGTTATGTCGATACCGGACCGTCAGCAGCGTCACTCATGTGACCGCCATGAGTGCGGGCTGTACCACAGAGCCGGGCTGGTGTGTATATGTGACCGGTGTAGAGGATACGGGCCGTACCTCGGAGCTAGGGTGGTGTGTGTATGTGACCGGTGTCGTGAGTGCGGTGGTGGTGGTGGTGGATTGGAGTTTAAGGGCGCGTCGACATCAAGTGTCACTTTGCGCCCATAACTAAATTTTAATCACTCTACGGTGCTGCTATCATATCTTGTTATCTATCTTCACGGGTGAGGGTATATCACGTCAAGGCGAGCTGGTCGAAGGAACGTAAAAATATTCCCAGACGCCACGACTCCAGAGTCGTTCCCTATAAGCATACGTAAGGAGGAGTCGGTATTCAACCGCTCTAAAATCTGGCGTCGTAGAGGATCTAGTAGTGTACAGCCAACTAAAACATGGTAGACGGTAAGCGGGTAAGAGCAGCGCGGACATAGAGGTCGATCGTCACCGGTAAGCATGTAACTGTGTGTTGGGAATGTATGACCTATTCTCATTCGGCAGAGTATTACTTCTTCCAGGCGTTTGGTTCGGTGAGAGGACAGCCACTTTCCTAGTGTCGGTTTGAAAACTCTGAGCTTACTACACTTCCAGGTTCGTTCAGGAATTCCAGGTTCGTTGCCATTCTGACCGGATATTTGATAATATAGTGGGGTATAAATCCCTTGGAGGGAGCCGTAGACGGACCACACCGCCATTACCAATGGCGTGTTTGGCCGTAATGTCGGCAGCTTCGTTTCCCGCGAGTCCAACATGGCTGAGAATCCAACAGAACACGATATTTCTGCCGACGGCATCTAGGGATTTTACGACTTTGGTAATCCTCCGAACAAGTCGGTTATCCTGGTTAAAGGTGTTCAGTGCCAGGAGACTGCTCAAAGAGTTTGTGAAAACCACGTGTTTTGTGGACCGGTCTTTCTGTATAAAATAGAGGGCTTGCAGAACGGCATGCAGTTCGGCAATAAAAATCGATGTTTGCGTCGGTAAACAAAAAGATCGAACACCTTGTCTACTTACGAAAGCACACCCGACACCAGAGGCCGGCTTTGAGCCGTCTGTGTAAATGCGTGAAAAGTCGTGACATTCGTGTATTTTTCCACTGCAACATGCGGAATTCCTCCGGGCTTACCTGCCCTTTCTTTGAGCAGGCTAGAGTCATGTCAATTTTCACTGGGGCAACATGCCAAGGGGGAGTGCTCGGAGTGATTACACGTGCTACGGAACGCGGCCGGATATTACATTCTCGAAGAATCGGGGACATACGAGTGGAAAACGGTATTCCACGCTGAGTAATGTGACGTGCACTTGACGTCCTTGCGAAAATCCACCGATAGGCTGGATGGTTCCGGTTTTGAGCAACATTGCATGCATATATCGCGCCCAATAACTTACGGCGTAGTACAAGAGGTGGCTCGTGTACTTCTACCATTACACTAGCAGCCGGTGAGGTGCGGAAGGCTCCAGTAACGATGCGAAGGGCTGAATTGTAGATCACGTCAAGACAGCGCTTGGATGGGGAACTCGCTTCGTCATAAATAGAAGATCAATAGTCAATTTTAGAACGCACGAGCGATCGGTACATGAGAAGTAAAACTGATCAGCTCAGCTGATCAGGTCAGCTCCATATGAACACCTAAAAACGGTGCTCATTACCTGGAGACCTTTCGTACATTTGTTGATAAGGTCAGTGATGTGAGTTTTATACGTAACATGGCGATCCATCCACACCCCCAGAAACTTGACTGCAGGTCTGAAAGGTATGAGGTGACCGTTCATCCTTATCGTTGGATCTGTGCAACGGCGTTTCCGACAGAAGTGAACAGCGGTAGTCTTTGAGGTGGATAAAGTGAAACCAGTTCTACCACACCACTCCATCAACTTCACTACAGTTAAATGGAGCTGAAGCGAGTCCAAGCAGGAAAATGGTCACTTGTACCTGGATCATCATCCACCGACCACTCTAAACAGGGATAAAGTTCAGGGCTGCAAAGCGTCAGGTCCAGCACAGAGGTCTGTCCTGTTTGCAATGTAATGTGTGTTGGAGTTCCAGTGTTAGGAATACCAAGTGGAAAATACCGAATTATACGTCCAATGCACGTCCACGACCACTACTATTCGCTGAGCCCCAAACATGGTGATGTGCCTTAAAGTCACTGCATAAAATCAGCGGGGGAGGGAGCTCATTTACCACTTCCACTTGCAGCAGTTCTGCAAGTGGAAAGATTGTTCCTGGGGGTAAGTATATGGAGCATATGGTGGTAACACGGCGATTAATTATTATCCGAGCAGCGACAGCCTGGGTGTTTGATCTCAGGTGTACTTGTTGGAAGGGGACTGAATGGTGGACGGCAAGAAGCACACCACCATGTGCCACATGTCCAGGGCGCACATGCACCATAGGATGTCCAAGCTTTGGATCTGAGATGGTTGGTGGTGGTGAGGGTGGGGGAGTTGGCGTGGTTTTGGAAGGCTGGATAGGAGTGGGTATGGCGGGTAAGGATTCGAGGGGAGTGGAGGTCTTAGGGGGCTTCTTAGTCGGCTGAACATGATGCCACTCTTCTGGAGCTCGCTCTGTAACGGGTGGGGTAACTGCGACCTCCTGAGCCCTTGGCGACGAAGCAACGCGCTCTGCCGTATCGGTTGTGTTATGTGCAGGATTACTTATGGTGGGGGGATATCGGTGGTCTCAACGCAGTATTGGGTTGGCTGCCTGTTACTTGTTGGTATCGTAAGGGGCACTCCAAAGGAACGAAGTAGGGATGAGCTCAGAAACCTTGTCGGGCTGAATATGTTGTGGGATCATGGTATGACTTTTGGCTTTTGATGCGTATGTGATTCTGGTGTGAGTGTGTTCATACACATCTCTGGCCTCGCGGAAGGTTACTTTTTGTGTGTGTTTAATAGCAATAATTTCCTTGTCCTTCAGGTAGATCGGGCAAGTTATGTCATACCATGAGTGGGGGTCCTGTCCTGGGGCACAGTTTGTGCAACGGGTGGTCTCGGAGGAGCAATACTCACTTCCGTGCTCTTGGTAGGCGCACTTACCACATGCAGGGCGATTACGACAAAACTGGTTTGTATGACAGAATTTCTGGCATTTAAAACACCTCATAGGGTTGGGAAAGAAAATACGAACCTTAACCCGGACATATCCCACACGAATCTCACCAGGAAGATCGCCCGTGTTAAATGTTAGTACGGTGTTGTTGGTTGTGACCATCTCTGCACCTCTCCTCACCTTCAACTTTCTCGCTCCAATCACTCCAAATTCTGCTAGTCCATCGACAACCTCTTCCTCCGGTACGTCCCTCAAGTCAAAACAATTGATGATACCTCTCGAGGAGTTCTTGGTTTTATGGGGTTCTACGTATATTGGAATAATTTCGTTTATCTTCTTGCCACTCTTTCTCACGCTATAAACAGACTTAGTCATCGACAACGCTCTCCCCGCTTCCTCAGCCACCGCAAACTCCACCTCCAACCGTCCATCCTTCAACTTCTCACAACGAACAACTTTTCCAAACCGGTCGCATCCGTTACGTCCATGAAAGGGGGACAAAGAACCAAGAGACTATGTTTTTCCTCTAAGAATGAGGACTTGCGGGGTAGCGGAAAACGTGTTACGTCCGACGGAGCAGGTGGTCTGGCCCTCACGAGAGGGACCAGGAATGTTTTTGGTTGTTGTCGGTGCCATGCGCTGTTCTTGGTTTCGGCTCCTCGGGCGCCCCACCCCTAAGGGGCCCTATTTGGGGGGGGGACGCCTGGGTCCCGCGAACGGGAGGTCGCCAGGCGCCCGAGGAGCTATACGGGGCAGGCGGCGCCTTCGCCCGGCCGGAAGAGAGACACTCACCACCCCGACCGGGATCCAGCACCGCCCACCCCTTGACCCCAGCCGGCCTCGCCGGCAGACACTGGGAAGAATCCCAGGTCCCCGACCCGAGGCGACTAGCCACTTGGCTCGCGTGAGGCCCCACAGGCCCGCCCGCCCCTCCGGGATATCGGGACCAAAGAGGTGTGTTGGTCCCCCGTCACAACTAGCACCGTGCGACGGGGGACCTCAACCTCCAGGACTCCGTCAACCCCGGGGGACGGCCCGAGGGGGCGCGGCTACCACGATAAAACGGAGCTGGTGAGCTGGTGGACTAGGTGAAGGACATGGATTGGGATGAGATGGGCATTGGAATGGGGGCATATGGATGGAAGGACGAGTGAGACACTCTTAGTCTGACCTCTCCCCGGCCGCCTGGTGGTCTGGTCGCCGGATCCTTGAGGCACGCAATCCCCCCACCACGGAAAGGTGATGCCTCATCGGGGGGGGGGGGGGTCGTGAGTGCGGGCCGTACCACGGAGCTGGGCTAGTGTGTGTATGTGACCGGTGTCGCGAGTGCGGACCGTACCACGGAGCTGGGCAGGTCGACAGCAGAGCACTTCAGGCCAACATCTCCGACATCAGCGGGACACTTTGTCTCCATCAGCGTCACCTGCAGACGGTAGTTGGTGCCGGACACCAGCTGTGGGGACACAAAACCGGCGTCAGCGGCACGCCCCTGTTTCCACCAGCGTCAACTGCAGAGGATGGTGGTGTACTGCAGAGGCTGCTGGTGTAGCCAACACCGAAATGTACCGCTCGGAATACAGGCACACAAATTACCCGATATACCGACACTTCTTGAATAGCAGGCGGAAGCAGCTCGTTCACAGTTGGTCGGGCGACACTCAAGCATCACGCGAATTCCCGACCAAAACGGAACCTTCTCTCAGCCGGCGATGTAAACACGCGTCGACTCGACACGACAGCGCCAGCTGACGGGTTTCCGCCGGCGCTGCGACACGTCCGAGCGCGTTAAGCCGCGCCGAGACGACGCGTCGCCGGATCACAGAGCATTAGCGGGGACCGGTCGGCGCGCGCGCCCGTCCGTCCAGCAGAGGTACGCGGCGCCAATCCACCCACCTGGGTGTGCGCGCTGTCGACAGACCGGAGCGTGAAGAACCTGTCGCTCTTGATGTGCTGCTGGAGGCGCGGCACGGCGAACTGAGCCATGGCCAGCACGGTGTTGTCAACTGCGTCGTGTTTCTTGTAGGCGCCAATGCCGGCCGCGGCACACGCCTGGCCACACCGTCACAATATTACCACAGCACATACAAACAACATAATCACAACACTCACAATACGCACACACAAACACACAAAGTATTCTCACGCACACGCACATACACACAACACGCACACGCACATACACACACAAAGTATTCTCAAATTCCTACAGCTTAGTGACAGTTTACACCTAACACAAGTTTTTCTTACATCGCCTCCGATATATTTTCGGCATCCTTGTACCAAGCTACTCGTCACGTTTTTAAGTACTGGAGTGTCTCACGATTGGTAGTATCTACCATACAAATCGATAGCAAATACATATATAAACATCCTTTAGAATTCCACACTAAATACACATGAAATATCGTCACAATACTTTTCATTAAAGTGTCAATCCAGGTTGAGAGTTTGTCCGGTGCCCAATACTATTATGTATAAACGACAACAAAAGCCTCGGTTCCACAGCAGTGTCATGTAGAACTACTCACATTAGCCAGCTGACTTTGTAAACAAACACATTCCGTAATCTTTGCACGATTGTCATCTAGCGATAATGAAGTAAAACATAACCTGGGTAATGTGGAAGAGCCAGGGATGTAGGAATGTGCCTTCGACACGAACCTGGCACCCAATGTCGATTCCATATCAATTTCTTGCTATCCTACGCAGTACAACGATGCAGACGTTGAAGCTTATTTATACATAAATTCATAGTTAAGAAGAGTAGCAAACGCGACAAACAGTTTACAAACGGTTCATCATATTGCAAGCAATTATTTGACACACGATTTTGCAAATTAGCTTAACAGAACGATAAATCCAAGCACTTTAACTTACACTAAGTAGAACGAGTTCTCATGTTGTGTAGATCGGACTTCAATTTAGTAAAACGATAACCTCATCGCTCATGGAACGCGGAGCACGAAACCTAACTTAATCAAAGTGATGCATGACATTTCGTTATGTACATGATGCATATTTTCCCCGACCAACCATGCCGGAATATTATGTATGAACATTTTCCATAACTTGGACGCTCTCATTCGGCGTTCGTCGATCTTTCTAATCGCAGGATTTTTGCCCAGAAACTAGATGATGTGCCAATTAAGCCATTCTAACTTAGTAGCCGGAAACGAGATGCAACTAAATCATAGCCATTTCAAGACCGTGAACAACTTAACTGGGTGCAACACGCGCTGTAAAGCAATGCATCATTAATGTGCTGGTATTGGTACTAGTTTTATTCCTGGTTTTACTAGTATGCTGGGTTACCTTCGAGCCGTTGCTCACATAGCCGTGCCTGCGGGGAAATATAGAATAGTTGGATAGACGCGCCGTGCAGCCAGTTCAATTATTCGTGGTCCTGAATTGGCAATGGTTTGGTTGCATCCCGGTTCCGGCTAAGTTAGGAGAGTTTAATGAGCACATACTGTAGTTACTGGACGAAAATCCGCGAAAATTAGGTAAGTTCGAAGGAATCCAGGAATGTTCGTGCAGAGGGTCACATTTTATTCGCCGGAGGGGCACCTTCAGCGAAGATTCGTTCAGCGCGGAAGCGAGCACACCCGAGCATCCTGAACACAGCCTTTCGTGTGACGAAATGCGTTGAGCGGGGAGGGGTGGGGCGAGTGCACTCGCGCCTTCTTGAAGGGGCGCTTTTCCTAACTGGGGAGAGCTACTATATTCAATGGGGGGGGGAGTGCACATGCCCCTAGTGCTCATGTAGCCGCTCATGGAAAAGCAAGGCATTATTTCGTCGAGGGATTTGAACCCATGGTTGCTGACTTAGGCAGGTAGGTTTAAGGACGGACCCAGCCGGTCGGTTTCGGACGGGGAGGGTTGATTGATTATTTTGGCTTAAGGGCGCCCCGACTGCGAGTCATTTAGCGCCCATAACTATGAATTGTTCGAAGTATCGCTATAGGACGTCCCTTGTTCTACATGTATTCATTTTCCTTTTCATCTTGAGGTCAACGACCCGGGTAAATAGCAGAAAACTTCACATCAGATAGGAAGCTGAAGAGCCTTCCGGATTCCACGATCTGTGACTTGTCTGTGTGTGACTGTCACCTAAAACTGCTATGAGGGAATGAGCCTGGTCACTCCCAAAATGACGTCGACGCTCTAATACAAGCTCAGGGCATGAAATCAGGACGTAGCGAACTGTCATTACTGCACCACATCTCGGGCACAATGGTACATTCTCACCAGTGAGTAAGTGAACATGGGTGGCGTAAGTATGTCCTATGTGTAAGCGACACAGAGTCACTTCGTCTCGCCTTGTTCTGCCTGAGCAAGAGGACCAGTGACCTAGGGATGGTTTGATTATTCGTAAGTTGTTGGAACCCAGCTCGTCCCAGCACGCCTGCCAATTGCTTGCCAGAAAAGCAGAGATCCCTTGGTAGTAATATCTGGCAGGGATTGGAAATGATCTGGGCGAGGGAGCCTGTGTTGCTCGCCTTGCAGCGCTGTCCGCTTTCTCGTTTCCTAGGATACCTATGTGACTTGGAATCCAACAAAAACGGACCACTTTCCCGACCTCATCTAATAGTCAAGCGACGGACGATATCATGTACTAAAGAGTCTGTTGGGTTAAAGCTCTTCAGCGTCGAAAGGCTGCTCAACGAGTCGGATAAAATTACATGACGTTCTTCGTCCCCGACTTCTATAAAAGACAGCGCTTTATCGATTGCCACTAACTCAGATGTGTACACGGACGCATGTTTCGGGAGCGTAAAAGATCTGATAGCTGTGTGACACACAAAGGCGCTTCCAACCCCGGTGTCAGTCTTTGACCGATCGGTAAAAGTTTTTGCGTAGCTGTCATAAAATGTGGATATGTGCTCCAGAGCACGTGCACGAAATTCGTCCGGGAGAACGTCCCCTTTGCGTATGTCGGGCAGTACGAGGACAATCCTAGAGGCTAGGGATATAAGTCGCCACGGGGGTGTATAGGCCTGTTGGGCGCGCTTCACCCTGCGCAACTCCAGTTCGCTTTCGGCAAAAAGGTCTCTGATTCTTGTGCACATAGGTCTATATATACGGGCGCCACCATCTAAAAAGATCGATAGTATGCGACGGGAGAACACCGCTTGATAAGCTGGATGCTGCGGGGAACTACGCCGTTTACACGCGTAGCGCATCCCGAGGATCTGTCGCCTGAGGGAAAGTGGTGGCTCGTTGGTGTCAACCAACAAGCTGGCGATTGGCGAGGTCCGAAACGCCCCAGACACAATTCTCAGAGCTGCATGATGAACAGTATCAAGAGCACGTTTCCCGGATGCACAGGCACCATCATAGACAAAGCACGCATAATCTAGTTTTGAGCGGATGAGCGCTCGATAAAGGAGTAGCAGTGTTTGTCTATCACTTCCGTAATATGTTCGTGCGACACATTTCAAAATATTCAGAGATGTAGTACATTTGTCCCGGAGGATTCTAAGATGTTCCCGGTAAAGCAGTCGGTTGTCGAAATATATTTCTAAAAACTTAAATACTGGGTGTACTTGAATAGGTTCACCATACAACAATAGTGCAAGATCACAACAGCAACGACGGCGACAGAAATGCATTGCTGCTGTCTTTGTGGTGGATAGCATGAAACCATTCATGGTGATCCACTTCTGGAGATGGTTTGTCGCTAGCTGAAGTTGCCTGGATGAAGTGGAGGCTCTTGAAGATGAGGACCAAATAGCTATGTCATCAACAAACATAAATCGACCTATGCTTGAAGGAAGCCCAACAAAAACATCATTAATCACGATGGCGAAGAAAGCAACACTCAGCACGCTGCCCTGAGGAATTCCATTTACGAGTGGAAAGCGTGCAGATAAATGGTCACCAATGCGAACACGAAAAAAACGGTCTGCTAGAAAGCTTTGTAAGAATGTGCCACGCGGCCACGGATTCCACTTCACCGAAGCTTTAAAAGAATACCATGGCGCCAGGTCCTGTCATATGCCGCTTCAATGTCAAAGAACACAGCATTAAGATGCTGTTTCTGCTTAAAAGCTGCACGAATTGAGGTATCCAAAAGTAAAATATGGTCAACGGTGCTTCTGTTTCTTCGAAAACCACATTGTTCGTTTGTGAAAAAAAATGTTACTTTCTAAGTACTGTGTGTGATTGTGGTTTTAGGGCGCATCGACCATGGTTGGTCATTTAGCGCCCATAACAGAGCAGAGAACTACTTAGTTGGAGTCAGGTCTTAGTACTGCGATTGGGCGGATGGTTTTTACTGACCTGGGTATATTATATAAAATCCCATTTTCTTGAAGTAGTGACACACGTTTCCTAAGCAGTTCGAGTCGTCTCGAAGGAGATTTGGGAACGTCCTGCTGGTTCCAATGTACTGGGCTCTCTCCTGTGCGTAGTGCTGACATGTAAGAATGTGATGTACCGTTAGTGGAGAACTGCATCTTGGGCATTTTAGCTTGTTTTCTTTTATGAGGAGGTGGCGATGTGTGGCATAGGTGTGTCCGATTCCGAGTCTTGCCAGCGCTACCTCCTCCGCTCGAACTTTCCTGGAAGACGAGGGCCAGTAACCTATTTTTGGTTTGATTTCTCGGAGTGTGTTGGTGGTCAGGGCGTCCCAGCTACTTTGCCATTTCTCAAGCATGTACTCAGAGATCAGTGGGTAAAAATCTCGTGAAGGTAGAGGGAAGGTGCGAGTGCATGGTTTCTGTGCCGCTCGTTTCGCCGCTGCGTCAGCGAGTTCGTTTCCCCAAATGCCAACGTGGCTCGGGATCCAGCGGAAAGAAACTGATCTTCCCTCTCGTTTCAGCAGGGTGAGCCGGTGTAAGATGTCCTGCAGAAGAGCTTCCTGTGGGTTGAAACTTTGCAGTGCCGATAGGCTGCTCAAAGAGTCGGACAGGACAACACACGAGTAGTGCTCGCTGACTTCAATGAAGCATAGCGCCTTCAGGATCGCAACTAGTTCCGATGTATAAACGGATGCGTTTGATGGAAGTGTGAAGGACCTCGTGACGGATCCGGTGACAAACGCGCATCCGACACTCTGTTTTCCTTTGGAGCCGTCTGTATATATCAGGGTACGTCCGTCGTACGTGGTTATACGCTCCAGTGCATTTAGCCGGAGCAGTTCTGTGGTGACGTCACCTTTCTTGGACGTGCATAGGGCCAGGTCTACTTCTGGTGACACTAATTCCCAGTTACTTTCTAAGTACCAAGCCAACCTGACATTCACCATTTTTTCCATCAGCTTGCCCAGCGGAAATGTAGGCGATATGGGGCGATAATGCGATGGATGTGAGCCGTTTTTCGTGGGTTTCCTAATTGGCACAAAAATTGCTTCGCGCCAAGCTCCCAGGAAAGCGCCTGCTTCCCATACCCGATTAAAGGTGGCTAGCAAAGCTTACAGCGTTTGGGGAGGAAGCCGTTTCAGCATGGCATTGTGGATCTGATCCGGCCCCTCGGCAACAATTTGCAGGGCGCTAATGGCAAATGTGAGCTCAGTCAGTGTAAAGGTAATTGTAATCAAGTGATTGAAGTGGTAAAATCAATAGGATTCCTCTCACAATGAGACTTAAAACACAAAAATTCTGGATTGGTTGATTGATTATTTGGGTTTAAGGGCGCGCCGACTACTGGGTGAGCAAGCTGATTTACCACTTGCAGCAGTTCTGCAACTGGAAAGATTGTTCCTGGGGGTAAGAATATTGAGCATATGGTAGTAACACGGCGATTAATTATTATCCGAGCAGCGACAGCCTGGATGTTTGATCTCAGGTGTACTTGTTGGAAGGGACTGAGTGGTGGACGGCAAGAAGCACACCACCATGTGCCACAGTGTGGGTGACGACGTCCTTGCGTAAAACAGAATAGTTTCTTAAATAAAAGGAAACACCAGGAGATAGTTTGGTCTCCTGTAGGCATATTATGGCCGGTGTACGACGGTGCAAAATATGTTGCAATTCGTTAATGCTAGTTCTCACACCTCTACAGTTCCACTGTAGAATATTACTCATTTGTCAGTAAGTGAAAGAGGAAGTCCTAAGCTAAGAGCGTAAAAGGCTAAGAGTGACTAACTCCTGGTCCTGTAGTCGGGGGTCTTGGCTTCGTGGGCATGCACGCGGGCTCCCAAACTCACTTGGCGACACCGCACCGGGAAGAGCACGCTTCATAGCGCGATTTAGGGATGGGGAGGATATTGGGGGGTGTACGGTTCGACGGGAAGGTGTCTCCGGCGGTCTCATGGCCGCTGCGGGTAATGGCGTGGAGTGAGGTGTCGCCAGTGGGCGCTGGCCATCAGGCTTGGAGGTCGAGGGGATTGGGACATGTCGGGCGGTGCGACCCTGTGCTCCTAAATCTGGGGCTCCAGGGCGCACATGCACCATAGGATGTCCAAGCTTTGGATCTGAGATGGTTGGTGGTGGTGGGGGTGGGGGAGTTGGCGTGGTTTTGGAAGGCTGGATAGGAGTGTGTTCGGTGGGTATGGCGGGTAAGGATTCGAGGGGAGTGGAGGTCTTAGGGGGCTTCTTAGTCGGCTGAACACGATGCCACTCTTCTGGAGCTCGCTCTGTAACGGGTGACTTCCTGGGCCCTTGGCGACGAAGCAACGCGCTCTGCCGTGTCGGTTGTGTTATGTGCAGGATTACTTATGGTGGGGGGCATTTCGGTGGTCTCAGCGCAGTCTTGGGTTGGTTGCCTGTTACTTGATGGTATCGTAAGGGGCACTCAAAATGAATGAAGTAGGGCTATCATTTGAGAGATGAGCTCAGAAACCTTGTCGGGCTGAATATGTTGAGGGATCACGGTATGACTTTTGGCTTTTGATGCGTAGGTGATTCTGGGGTGAGTGTGTTCATACACATCTCTGGCCTCGCGGAAGGTTACTTTTTGTGTGTTTAATAGCGATAATTTCCTTCTCCTTCAGGTAGATCGGGCAAGTCCTGTCATACGACGAGAGGGGGTCCTGTCCTGGGCCACAGTTTGTGCAACGGGTGGTCTCGGAGGAGCAATGCTCACTTCCCTGCTCTTGGGAGGCGCACTTGCCACATGCAGGGAGATTACGACAAAACTGGTTTGTATGACCGAATTTCTTCCATTTAAAACACCTCATAGGGTCGGGAAAGAAAATACGAACCTTAACCCGGTCATATCCCACACGAATCTCACCAGGAAGATCGCTCGTGCTAAATGTTAGTACGGTGTTGTTGGTTGTGACCAACTCTGTACCTCGCTTCACCTTCAACTTTCTCACTTCAACTTTGGTTTCAGCTCCTCGGGCGCCCCACCCCTAAGGGGCCCTCCTGGGGGGACGCCTGGGCCCCGCGAACTGGAGGTCGCCAGGCGCCCAAGGAGCTATACGGGGCAGGCGGTGCCTTCACCCGGCCGGGAGAGATAGACTCACCACCCCGACCAGGATCCAGCGCCGCCCACCCCTTGACCCCGGCCGGCCAAAGAGGTGTGTTGGTCCCCCGTCACAACTAGCACCGTGCGACGTGGGACCTCAACCTCCTGGACTCCGTCAACCCTGGGGGACGGGCCGAAGGGGCGAGGCTACCCCGATAAAAATGAGCGGACGGGTAGACCAGGGGAAGCTGGCCTATCTGCTCGTGACAAGGGAGGGGTTGGTGCTGTAGCGTTGGATGCAAGACATAGATAAGGTCGCTGGCACAGGGTGGATATGGGAATTTGAAGAGAGGGATGGACGATGGGGACTACACGGGTCCCCGGAAACACCTCCGTGTTTCCACACCCCTTATCGGGGCGGCTATGTTACCCCGAGGAAGCGCCAATTCCCTGGCCAGCCGAGTAACGAGGCTGAACCCACTGCGGGGGTCCGCTTTGTTGGGGTGAAGGGGTGTGGACTCGAGCATACTGAGGGATAATGCTTATTGGGGTTTTAGGGTGCCTCAACCCAAGTGGGTTATATCACACCCATAACAAGCTTGCTTAATCACGCGTCAGATTGTCATATCCGAATAGAAGGTATCTGAGGAAGCAAATAATCAGCTAGGCAGATGGATATATTGTTTGAAATCCCATCTCCACAAGAAGTAAAAACTGCTCGATTGTATATACATCGGGAATCACTTCCCATTAGGTTCACCGACATCAGAGTATTCGCATCAGATCTGAAGCGGCGCCTCGTCCTTCCGAATATGCTGGGCACGCCACCAACACATGGTGCACAGTCAGTGTAGCAAGCATCACACCTCACATTTCGGCCTTTCGTACCAGCACAAAAAAACCTGTGTAGCTATATGTAGCATTGCTGGTCACGTTGGTCAGACAGTTACAGGCGGCCCTTCATCAGTCAGTCACAAAGGGGCCCCCAACAGTTCTAGAGGGCTCCTTTGTTAATTGCATGAGGTCCTTTGACTGTTCCAGAGTGTTATCAACAGTCGCAAGGCCAGCTACAGTTCCACTGATGGCTGCAGGGGCCCTTGTAACATTCGCAGTGTCACACTCTCTCTAGATTACTACAAAAGGCTTCATACAATTTTCATCGGGTGCTGTGACAACAGGGGGCCCCTGGATTGGTGGTGCGACCAGCCAATGTGGTGGTTGGTGCGCAACGACTACTGGGTCATTTTGCGCCCATAACACAAACTGCCAGCTCATCACTGAAACATCCATGCTTATCTCGTACCTAGTACCTATATCGTACAAGGATGCGAAAATATCGGAGTCATCGACCAACATTTAGCGAAGCCACATGCTGACAGTGCGGGGGCCACGACAGCAACAGCGTGGCAAAGGCTCTAGTACATGGCAGCCCACAAGAACATGGCACACTGAGAGTAGGACAGAACAACGTGCACGCGGAGGACGGTCGCTTCCCGCCAAAAGGTAGCTATGTGTCGCCAGTGTGTGACAGATCCTCAGACAACACGGAACAGTTGCCAAAAGGTAGCTGTGTCGCCAATGTGTGACCAATCCTGGGACGACTCGCAATAACCTCCTGCCAAAAGGTTACTACGTGTCGCCAGTGTGTGGCCAACCGTGGGACGATACGCAATAATCTCCTCTGGCCACCGCGTACGAAAAGAATATCACCACCAAAGTGGTGGCTTCAGCAGTTCAATTTGCAACGGAAAATCTGTATGGTGATATATAGTTCTACTCCAACTGGCAAGTGTTTAGATTGTCAGAACGATTCGATAGAAGCTTGGCACACAAAGGTACAACCCACTCTACAGTTGAGCTTCTACCCACCAGCAAAACACCCAATGCAATCCTTGCATTAGTAGATATTACTTCATGCCGACACACGAAAATAAGTAGCATTAGTCTTCTTGATTTCACATAATGTAAGTTCAATAATGGCTTCGATCCGTTGCCATGACGGCGCTGCTGGCATACGAAATTGTGCAATACAGCTCGGCTTAACTCTGCATCTGCGAAGCGGATTGGCAATACGCAAACTAAATGGCAGTGAAGTTTGTTTACACTAAGGCGCACGGGAGTCATTCGGGTTTAGGGGCGCATTGACTGCAGTGGTCGTGCAGCAACGTAAGGGAGTCAAAGTGGAGAACACTCAAGGGCATATTCGGTGTACTGGGCTCTCAGTCAACTTGCGAGAACGCACTAGTCCGAACACTACACATAAAAGTGGTAAAGGCGGACCTTTGACCTCAATTGGCCTCAACAAGTCAGTTCGGGAGGTTCGAAACGCGCACGGAGCGTCCTGGAGCGCGTCGCTATGCACTGTATCAAGTGCGTGCAAGTCGCCTGAAAAGCACCATCATAAATAAAACTGTGTAGTTGTGTGTGATTACTCAGGGCATGAACAGTATACTGTGCTCCTTTCTGCTCTGTTCCCCGTAAGTATCACGGCGGTCTATACACATCCCGCGACACCCAACTGAAGGCTAGAACGCTGTCCAGCCTTCCAGATACCAGGCCGTCCAGGCTGTCCAGATACCACGATGGTGGGGACTGCACACTGCCGACCACAACGGCAGTGAACAGTGGCTGTCTCCATCGCAGAGCGGCGGAAGCCCAGGTTGCGACAACACTTTTCCAACTTCCCGACGGGAGCTGCCCCTGCACGTCGCCGCTGCTACGGGGGCAGCAGCGCCACTCGGAGAAGTCGTCCGCAGAAAGAGCTCATCCAATTGAAGGAGACAGGTCTTTGTTCACGTCTTTAACCCGTCCCGTCTCGGGGGGGGGTCTTCAACCGCGCCCCCCAGGTTTTTTTCGCGGATAGCGGACGAACGGCGCGCGGCAGAGCGGTAAAACTTGGCATACCTTTTCCCACATCAATTTGACATGCTGATTCACAATTTTTAGGTCAGGTCATCTAGGGTCTACGAGTTAGCCAAGGTCAAGTGAAGTTACCTCCAAAAAAGTTCAACCAGTCGTCACGCTTTAACGGATAGATATTTTAGTGAAACTTTCAGCGTTTGCTTATCTTTACGGATGAAACAAAAAGTACGAGTTGAATTTTTCTCTTTTTTCCGTTTTTTACTACCTATAAATTTTGCATATTTGCCAAATTGGAGTTCAAATAGAGGATTCTGGCTAAAGTAAGCATTTTTATTAGGGCAAGTTGACTTCTAACATCGTTTCTCGGTCTGTTATACCCACTGGAAAGGGAAAATTAAAGAAAACTTGAAAACTCAATTATAAAATTTCAAAAAATATACTTTATTGGGGGGGGGGCAAAGCAATTATAGCCCTGGTCGATTTCGCTGTCCTCTTCTCATTACAAATTTTTTCTCTCTCATATATCCCCAAAATGAACGCCCCAGAGTCAAAAAGATAATGTACGTCGTAAAGTCGTGAAAATATAGCCTCCTGGTGACGTCACTTTTGTGGGAAAGTGTTTTGGAGGATGGACCCGAACCGTACTCGTCGAGCGCTTTCCGATGACACCTCTTTCGTTTTCGTGCGATGCTTAGTTTGGATTTTACAGGGGGTCCTCAATCCCCCCCCCCCCCGAGACGGGGTGGGAGGATTTGACCGGAAAGACGGCGTGGGTTAATAGGTGTTGCAAATGAAACTCACCCAGTACGCTCCCATGCTTCACACCACCTGGGCGCAGTGACAGGCAAAGGGGACCAGTCTACCATGCAACCCTCCAGCGAAATATGTGCTATGCCTTATGAATTCATGTGTGCACCTTCGTACATAGATGACTCACCTGCAGCGACCAAACTGTGATGGACAATATTGATATGAGTTGAAACATACTGCAGCTGTTGACAGCACTGAAACAAAAGATCATGGTTACAATGTCAACTACACATCAAGTGTAGGCAACTTACATTTCGTCCGGCAGTGATATTCTAGGGTTTTCCCTCACTTGTAGGATAACTGGTTCTGAATTCCAAAAGCTTCCCCAAACTACTAGGTTTTCAAATACAACAGGTGCACACGCACACGCACACGCACACACACACACACACACACACACACAGACACAGACACAGACACAGACACACACACACACATATATATATATATATATATATATATATATATATATATATATATATATATATATATATATATATATATATATATATATATATTTTGTATATATATATATATATATATATATATATATATATATATATATATATATATATTACAAAAACACAGGCACTAGGATACACCATACAGACGCATACACATACACACAAACTAATTGTAGTGGAAAAATACATGGTGACTGATGGCACCCAGAATAAAATGAGGACACCTGGTACATTTATGACTGCCTAGTACAAATTTCATTCACAACTTCACTGAGACGAGTCAGCTGCTTCAAAGAAAAGTACGTAGGCGTATCTGCTGAAGGTGCGCCTGGGTGGGTGGGCCGCACGCTCGAATCGTACTCGTGCCACCGGACGAGTACGAGTGCTTGCAATGTGCCGTGTAGCGGCCAGTGACCAGTGAGCAGCGAGCCAGAGGTGGCCATGACAAATAGGCTGCACTTGCAGGTGTGCGCCGCCGAGTAGGGCGACAGGTCGAGCCCGTTCGTGGGCTTGCCTCGGTCGAGGTAGACCTTCTTGCCGCGGTCGCATTCCTGTGGCGGAAACCGCTTCAAGTGCACCACCAGACTGCGAGGGGGCTTTTAGATTGATAAGCTCTTGGTGCTCTTCCGGTGCTTCTGGCACTTGTCACACATCGGCTTTTCATCTCCGTCGAACACTTCCTCTCTAGTTAAGAAATCGAAGTAGGCGTGCAGGTTCACCTGTCCAAACTTTGACGGGATGGGCAGGCTCAGTTCCCAGAACTGGTCGAAAGTGTTGGGCGCATGGCCCACTATTGCATTTATTATTGCACCACACTGAAGGGCAAGGTGTCTGGTCGTTGCATTGCAATTACGCTCCACACGTAATGCATGGTACAATGGTGACACAGGTGTCACAATGATTATGATGAATTGGGGTTTATGGGCGCGTCGCCTGCCATGGGCATTTTGCTCCCATAACTGTGGTGTCACAATGACTGTGGTCTCTGCCGGCTGACCGTCGGCACACCATGTGCCGGATCTGACTTAAACACGGCACACCTCGATACAGACGCTGTCGGGGCGCGAGTCACATCTCGAGACAGACGCTGTCGGGGCGCGAGTCACACCTCGAGACAGACGCTGTCGAGCCGCGAGTCACACCTCGAGACAGACGCTGTCGGGGCGCGAGTGCTGACGTCGGCGTCGGCAGAAGAGCGCCGATTTCTGCTCGGGACGTTCGTGAGGGGACTCGACTAGTCTAGATACCTTGGAGCAGGGTTAAAATATTGGTTTTTCGTTAGGTGTGAGATGTCGAAACGAGCAGGGTAGGATGTCGAAATTTGCCATGGAATCGGTATCATTTGAAATGCTTTTGATGTCTTTCAGACACAAATTTGAGGAAATGTTGTATGTGATATTCTTACGACTGTACCTTCATAATTTGTTTCGAGATTCATAATTTAGGAAGCTATGTTCGGGTTAGGCAGAACAATATCTATGTTGTAAACTGGTATTGTATGCCATATCATATTTTAGGTAATACTTTAACATGAAATTGCGTTGCGAAATGTTCGTGTATCACCACTTCTGATCGAAAACATGGACATGATATTTAGAAACGAGATACTGTTAGAAAGGAGACACAAATACTTCCTAAGGATACATCAAGGAGGAAGATGTCGATACCTCTTGTAGAGGGATGTCAATTGAGTGCTCAGAAAGTGGTATGTTCCACCCTATTTCACGAATAATTTATCACTGCCTTGGAGCCAAACGCATTTCAAAACAGGGGTCCGGGTTAACTTCGGCACAGAAAGCTATAACTACAGTACACACCAATCATTGGGTAATAACATCTGTTGCCATTTTCTTCAGTGATGACATTAATGAAATGAAGTTAATGAAAACAACCAATAATGACCACTAAAATGTAAATTATAACTCTGGCAGCAAATAAACTAAGGTGGTCTCCTTCACAACATATATTTCAGTCATAAGGCCATGAAGTGATCAGACTTAATAAGAGCCACAGGGGTCATCTGGGATAAGCCTGTAAAGGGAAGTTGCTTATAAGCCTGGACAAAAAGATATTCAGCACCAAAACCAATACCACATTCCAAATAAACTATCAACCAACAGTGTGCCATCTGTGGGGAACTGGACCATCTGTATGAAGCTGGGCAATATGTGTGGATCAGGGCAATATATGGTGACCCAGACAGAATGTGGGAAGCTGGAGTCCTTGGGGAGACAGGCAGTTTGTGGGAAGCTGGGCACTCTACAGGGAACTGGACAGTCTGTGTAGCGAGCCAGGCAGTTTGTGGGAGCTGGACAGTCTGTGTGGCGAGCCAGGCAGCTTGTGGGAGCTGGACAGTCTGTGTGGCGAGCCAGGCAGCTTGTGGGAGCTGGACAGTATGTGGGAAGCCAGGCAGTATGTGGAGATCCAGGCAATCTGTTGGGAACCAGGCAGCATGTGGGGAATGAGAGGTGTCTATGCCTGATGCACTTGACATATGTGAGCCAAGAATCTAAGCTATACTGCATTACCCAATGAACAAGGGTGACGTGTCTAGCATTCCCTATTTGTCAAATGTTACCAAATATGGAAACCCTGGAAAAATGGGTACAAATCCCTTACATCATTGCAAATACATCAAAAATCCATATAGAGACAATACTGTAGAGGGGCACCAAGGTGTAAATATATATGCTGAAGCAATACTTTTCCTTAAGATTCTACTGGAATATTGCATGTACCTATGCATTCAGATATGATGCTTATGTGGACAAAAGCTAGTATCTTGGCTGGCTTTGATAACAGACTAATATTACCTAGGTGCATTATAGTATATTGCGTGAGACGAAATGTACGACCCTCAATATACCAGGAGGTGCTGGGTTTACTCAACATCAAAAGTAGCGTTAGGGATGATGCTATATTACTCAACGTTTCGGCCAGGGGCCATCATCAGGAGTGATATAAAAAATGGCAGGGTTAACAATTGAAAAAACGGGGGAAAAAAGGGTGCAAAAATACACGTGAAACACAGAAAAGCAACTCCATTGAGGGTCGTACATTTGTCTCACGCAATGTCTAAAACCCAGGAGCATCTAAGAGCCATTCTTCTTGTATTAAACATTATAGTATACCATTATTTTCTCATCTTTGAATATTTGCAGGTTCCAACTTTTTGATCCTTGCCTAGAACAACCAGATTCAATAACATAAGCCTGAAAATAAAAGCATGAACCATTCAAACACTGCAAAATATGTGCTTAGCTGACTTGTGGTTGCTATACACTCATGCATGACCAGTGACCCTGCATGCATGGACCCTAACAAAACTTGTCATCTACATCCCATATCCATGAAGCATCCTTCAGCAACTTAAAACTTGTAACATTATTTAGTTTATGGTCTTATGATAAAGTGAAGACCTCAATTCCAGATATTGGAATATCCTTTGAAAAAAACTGACATACACATTCTGGATCATGAGATATCCCTCACAGAACCACCCTTTTGATATTAGAATCCTCCCACTTCATCCAAATTAAAATCCAGGCTAACTAACATATACATTACACAAACATACAATCATGTATGCCATCTTACTCATGAATATTCAAACTTCAAAGCACCTTAATCATTAGAGAATTTGGTAATTCCACAAGAAGAGGAGTGGGGATTCCAGCCCCTTGTTGCAACTGTGCATGCCTGCCATGTTCTGTGATGAGGGAAAACTAGTGAGGAAAACATCACAATCTTGCTTGTTACACAATTAATAAAATGGTCCTTCTCTCAACTGTACATTTATACATGGTTCAACTGCAATTGTAGCCTTCTACAGGAAAAGCAAATTTACACTTCAACCAAAAATTAACATCATAAATGTCAATCTAAACTTGAATGAAAGCTAAAACAATGGCAAGGAAATGACAACATACAACTATTGTACAACTGTTGTTAGGTTTCTGACATAAAATCAAATAGCAGTTTTAGTTATGTGACAGCAAGTGCAAATGGCCCTAGCAGTGACATACTGTTTGGTGTTGTGCCAGTTTCATGCATGACCATGCATTTTCCACTCCCAGACACTACTAAGTTTTTACCAATTTTGGTATTGTCCTCTCTATATCAATCCTGTTCCAAGCTAAGGGAAAGAGAATAAAGTCAGATGAAAATAACCTGAAATACACATATTTATTATTTAGCTCAGCAGCAGTTTCACATGGAGCAATAACAAGTAATGTAAATATAAGATATGCAATATCACATCAGGTCATGTCTTTGCAATGTGATAATGCTGGTATTTTAGTCACACCATTAATTTCCAAAACCTGGGTGATGCATATGTATAGACAAAGACATGTGCACATCATATGCATTTGTGTTCAGTAGTCATATCAGTTGGCCATTATGGTCATTCATAAGGATAACACTATGTGATTCCAGTACTTGAGGAATCTGGTGGTGTTATACAATCACAATGCCACACAGAAAAGAAGAACCTTGGGTTCTTTTATGATACATTCAACTAGTAGATCATATAGGATCACCAAGCTCTCACTGATTGGTCACAGGTGGACTTGGTAAATGCTGTCAGTTATGAAACTTGAACCAACAATCTTGGGATCAAGAGTATGATGCTCATCCAACTGAGCTACTGCAGCCCCACTCTGGAGGAAGAGAGGCACAGGGAATGTTTCAAGGGTCCCTGTAGCCATCAATAGAAATACAAAATAATTAAAAACTAGCCTAGTCCCATCTGTTTTTCAAAGTTTTGCTTTTCAGTTTTGCTTTAAAAAAAAAATTCCTAATAAAAAATTCAACTTAAGACAAAACCCTAAACTAATCTAATCTAGCCAAACATCATGTTGATGTCTGCTTGCTCCATGGAGGTGAAATGTGTAACACTTGACTTGTAGATAAAGATACATTACACTACAATACAACCCAACCTTCCATGTAAGAATGATTAAAAAGAAGTTTCAAATGAATATTTTCTGAAGTGTTCAAATTAAAAACATAAACTAACCTAACACCTTTGTTGGGTTCATGGTGATAAAATGTGTGACAACTTGTTTTCTAGATATCTACCATGGGTATTTTGGTCATAAAAGGTGTTTTGGGACTTTTTCTTACTCTTCAGCATATAATGTTTATGAACATGATTCCAAAGATATGACTACTTCTTTTGTCTGGAAATGCTTCTTTCTTGGTTTATCATAGCAATAACTTCAATAATGCACCATTTATGCCACACTACTGTTCTTTGTGCAATCATTTATCCATCCCTCACTAGGCACTTCTCAGACATGACTAAATGGTTGGTTACTTGGGCTCAGGGGCACATCAACTGCTTCAGTCATACAGTGCACAAGACATGACTAAATGAAAATTCAACACCCCACATACTTGATTCAACACTAATTTACCTAAAAAATGCTTAATTTCCACCTCTACCACATAGATGGAACACAACCATCATTCCACAAGACCACCAAAAGAAATTGAGCATGCTGCATAGTTTAGGACAGTGATGTAGGAGTGACATCACAATAAACATTGTGGTTGTGTTTATAAATTAAAATATATAGGTTTATATTAATTTAGATGATAGTAATTATATTGTTAGGTTAGGTTAGGTGAGCTTAGGATATGTGAGGTGAGGTTAGGTTAGGTTATATTTTCCTATTTAATTATTAATTCTCATTGTATTTTTTGGAGGTCTTGAGGAAAGACAAGATGCAGCAGAAACCCACTCATCAATATAACTTCCATGTCTGCTTGTTAATCTGAAAATGGTTCCAGTGTGTGTGGGTTGTGACCCAGTACCATACAACATAATTAAACTATATTTTTTGGACAACCAGGTGAATTTAGACTTTAAAACCCCACAGGGTTCTTTTGACAGGAGTTCACTGTCCTAAATGTGCCAAAGCCTGCAGGTTGCAGCAGAGTGAACCCATTATAAAGACATAAAAGATTAGTGCAACTATGAGCCACAAGGGCCCTTCTTGGTTGCCCTCTGTACACTGAACCAGTTGCCCACCAAATCTGTCAATCAGCCCTCCCTGTAATACTGAAAAGCAAGCCCTCTATTCCTATAATGATTGTCTATGCTGTTTTTAAAGATGTTCAATGTGCTGCTACTGACAATGTTCCAGTTGGTTCCAGTGTTCTACTACCCTGTTGGTGAAGAAAGTTTGCCTTAACCTTGTTCTGCTGTGGTTAACCTTAATTTTGAATTTATGACCTCTAATTGCATAATTTCTGTTGAATTCATACATTTCCCCAAGGTATCCCCTCTCCAGACCATGGACAAATTTAAAGACCTTGATGAGATCTCCTCTCAGCCTTCTATATCTAAGTGAAAACATATTCCATTTCTTCAATCTTTCCTCATATGCCAGGTTGCTTATGCCATTAACCATTTTTGTAGCCCTCTTTTGTACTCTCTAAAAGCCAACAATCTTTTTCATAGCTAGGAGACCAAGCTTGGATGCAGTATTCCAAATGTGGCCTGATGTATGCACAGTAAAGCTTCCTGATCACTTCCTCACTTCTGTATGATACATTCCTATTTGATCCCATTAAGGTATGTGAACCTCTTGCAGCATTAGCCAATCAAAGCCTCAGTGCTGTACCTATGATGTCATCGCACTTCCAAATCTTGTTCATAGACAGCATATTCCCAAAAAAAATTCCCAAACACCTTTTAAGACAAATGTACCCCTACCTTAGTGCAATAATACAGAAATGAGTGGTCATATCATACTATCCACATTCATAAACATTGAATTGAAAAATAAATGATGGTTATGAGTTTTGGAGCACATTGACTTGGTTCTGTCATTTAGCATGAAAAAGAAACTACAAGAATTCAAAGTTAACTTAAAGCACACCATTACCCCTTGAAGACGGTTGATTCGTGTTCCGAATCGTCCCCGAAACTACTAAAACCAAACACCTAGATGGGTAGGTAGGTAGGTACCTACCTACCTACTTTCTTAGTTTTACATAGATGCGCACTATTATGACCGACGACAGGAACAAATACATTTCCAGGGACATACATTCCAAATACATGGACATTTCCATCCCTTGGTGGCGGAATAATTACCAAAGCTGTTGAAAAGAACGAATAATGAATTGTCAGTATCTGTCGGAATCTAACACTTCTCAAGGCCATATACGTTCAAGGCCATATGTAGTGAAGTGGACATGTAGTGAAGTTTTGGGTCCCCACCAAAACGTTTTGGTAGCGTGACGTCACAGTTGTATGGAGGTTTTCCTTCATAAGGATATCGTAATGGAGGGAGGTCTTTTTGAGGAAGCCAAGCGCCAAAATGAAAAGTTTTGGAGATAAAAAACATTCCCGATTTAAAAGACACATTCCTTTCCTATGCAAGAACGCAACATATTTTGGATTACCAGCTTGTAACCATTATATATGTATTGCCAAATATAATCTTAAACCGTTCCACACAGCCTATTGAAAGAAAATGGTATGGGTGAGCAATGCTCTGAGGAACTAACGAGATTCAGTCCAATAACCGATCTGAGATTGCGCTAAGGAATATGGGGATAACACTTTAGGGTGCGCCTATATGGTGTCAGGTCATGAAGCCAGGCGCACGGCTAGACGAAATCATCAAGGAGGACGATCGTCTTATTCCCCGACTTTATCCAGTGTGCGTTCATTCATAGACGTCCGGGGCAGAAACATGGGGGTGGGGCACTGGGGACATGTGCCCCATGAAGATTGGCGCCCCTCTAGCCGGGAAAAGGTGACCCCCGGAAAGCTTCGGTGCACCGTCATTTTTCATCAATCAGAGGCGCCTCTCTGAAAGAAGAAGGGCCCTTTCAGTGTGCTGAAGTGTACCATGCTCCCCATCGAGTCCACCCCATCGATTGTTTTAATCCAGAGGCACCATTCTGGAAGAAAATGCACCTCTTTAGTGTGCTCGAGTGCACCTCCTCCCCGCACGGATTGATAGCCGAAATGCTGAATGAAACTGTGGAACACGGTTTCTCTGGGGCACTCGACTCTTTAGGAAGGGGAGACGTTTCCCCAGCACTCATATTTGGCTGAAGGGCTGTAGGGGAAAAAGTAAACACCTGAGACGAAAAATATCCCATAGAAATGTCCAAGTGCTCGTCATGCTACTCCCTGCTCATCGGATTTCACCTATGAATGGACGCCAAATGCGCCCCGCCGAGGAAATGTACCTCCATAGACATTCATGGATCCGCCCATGAAATGTCTGTGGTGGAGGTGGCCTCGTCACCGCCAGCCACGGCGAAGGTAACTATTGCCGCAATGCCTGTGGTGGAGCTGCAGCTTCGGTGACCTCAGCAGCCATCCGAGAGGTCGGATCAGCGGTGTTTGTGGTTGTGCTGTCACAACCCGGAGGGTTTACACCTCGGCGTATCAGCATGGGAAAGCTCAGAAGTCGGAGACAGGATTTGACTTCCGTTAGTGTACGGGTATAGTTTCATCCTGCACCGTCTCGCACCAGCCCGAAGAACCCCTCAAGGCGGTCCTGTGTTGGATGACATGTTAGGAGAAACGTGGTATCTCCATATTTGCACCATACATCTTGGAAGAGACCTCGCATCGGCTGTACCGTGACCAAGAGGCCTTTCTGAAAGGGTTACAAGTGGCGCGAGTCGGTTTGTTAGTTGGTTGGTTGGTTGGTTATTTGAGTTTTAGGGCGCAACGACGAGGTTTGGTCATTTAGCGCCCATAAGTGGCGCGAGTCGCCCACACGTAGCCCCTACATCTCATTCACCAAGAGTATCAGAGTCGTCTCTTGTGCTGCCTGCCCCTCGGTGTCCTCTATATATTGTCCCACCAATTGTGCCACTGCAGAACGAAGTTGTTTGGGAATAGTAGATGATGGTAAGCAATTTAGACTAGGCACACACACACACACACACACACACACACACACACACACACACACACACACACACACACACACACACACACACACACACACACACACACACACACACAAAATATATATATATATATATATATATATATATATATATATATATATATATATATATATTTGTATATACAAAGGTATATGTATATACATGTGTGGGTATGTGTGTGTGTGTGTGCATTTCACTTGCCATTTGCATGGTATTGCCATTTACAATATGCACTCACCACGACTGCTCCCATTTTCTATGCGGGAAGCTGATGGAAAGTTAGCTTTAGGATTAAATATGATATTCACGCACAAATCAATTTCCAACCTACACCGTATATTACACTAACCTGCTGCCCCGAGTACTCTCGGCGCAACACCTTGATATCTTCTGGTGGTGGCTACTGTTTGGCACGTCGAAGCTCTAGTGGATTACGCGAATAAAGTTGGGTCCCAATACATGATCGGTGTGTCGCTCGAGGGCGAAAGTGCTAGATGAGCTGAGCAGCTGGCAATTCTAGACGGGGAAGGGGTACGAGTTACGAGTTACGTACGACCCATGTCTAGGCCACTTGGGTAATTCCCCAGGACTACCTTACTACCTTACTTTGCTTCCCCGGTAGCGCAGCTGGCTGGGGAGCTGGCCTTCGCTGACCTCCCCTGTCCCCCCAAGGACGAATTCAGGTCGCTTCGCGCGTTCGCATTTAGCCCCCAACTGGAAGAGTCAGTTGGCAGCTGGCCGGCTAAGGGTCGGGGACCAGCTACCAGTGCGGCAGTGTCGGTGCGCTGACGGCACGTACAACTCTCGGTCAACATTCCGCTGGTGAGCTGGAATTCACAGATCGGGTGCTTGAGCCGGGGTTCACGCAACAAGCTGTGCTTAGAAATAATACCGTAGTTCACGAGGCTACCCGAGCAAGAATTCAGATTCAAGTTCTTTAAACAAAATGATAACAAAATATGAAAAACTGCCATCTACCGTGTTTTTTTGCAGGTTGGCAACGACTACAGATAGCTATGCAAACACGCACTTTCTTTTTCTAAATTAGCTTCTCACAAGAGTGTCGGTGTGTGGAAGGTGTCTGGAACACATTTAAAACTAATAGGGTAAACGGTGAAGTCGGCTCAAACTTGTTCGCTGGAGCGGTAACCACGTATGGAAACCAGCCTTGTGAATATGAACCTATCTACGTAAACAATCTTTGCTCTACATACCGCATGTCTGCTCTAAATTGCGTTTCAGTAATTAATCGAGCTTGTTTGACTCAATAAGTCAACGATCACGAAGTGTCACGTCACGCATATGTGAACTTCCTGAACCGCGGCGGGTGGGATTCACAGACCTTAAATTTATCGCTTATCGTTTCGCTTCGCTTAAGTTTATCGCTTATTCCCGTTAATTTTCATTTGTATTTTCATAAATTTAATCCGAGTTATTGGTGGTGTTAGAAACCAGGGTTCCATTGCTAAGCAGAGCACGCTGCGTGAACCCTGGCCCCACCACACGATCCATGAATTCCAGTGCAACGGCAGAATTTTGACCGAAACATTAACGTGCCGTCAGCGCACCGACACGGCCACCTGGTAGCTCGTCCCCGGCCTCATCGGGCCAGCTGAGGGCTACAAGCGAGCGCATGAAGCGACTCGAACCCTGTGTTGCCAAGACAAGGGAGGCCGGTACAGGCCAGCGCTCCAACCAACTTAGCTACCGGGGCGGCTGCCATTGCTATCGCTCCAACCACACTCTGGGACCACCACCATCAATTTTACGGCCCTCGACAACTTGTGTTTGTGCACGGTAAACTGTAGCACTGATGGTCCGTGTACAATTTTGTACACAAAGTTCATTGACGTATGCGCCTCCATGTCAAGCGCTGACAGCAGCAACTGGTGGCCGTCCTGCCAAGCTTCCCGCCAAGCTCGACAGACTAATGCGGCCTTCACTGCATCCCCATGGTGCCTCTGTCTGCATCAGCGAGCATCGCCGGCAGCAGTATCCTAGGCGGGCCCAATGGCAGCTGCTCTGTGGGACTGGCTCCACCATCTTCTTCAGAGTTGATCTCGATGGACATACTCTTAGCAGGATTTGCGGAGCCTGGTGACACTTCCAGTTTAACTTTATTTCGAACCCCACAGACACATAGCGTCTGACGATGAACCAACTGGCATTTGCATTTGACCGCTTGCTGAACTTCTGAAACGCACACGAGCAGAATGCGAGGGGTGAATCCGGCCAATCATCCAGGGGGCGTAATTTAGTGTTTCAACAGCTGCCAGCGATACCAGTGGGTGCAGGGCTTCCCTTTGACAGCTGTCGCTGCAACTTCTAGTCCTGCTCAGCTCCTCTAGAACACTGTCATCAATATGCCGGACACGTTCCCATCGATTTGCATGAAGTTTAGGTTGGGTCGTTTTCTGCCGAGTCTGCTGCTTCCGTTCCGATGTGGCCAGCAAATGAGGTGAGTCACGATGTCTCGCCATCTAGACGACAGAATACTCCTGGTAGATTCAGATCACTTCTCGTAGAAGACATAGACCAGTGTTTTACTGTTGCCCTCAGCGGCAGTTGAAGCGGGCCGCTCACTCCACGGCGCCCCAGGTGTTTGCATTTGTTACGTCGCGCTACAGCACCGAAAAGTCTTGGTTGAATGGATCGCAACTCCATGCGATTGGCAGGGGTTTCAGAAGCACATCTAGAAAGTGGGGAAAGTTTGGTATGTAATTACCAAATCAATAGTGGAGTTTTACCAAAGCCCTAAATGGTGCTTTTGCAGTTTAAAGGACATATTTTGACACGCAGGATAATGCTAAATTTCCAAAATCTATGTCGTACTCGAGCACCAGAAGCTAACACTAAAACTCCATTCCTGCGCCACCCGGCCGATATGACGAGGCTGACATATTTTTTGTCGCGTGGCATGGTTCACACGCAATGATTCAAATCTGCTTTTTTGTTCCACCTTTTCTTGCCTGCTTCCCCGATCGCCATAAATTCACACTGTCAACAGGAGAGTTTGAGTTAGCCTGTCCCATATCTGCCTGGTAGGCATCTATCAAAGCCGCACAAGGTCAATTGAAAAGATCATACCTGTCGGCCAGCATCGTGGTTGGCTCCAATTGATTCATTACCTGACTGTTGCGGGGGAATTTCATTGTCGAAATTCACACCGACGCTGGATGGCAGTAAGCTTACAATCTTGTTCAGATCGGAAGGATCTTGTTCCGGAAATGACACCGCTGAAAACGACGCTTCTATCCTATTTTGTTGTCACAGCCGTTTTACACCAGGCACCAAAGTCTCTTTTTCCGTGCTCGCAAGCAGTCATTTCTTCATTCGCTTTCGACTCTCCACAATATACCGTTGTGGCCTTCTTTGATCAATAAGCAACTTCACCTTCAGCTTCTGGGCATTTTTTTTCTTGTGGATACGAACAATTGATGTCGGTGCACTTACGACACGCGATGTCGACGAGTCGGTTAGACCGGCTTTCATCGGTCTCTGTCTAGTCGAAGTCTGTTCCTGACTTGAACGCTTTGTGGGGTCTTTAGACATTCGGTTCCCTTTAACAACATCCTCGCAGAAGTGGTATGACGCATATCTCACTCAACACAGGAGTTCCGTCGTTCTGTCACAAGTTAATTACGGTGGTAGCTACTGTTGCATGCACTTGGCTGAAAGAGGCAAAATGTTTCTGACCCAATACGTATTGTATGTCATTAAAACAATACACGATGGTTATTTCTTCCGGGCATGGACATCTCATGCCAGTGGTTTAGGAGGGTTTATATCAGAATTGTCACCGGAAGTTGATTTCCTCTTCTTTTGCCTCAAAACGCTATTGCTACGTCAGCAAAATTTGCTTCCGTGATCATAAAATTCACTTCAGCTTTAGAACTCATTCACTACGGAGCAGTACAATTTCCTCAATATATGTTCTACTCGTAATACATGATAGTGAACTGTTTTTATCCACCAGTTCCCGTGTGATTCGTTCTATTTGGCACCCTGCATGGCTGTTGGTCGCTTCAAGCGTGTAAAGTATTTCACAAATGTTGCACATATTAACGTTTCGGAAGGTAGTAAATTTTTCATCGCTGCAGTCAATCGCTTCATTTTCGAGTTGCAATTCAGTTATAAATACAAAGCCACACACTGCAGATGACATTGCACCATCAGTATTGGGACGCGTATTCGTAAAGCAATTACAAGCCCACATTTCCTATCACATTATCTTGACACGATATACAAGGGTGGTATGGGGTGGGTCAGTGGGAAAGTTGCCGGAGAGGAGGGACCACAGTAGCCGGCTGCTTCCTACGATGTGTTGCGTCCCAACAGCCACAGATCGAGGGTAGGTAATGCAGGACTTTAGCTGGACGTAAAGAATGGGCATCATCTCACGTATAAAGTGTGCTTCGTATGCTGATGGTCGACTGTTGTCGTAAAAAGTTTTTAAAATGTCTTGCGGATGTTTTCAGTATACGACACACTCTTTATTCATGGCTGTATTATGCAGTGTGTTTATTGTGTAGTATCATAGAGTGAAGATTATAATCTGCAATTATAGAATGCCAAGGGATGAAATATATTCTCAATGGCGAATTAAGAAGGCCAAAAATGGCAGGGGGTTATTTGGTCAAAATCAATTGAGTCTCATTGCACTTTACATCGGTAATATTGTGCATGGGTGGGCATAACTAATTCGGAGTAATCAAAAACACCATTTGATGCCCATGCATACGCATGCAAAACAGCCAATGGCGTAGCCAGAAAACTAAAGAGGGCTGGTACCATTTGTTCTTTGTGAGGTATTCGCAGACAGTGCAGCACATGCCTATTATCTTGTCATTCTTACATAATGTCAATGGTTACCATTATGTTTCTGGACCAGAGGTGTCGCTACGAAGCGATATTAGGCAGGATCCTGAGATTCCTGAGTGGGAAGGTTACTACAATTATTGGCTATTATCAACCATCTCCTGACTCCTCTTCTGCGTGTCATCGATTTTAATCGCTTGTCCTGACTTCACTTCTCCCTCGCCTTGATTTGCAATTGGGGAAGTTTCACTCTCGTTGGACGATCGTTTGTAGTGGTTTGAATGGGGTATGTCCCGAATGTCTAGCATTCCGCATTCGCATCCGCCATTGAGGTTTCCTATAAGCTCCGTCAGTGCTTGCGATCATCATAGGATTAACACGCGCCCTGGTGGGGGGGGGGGACAAAATCCACCCACCCCTCCGGTTTTTCTTACATAACTCCAGATTTTACTGGGCGATAGACGCCATTGTTTGCGTACCTGTTTAGAAATGACAGACGCGTTGCTTAAAACAAGAAAAACTAAAATCGGCCGATTTTTTTTGTCGAGTTAAGGGTCGTTAAAGTAAACAAAAAAAAATAAGCGCCAGACCACAAAAATCTGCGTTGATGCTCTTCCCGCATATTGGCAAAAGGGAAGTGTTCTTGGCAACACCAGCGACTTGCTTGATGTATATTGTTATGCTTTATAGTTTCAAAGTCATGTTAGGTCACCAAGATCAAGTCAGGTCAAGCTCATGGCAGGTTAATGGAACCAAACTTGGTCAACTGGAATGTTACCATTAATGCAAATGACTGTCATGCGATTGATGTCACCTTGCATGTTACTCCCTACACATCCTGAAAAATACTGTTTGTCATTGTTGTCGGAGTAGTCGGGCGGGCGGCCCGGTTTCGGTAACTGGAGTACGTAATGACCTGATAAAGTAATAATACATAGGTAACCTGAGGTCAAATGCCGGGTCTGACATCTATATTGAATCATTAGTAATGTCCAAAAACATCATTGATGTCCATTTTGGAGCAATTAAGCACAATCACAACGATCCATATCAATGACAAGCCAAGCCATGCAAAACCAGAATATGTTGACATTTTGACCTCATTTGATCTTGAAGATATTGACATACGATCATGAAATTTGCACAAGATAGAGATCGCTATCGTAGCCATCCACTCTGCGAATTTCGTTGCTCTGGATAGGAGCCAAGTTTTGATAGGAGCCAAGATCGTAGCGGGGTCGGAATCCGCCCCCTTCCAGTGCGCGTACTTTTCAGAAGCCCTTCAGGGCGCCTGCTAACCCCCGGTTTATAAAAGAGGGCTGACCTTTGAAAACTAATTTCAGGTCCTTTATCTCGGAAGACTATGCTTCACCTACCATGATGTTTTTCATTGGGGTTGCTTTTGGGTAAACCCGGGTGCTCAATACATCAACGTTTACGTTTGTCCTTGGACACTAAAAATGAGAGTATCTGGGCCCCAGCTTGTCTCAGTCGGAAAGTAGGATCATGGACTTGAGCTAACCTGATCCAGCATCAATAGGTACAATGGCCCAACACAGGCCGCTAGATAACCCGAAGTATCCACCGCCTCTATGAAACTAAGGCATGGTGCAAACATCGCAATGTGTAAGTTTCGCAAAGCTCTGAAAACTGGGTGGCCGCACTGACTACTATGCCAGGATCCAGATCAGGCTCAGGCTCAGAAGAGCTCAATAACAACAGAAAGTTGGAAAATTTTATGATTTACATTATATTCTCTAACATCGTGATGTGATATCTTTCATTGCAGCATCGCACTAGAAGGTTTAACATTGCAACTTCTGTGAAATTATTTTCTTCCCTTAATGCTTCATTTAGCAAACACTACCATTTAAACATTCATTAGTACCATGAAATGTTGAGGGGCATAGGTGGAAACCTCTCGAGATTCCATGGGGAGGGGCGGGGTGAGTCTAACAGCAAGAATCGCCCTCTTGCAGGCAAAGACAAACAAGGATACAATCCAACCGAGGATGAAAAATACATCGGTTTTGGAGTTGTGTCAGCCCCTCATATTGATCGCATTGTATTCAGGTATTTTTATACTGTAGTCAAACTTTCCAGAAAGGTTTGAATGAGGTACCCACGAACCCACGAGGGTCCTGACCTCTTCCCCGGAATGTCCACCTCTACTGAAGAGCAACGGACTCTGGTGTAATGTCCGTATCCAGTGATGTCGGAATCACTTAAGGTCTCTGACCGGCTCCCACTAGCGCCTAGCATGTGTAATTGTAAGCAAAATCTTAATTGAATTCAGTGTTCTTGAAATGCTCACACAAGTTATCTTTTTTGTAATGCTTCACGGCAATATATGATAACTGAACCCATATCGGTGACAATGCAAACCCGATATGTTAAATAAATGTCTGAAATTTGTTCTAAACTGAGTCTCATGCAGGTTTTTGGATGGCTTCTATTACCCCTCCACCAAATCAACATAACGTGACGGAGGCCATGACCAAGTGATTTCAATAATTATCATACAGGGTGCACCGAAAGGTATGGTAGTATTTGTTTTATTCGCCACGGAAAAACTACATGAGCAAATCGCGCTATTTTGTATGCACAAGCGCTGGTAATGTGTCGCACTGGATTATTTTTGAACATGTTTTTCTTCATATGATACAATTGACAGTTTCTATCATCTGATAGTAGATGTATTTTCGTGCCAGAAACGGCTTGTGCGATATGGCTGACTAAATCTGACTTTTTCAAATCAGAAAATAAAAGGCAGCCCATAACTCAGAAAATACAACTTCGATTGTTCGAAAATAAAAGGTACAGATCGTGAGTACAGCTACAGAAACATGCATACACCAACTTACAGCCAAATCACCAGGGATCGGCTGCCATTAACTGGCTGCGTTGGCATTGAATGTCTCCGGGTGGCATTTCAGTGCCCGATTTTGTACCTTAAATCTCACCTCAGATGGAACGTCAACATATCGAGACATCTGGTGCACCGTCTGGTGCTGGTGCACCGTCTACCGCGAAGTGGTCGGTTGCCCGTGGAGACGCTCTCACTCCTGGTCCGCAGAGTGGTCGGCTACTCGTGGAGACGCTCTCGCTCCTGGTCCACAGAGTGGTCGGCTGCCCGTGGAGACGCTCTCGCTCCTGGTCCGCAGAGTGGTCAGCTACCCGTGGAGACGCTCTCGCTCCTGGTCCGTAGAGTGGTTGGCTGGCTACTCGTGGAGACGCTCTCGCTCCTGGTCCACAGAGTGGTCGGCTGCTCGTGGAGACGCTCTCGCTCCTGGTCCGCAGAGTGGTCAGCTACTCGTGGAGACGCTCTCGCTCCTGGTCCGCAGAGTGGTCGGCTACTCGTGGAGACGCTCTCGCTCCTGGTCCGTAGAGTGGTCGGCTACTCGTGGGGACGCTCTCGCTCCTGGTCCGCAGAGTGGTCGGCTACTCGTGGAGACGCTCTCGCTCCTGGTTCACAGAGTGGTCGGCTACTCGTGGGGATGCTCTCGCTCCTGGTCCGTAGAGTGGTCGGCTGCCCGTGAAGACGCTCTCGCTCCTGGTTCGCAGAGTGGTTGGCTACCCGTGGAGATGCTCTCGCTCCTGGTCCGTAGAGTGGTCGGCTACTCGTGGGGACGCTCTCGCTCCTGGTCCGCAGAGTGGTTGGCTACCCGTGGAGACGCTCTCGTTCCTGGTCCGTAGAGTGGTTGGCTACTCGTGGAGACGCTCTCGCTTCTGGTCCGCAGAGTGGTTGGCTACCCGTGGAGACGCTCTCGCTCCTGGTCCGTAGAGTGGTTGGCTACTCGTGGGGACGCTCTCGCTCCTGGTCCGCAGAGTGGTCGGCTACTCGTGGGGACGCTCTCGCTCCTGGTCCGCAGAGTGGTCACCTACTCGTGGAGACGCTCTCGCTCCTGGTCCGCAGAGTGGTCAGCTACTCGTGGGGACGCTCTCGCTCCTGGTCCGCAGAGTGGTCACCTACTCGTGGAGACGCTCTCGCTCCTGGTCCGCGAAGTGGTCGGTTGCCCGTGGAGACGCTCTCGCTCTTGGTCCGCAGAGTGGTCAGCTACTCGTGGGGACGCTCTCGCTCCTGGTCCGCAGAGTGGTCGGCTACTCGTGGGGACGCTCTTGCTCCTGGTCCGCAGAGTGGTCACCTACTCGTGGAGACGCTCTCGCTCCTGGTCCGCGAAGTGGTCGGTTGCCCGTGGAGACGCTCTCGCTCTTGGTCCGCAGAGTGGTCAGCTACTCGTGGGGACGCTCTCGCTCCCGGTCCGCGGTGCCGAGTACTGTGACGCCACGTACTGGGGTAGATCCTGTTGGGCCAGCTCCAATTTATTGACGCGGTGAGTGAGCATCCCGCGCTCCGTGTGTCGCTGGGTGGGTGTGGAATATGCCAGCCATTAGTCTCCCATGGCTCGGCCCGGGGGAGGGAGGTCTTTCATCTGCCGCCCGCTGCAGCCAGACCGGACAGGGTCTGGTCGTCACTGGACGAGGGTCGATAGCGAAGACAACTATCTCATCTGCCGGTGAGACGGAGCAAACTGGCCAAACACTTAGCTTTTTTATTTGCGTATGTCTTGCAACTGTAAACTACACCGAAGCACACGAGGAGACAATAAAATAGAAAACAGACTTGTAGTGACGATGACACATAATTACCAAGTTATCGTGACTAGCACACCAGTTAACCACGACGGTCTGCGAACGGTGCCGGATGGCAGACAAGGTTCCGAATAGCCACGTCGGCCTGGAAACGCAGTCCGAAGGTCACGAAGCTGAAAACCTAAGTGAAATATGCCAGTAACTCAGAAACCACCATTCCTATTCTTCCAGGTGCCTCGGAAAAGTGTCCCCACATTTACGAAGATCATACGTGCACCCCTGCCGGAGTGACTTTATGCTTTACATCGTCCGCATGGTCACACAGTTTCAAGAGCTAGATCGAGTGAGGAGATATTGAATAATAAGGAAAAATGAATAAAAGAATATATGTGGAATAATGATAATAATTTATTAGCACCCACATGCAACTACAATTCTGATAATAGTTGCAACAAGTGTAAGGACCTATATGGACCCTGCACGAATGCGGGGCTACGGACCAGTCTTAAAATCCCGGATCAAGCAATGCCTGTGCATATCAGTCATTGCTCATAGGTGTACTACACTGTCTTCGCAGCTACGCCCATTATATATATATAGGAATTGGAGCCAACGACCAACGAGCAGCTAAGCACTTCTCAACATGGTCACTCATTGCATAGTAGCAGAAGATGATATTAAAGCTGAATATGAATTTAAGTTCATCATTTACTACCGAAAGTCAAAATGTTTCTAACTTAATAGTTAACAACAGTTTGACCCCAGATCTGTCACCACACAAAACTACTAACCAAATGCATGATTATAAATGCGCTGTCGGCGACTGCACGCACTGCTCTTGCTAATATATTGGTTACACTACAGCCTCACTATCATAACGCATCGGGATTGGTCTACAAGACTGTGCACAATGACAACGCACGTCAGAAAACACATGGCACTGGATTCGCAAGCACCGAAGTGGCTAACAACACATGGACCCGGTCAATGTACTCGAACAAGAAAAAAACTGAAGGTGCTGTAGGCTGTCTATATTCGAGATCAAGACCCATTCATTATCTAATAAACATGACAAGCAAGCTCCATCTGTGTGATAGACAACCTCTGACACGAACACATTACAGCCTACACCGACGATGTAGTGCTACATCATCGACGTAATTGATTTGTGGAATATTCGCCTCTGCATAATGAATCTTGCTCAATCATACATACATCATTCATGTCACTTAATTTTATTAACGTAAAGGAATCATGCAGTCTGATGCATATTTCGACATTTGCATAAGTGGTGCCGCCATATCTCTCATTTGTTTTCGATGTTTCACAAATAAATTACTGACGGTGGTATAATGCTTTAGGGCTCCACGTGGCGTTTAGTCGCCAGTAAACTGCGCTTGGCAAGGATAAACACCCTGGCCAATGGCAAGTACTCAGTCGGCGTTCAACAGCTAATTCATCTGGCACTGAAAAAATACACATAGCCTACATTTGAGTAACATTACGCAAGGGAAATCATGGGTCTGGATCACAAAAGCACCATCTTAGCATATCCCCATGAGGGCAATGGTTATTAGCATTGTTACGAGACGTGAACCAGTATGCATTCGTAATTCAAACACATTAAATAGGCGGATGGGAACAAGCAGTATTACTAAGTTGCGCACATAGATTAATTCACGGCTGAAATGTGTTGTGATATCTGGCAACGTCCCTCTTCCCGCCGCAGCCGGGCACCTTCCGGCCGGAACAACGGAAGAGCAGGGTTGATAGTCTAGCCTACCCCCACCCCATCAATCACACATTGACCTGTGACGCCAATTTTCGGTCTCCTCCTTTCGTCAGAGACGGTCTTTCTGCCGTACATCGACGAAAACGGAACGGCTGAAACTAAATTGAGTCGAGACAGTCGCAAGCTAAACCGTAGGTCGCAACTGCAAAGGGAAAAACTTCAGCGAACGAGTAAGTAAATACTAATGTCTGCTTACACAGCTGATGCGATGGCTGTGCATAAGACCATCAAACGCAATTGCACGATCGCTGTCACTGCAGATGAACTTCAGCTATGCATCTACTACAGAAGCCATCCTGTCACAGCATCACTCGCGCATCACACACACACACACACACACACACACACACACACACACACACACACACACACACACACACACACACACACACACACACACACACACACACACACACACACACACACACACACACACCACCACACACACTTCTTATACCCCCCCCCCCCCACACACACACACACACACACACACACACACACACACACACACACACACACACACACACACACACACACATACACACACACACACACACACACACACACACACACACACACACACACACACACACACACACACACACACACACACACACACACACACACACACAAACACACATATCCATAATATCCGGGTGGGTCCTTGATCCAGAGGCAGGCGTGGCACATTAGAGTGGCCCTTGATCCAGAGGCAGACGTGGTACACCAGAGTGGTCCTTGATCCAGAGGCAGACGTGGTACATCAGAGTGGTCCTTGATCCAGAGGCAGGCGTGGTACATCAGAGTGGTCCTTGATCCAGAGGCAGGCGTGGTACATCAGAGTGGTCCTTGATCCAGAGGCAGGCGTGGTACATTAGAGTGGTTCTTGATGCAGAGGTAGGCGTGATACATCAGAGTGGTCCTTGATCCAGAGGCAGGCGTGGTACATCAGAGTGGCCCTTGATCCAGAGGCAGGCGTGGTACATTAGAGTGGTTCTTGATGCAGAGGTAGGCGTGGTACATCAGAGTGGTCCTTGATCCAGAGGCAGGCGTGGTCACGGTCGGGCAGGCGTGGTACATCAGAGTGGTCTTTGATCCAGAGGCAGGCGTGGTACATCAGAGTGGTCCTTGATCCAGAGGCAGGCGTGGTACATTAGAGTGGTCCTTGATCCAGAGGCAGGCGTGGTACATTAGAGTGGTCCTTGATCCAGAGGCAGGCGTGGTACATCAGAGTGGTCTTTGATCCAGAGGCAGGCGTGGTACATCAGATTGGTCCTTGACAACATAATCAACGTGAGCTATGAACGACCAGATTCTAAATGGCATCCGCATCAGCTATGCTCCTAGTCACGTAAGTTACCATTCTCTGGAACTCGTACCAGGCCATGGCATTTGACCTCTGTGACCCACTGCGGATTGGGCTTTACCAGAAAAAGATGCGCCATCAGATATCAAATTTTCGTTATCAAATCAGATAACGAAAAATTAAAATATAACTCTTTTTTAAAGATCCAGAGTTCAATCAAGCGTCACAAGATTACGAGGTCAAATCGTGATTTGACAAGATCATGCTAATTTGTGCTGTATAGGGCACATCGTCCGATTTTAAATGAGATGTATATTTGAGAAGCTAATTTCCAGCACTAAAAGCATTCAAAATAACTATTTCGAGTGTGGAGAGAAAGAGATACAGCTGTACAGGAAGATGGAGAGAAAGAGAGAAAGAGAGAAGGAGAGAAGGGGGCAGAGACCGAAAGAAAGACCGACGACAAAACGAGAAGACAAGCGAAGCCTACTATGTAGAAGCTGGTGTTGTTGCTCAAGTTTATTAATATTTGCAAATATACAGTTCTACTGTGAATGCGAGAAGGAGGGTTGTTTCATCCTGTTTAATGCGACCGTGATTTCGCGTCAAAAACGATGTCATTGTTTTAAAAGGCGCATCCACCCAGGGAACAGGGTACATCGGCTAACATTTCTGTTGAACGTGCGATTTGTTTCTGCTTGTATGAATATTGCTTCTTTGATTTCCCGCTGTCTTTGTCTGGAGTCAAATACAAGTGTCTCGGTGTTATCCCAGTCTATCGTATGTCTTGCATCAAAGCTATGCTCGGATGTGGCCTCTATCTGTATAGTTCAGTAGTTTTGTGGCTGTGTCAGATGTCGCTTGTGTTCTTTACGTCATTATTCTATGTTCCTGCCCGTTTCACCCACATAAACTTTGGTACAATCCTTGGAAGTCATTCTGTACTCTGGTCCTGGTTGTTTCATCCTGTCGATTTTGCTCTTGGGATGACCGAGCAGGTTTCGTATTGTTTTGCATGGTTTAAGGTAGGCTTTGATAATGTATTTGACGTTAATTCGTCGAAGAGCTTGTGATATACCATCTATGTATAATAAAACCATTATCCTCCGTCGTTGGGTGGTGCCAGTATTGTTTCTGGTGGTCCCACCTGTACTGTCTCTGGTGTCTGTCCTCTCCGTCCTTTCTGTATTGACTGTCGTGCCCCTGTCGTCCTGAGAACTTGTGACCTGATCATTGGTGCTCGCTGTATGTTTGTCAGTCGTGTTCCTAATTACTCTATTCACCAGTGAAGTGGGATAGTCATTATCTTTCAGCATGGCTCTGATGTGTTGAAATTCTTAATCACGTGCATGGGTATCGGCCGAGAGAGTCAGTGCTCGTTGTACGAGCGCCTGTATTACGGCGCGTTTTTGTGCCGGCAGGTGGTGAATACCATAGTTCAGGTTCTGTCCGCTAGTTGAAACCGGTTTTTCCTCAAAAAACATTTTTACTACGCGCTTCAACCAACCGTGATCATATACAAACCGTAGTAACAAACATTATTCTAATTTCTGGTTTTGCACCATGCAATTGTAAAATACAATGCCATTATTCAGCTCCCCACTCGAGCGATGTTTTAATCAAATGATGAAATGACGTCACAACTGAATGCATCCATGGTTGACTCTTGAAAATATTTATGTCCAGATGAAACGCTCCGCGATATATCTGAATGCTAACTGCCGATAACTATTTACGTGCTAAATGAATAGATGTAAATAATGATGAACTATGTTTTACTTCATCCGGGTTAGCGATCGCACCTGGTCCTATGACCACACACAACATTGTTGATGTATTAGTGCATAAACAACAAGGTTAATCTACTCCTCTCAGACAACATGTGACTTATAGATGATGAACCACCAACAGGATATTAAATCTGGAAAAGAAAACCAGGAATGGAATGCCACATTTTTCAAATGCTAACTTCGATATGTATGCTTTGTCTGAACCCACTAAAGAAAACCGAACATTAATTCGTGACTTAGAGTGATTGAAAAGCAAGCTGAAGCAGGGGTGCTATATATCCGAACAACATATATATTTTTTTTTTTTTTTTTTATATATATATATATATATATATATATATCAAATTAATGCATGCATATGTATGTGTGTACGGGTGTGCATGTATGCGTGTAAATCTCCTTTTTTCTTCCCATTCTTGTCTTCTCTATCTATTGATTATCTGGCTTTTATCTCTCTCACTCTTCCTTTCTGTGTCCAAGTTTATACTGTTACTAAGCATATACCCACGGTGTCCCCATCTCCAGACATTCTCTCCCCCTGCGGCCTTCTTACTTCCGCCGTCGGCCGCTTCCTCGCCTCGCCGGCAGCGATCGTTGACCTGCCGGTTGGCGCCGGCCGGCAGGTCGCGACCCCGGCCCAGCCACAATGGCTTCTCATTAGACCTGCCGGTTGGCGCCTGCCAGCAGGTCGCGACCCCGGCCCAGCCACAACGGCTTCTCATTAGACCTGCCGAATTTTGAGGTTGCAATGCCCGCTGACATTAGGTTCAACATACTCGAACCACTGTTGGCTGGTTCGTTTCTGCGAAAGGTTGGACTACGATCGGGCCTGACCGAATTGCGTTTTTTTGCTTTCTTGTCTCCAATGTGCGAAGTTTCACGTCTTCCCTGTAGCTTGTATTGCCCAAATTAAACTTGCTTGTATTATGTGATACTTACAGATTACCACCCGCCCATCTATTAGCTTCTGTTGAAAACTATGGTCAATGTGGACTAATGGAAGACAGGAATGGACCACTGACCGAACTAGCTATGAAACGGAAATAACGTCACAAATCAGTCAATAGTCAATATTCGTATTGAAAACCTACCTCAAGATCCAGTACCGCATCAAATATGCTTAAAACCCACTTGAGCGAATCCTTACTTTAACAAGAAACTACAGGTCTGCCCCTAATGTCTTCAATCACTGGTACTCTTCCTTACAGCTGGCCAAAAGTCGGCCTTTTATCCGGCTCTGCATGCGGCCTGGCTGCGCAGCTCCTGATGGCGAGGCATCTCGCGCGCCTCGCCACAGGCGCATACAGATCACCAGGAGTAGTCACCAGAGTCGAGGTCACAAAAACAGCCTTCACAGACCCACCATCGGGCGGCCAGGATGGCATAGGCCCAAGAAGCATTGGCCGTTCCTAAACAGGGCTGAACAAGAGCGAGGTTACCAGATGAAACAGAACAAAACGTTCAGATCTGACATGTTTAAAGCTTGTCCCCCCGTAGTCAGTCGACGGGCGGAAGTTCCCGACTGATGCGCTTGTCCCCCCGTAGTCAGTCGACGGGCACGACTGGCGTCATCTGACTGACCTGATCTGAGGCTTTGTCGGAACCACGTCGACCAGAGGGAATCACCGTGTCCGCCTTCATTCCCGGGAAGTTAGCACCATCAGCCCAGACATTTTCCACAGTTCACCCCTCCCTCTCTCCACTTCACGTCACGATCAGAAGCCGTCTACTGCGCGTGCCACGTTCTCAGAGGCCAACTGGCACCCGGTTTGATGGAATACATCTGGTGCCGGCAAATAGCCAGGGGCACATGGCGGTGCAAGTCCGAGATTGAATGGGTGTAAACTGGAACGGCGCACTATGTGGGATCGACAGGAGGGAAACCGGACTGTCGTACAGAGAAATGTTGGACAGGCACGGCTTTTCAGTGACGATGCAATCCCCTGGAACGACGCAATCCAAATATGCTGCAATAAGCTGCCATGCACTGGGCTTCCTGCAGACTGTCGCGTATTGATCTGATGCTGATCACGTCAGGTCAGAGCGGCCTGATCAGGTCCATCATGAGGTGTGCGTGTTTAGGTGATCTCCAATGCTCTGATATTCTGCCGACGGAGACAATAGTGGCAAGATTTGACCAGGAGTTTCTCTATGCACGTGGCACAGACGCAACCACCAGGTCACCAACCAACATTGGCTTGGTGGAGAAGGGAGCGAAATTTCCATGTTTGAGGTAGGATGCCAGTGGAATTTGAAAAAAGCTTAAAACTCAACAGAATATGGTCGTTCAATACCAGATTTCTTAGATGCAACAACACCTTTTATCTATTAGTTTTCTGGTCATTCCTCTATGCTACCGTGTGAATTTCCGCTCAGCGATGCTGGATTTAAGGAAATCTAGAACTTATAGGATCACATATTTTGCACACACACACACACACACACACACACACGCGCGCGCGCGCGCGCGCATACCCACACGCATACATACACACATGCATACACACATATATGTGCAATTTATATGCATATACATGTACAAGTTGTGACTCGAAGGGGCAGGAGGAACCGAACGGCTCGGTGGAAATTGCCAGTCAACTGGCATGCTACAAAATTGCCTGATCGACAAGAGATAACACCTCTTCGCTTCCACACTGTTCTGCTTCGAGATAGTACTGGGGAGCGAGGGGGTCTGGAACACGGTCGCATCCACACAACCAATAACGCATATAGAGCACGGTGTGCTTATAGCACCCCCGGCTGATCTGCTGGTGTCAGGCTGGGATGATCGAGGTGCACCGTTCATCACTGGAAGTGCCGCCGCGATTCCCACTCCGCAATCAACACGAGCGGTCTCACAGTGGGCTACGAGCAAAACACGCACAACACACTTCGTGAATTACCCGCATGGCATCCAATCTAGAATCGATCGCTCTACCAAGCGTTGAAATGTACATCTAGTGAGGCTGTGCCACGAGACCGCCTGATTTGCACCTACACCTGTGGTGCGGCACAGCATACCTACGCAGGATATTTGAGCGTCTGGAAGCTCCATCCGGTCTGACTGCCAAACAAATTTTACTCCAATAATGCAACGCATAGGGTTGTGGTTTCCTATGGCTTTACAGGCGTCCTGACACTGACAAAGCTGAAATGGACAATCATTAGAGCTTGCACACTGGGTAATTATACAATGCCACTTCATTTTTTTTTAAATTTCGCAATCAGTATATAAATGCATCATTAAATATAATCCCAGACTTGTCTGATTTTCATTTGAATTGGTCGGGTAATTTGAACGCTGGCTTGGATAAAATTATCATGACACACGAAGCTTAAACATAGACTTCGCAGTACTGCAGAATCTCCTACCCTTGACAGTGTAGGTGGGGTGGAGTGGTGTGATGCTAATCTGATCACCCTTTCATTCACTTTTGTTCCATGCTAGATAGAGAACAACGTTAAATGATATGGTGCAGCTCAACGAATAACTTCTCAAAGTTACTCGAAACATTGCTTTCTGTCTCCTTTGATTGACGTTTCAGGTGGAGTCAAACAAGGAGAGGACGGGCGAACGTGGTTTCCACTTTCGGGGACCATTAGCCCCATATAAACGATGCATGTAAACAATTTATATAAATGGCAACTTGTCTCCGATCTATTCGGTCGTCCTTATATCCTTCATTACCTTTTCCTCTCGTTTCCGCGTTTTGATGTCGTTCGCTTACATCCCAAGATGGAATGGCTACGTCGGATTTGGAGGGCTGTATCCACCATCAGTAGCATGATACTGCTGGTGAGCTTATGTGCCGATTGTCAGACCACGTCTACGTGGATAAAGGGCTTCCCATAAGCTGTGGAGGTTATGAAACGCTGTCTTCACACCCGACGGAGGCGTACGAAGACATATATTTTCTTATTGGGTGATTCTGGATGCACTTTATGCACGATCATGGCTAGTGGTGTCGCCCACACTGTTTCGCCGGTGGGCCGCGGGATTGGGAAAAGTCCCGAGTGGTACGAGTGTTGAATCCGGGACCTTCGGCACCCAGAGCTCAACACTTTAACCACTCGGCTATTCCTGCCCCTGTAAAGACATATCTCGCTTTGAATCGATGATAATGCACCCACAATGTTCGAGTGGATGAATGAATTTAGTATTGCATTGGTAAGTAATTAACCTTCTTGCTAATGATCAATACAATTTGATAAGGCACTTTAGTCACCTCAGTGTTGCTTGCTGTTGGGCGTTCTAAACTTGCTCTCAGAGCTGGATGAAGTCCCGACTGGTAATAGTTCAGCAGAGCTATTTCATTGTTGACAGGTCATGCAGTTTTGAAATGTAAATCGCAGGTCACCAGGAAACGTCACGAGCTTCCAGGAAACGTCACGAGTGTCCATAAGACGTTAACCAGGTGTCAACCATGTTTAAACTGAATTAACCTGGGCAAGTCAGAGGCGTTGAGCACGGATCGTATGGTGGTGGAGGGGGAGAGGGCATGCCGTTCAAAATGGATGAATTGAAGCAGAAGGCACTGGCGCAGCGTTTGGACTGCCTGTGAGCTACTTTCACCGCCGAAATCGATTTAAACAATCATTTTAAATGAGACCCGCCACGGGAGGGGGGAAAACAAGCCATCGAGAAAATCGGAAGTACAGTGCCTCATTCGAAATATATCATGTGACATGCTCTCGATAGGTCTGAGAGCATGTCCAGCAATAAAGTCTGACGAGCAATAAAGTCTGACGACTTTATTGTTCGGAAGAAACAGTGCACATGCGAAATCACTGACGGTAGCCATGGCGATCACACTCGCGACTTCCGTGCAGTCCGCGCGCCGCTCCAACCACCCGAGCTCGCCATGTCGTGCGTCATGGCAGTGTTAGCTAGACTGCCCAGCTGAGCCGGTAGTGCCACTGGCGATTGGGTGACCGTCCTCACGGTGGTGCCACTGGTGATTGGGTGACCGTCCTCACGGTGGTGCCACTGGTGATTGGGTGACCGTCCTCACGGTGGTGCCACTGGTGATTGGGTGACCGTCCTCACGGTGGTGCCACTGGTGATTGGGTGACCGTCCTCACGGTGGTGCCACTGGTGATTGGGTGCTAACCGTCCTCACGGTGGTGCCACTGGTGATTGCGTGCTAACTGTCCTCACGGTGGTGCCATTGGTGATTGCGTGCTGACCATCCTCACCCGGGAATGGAAACCGACACGAACACAGCCAGCCCCATCCAGACATCATGCCCAACGTTATTCGTCGCCGGGATATATTGCACGTTGGTCAAGCCGGGGCCATTCCATGTCAGATGTTTCAACTTGGTGGACCTATCTTCTTCCAGCTGCCAAGCCGTGCTACAATTAGTAGCTTTGTGTGAACTGACATCATAACTTGGCAGAACACCACATATCTGGTCGTTATTTGAAGTGAGATTTCTTCACAAAAGACACAAAAAGAAGGTGTTGACCTCTGACCCACCCCTGGATCCACTGAATTACACATTCTCTGGATCCGCCTTTAGTACTCCATCCCCTACATCGGCGGCATTCGGGAAATGCTGGGTATCCCTATGAGTTAGATTGTGCATGCTAATCATAGCTGAGGATCGCGCAGGGCGGAACGCTAGGAAATCATAACTATAAGATCGTCCAAAACAATTCTGCATGACTATTGTGACCTTCAGGATTGTCCAGGATCACAAAGGAGTGCCCAATCGGATAAAGATCATGTAGGATGTTTCAGGTTTGCCTGCGTTGTCCTGGAGGCTGTTTATTGTCCGACAAGATCCGGAATTCTGCAGCATATATTCAGTAGGATGAACACATCTATCAGAACGGCATACCTCGACGAATCGTCGCTGTATACCACATTTCAGCTTATCTTTCCACTGGTTATAATGGTTACCTTGCACCTGCATTTTCATGTTCACACACACACGCATGGGCGCACGCACACACACAAACACACACACACACACAGACACACATACACACGTACACACACACAAACACACGTACACAAACACACACGGACACACACACACCTAACACCCACACACCCGCACCCACACTCACACCCACACCCACACCTACACCAAAACTAACACCCACATACACACACACACACACCCACACACACACCCACACACACACCCACACACACACACACCCACACGCACACCCCCCACACACACATACATACCTACTCCCACACCCGCGGTGGGTTTTTATGTGTGGAAGTGTGTGGAGGTGCAGATGTGTGTGTGTGTGTGTTTGAGAGGGCTTTTTTCTGGGAGTACTTCGACGAAATGTACCCCAAATCCTGGAAAAGGGTGCTATGGATGCATGAAAAGAGCAATTTTTGCACACAATTGTGCATTAATGCGCACCAATTTTTTCTTCTTCTTTTTTTTGGGTTAGGTACATGTCGAAAAACCTGCCCATTAAGGGTTGTTTCACTTGCCAAGGTTATATTTAAGGTCATATCACTTCCGAGGATGTTCTAACAGGGAATTGTAAGGAGGCTTACATTTTTTTCGGCGCCAAAATTTGTATATTTTTCCCATCCGAACAGGTCGCCAGACGTCCAGCCAGATCCTGGCCACCTTCCCCTTCCCTTACAAATATTTGCCCGGAAAGCCAAAGCAAATGTGAATGGCGCCGTCGCCACGATCAAAAGGCGGCTCCGGCAACAACAACCAGAGTAATGGCCCGACACCCCGTCCAGTTGGGCACCGGAGGTGCGAACACCAGCTGAACCACCTCCGGCAGAAGGGTCATCGGCCCGTGAGGTCGGTGACCACGCTCAGGAGAAACTTCTAGAACGCCATGAAGGCCTCAGGCGGCAAAGGCAAACCCAATCAAAAGCACGAGCTCACTCCGAAGCCCTGGGAGTGGGCTACAGAAAAAAGAAGGCGGGGCTACAGAAAATGGAAGAAAACTGACGGACAGGCAGAAAACGCTCTCTCTCTCACGCGCTGAAGCTCTCACGATCAAGGTCTCTCACCCTCAAGCTCTCAGGCTGACACGCTCACACTCTCGGGAGCGCTTATTCTTGGAAGCCCCGCCCCCTCTCTCTCTCTCTCTCTCTCTCGGAGATGGAGTAGTCTCGGGCCGACTCAAGGCAGCCGAAGAAGCCAGCCGACCACCAAAATGTGAGTACCGTCGGGCGGCCATTCCTTCTTCCTTCTTCCAAACTGGCCCAACTTCTATCACCTTCTCCGGGGAGCAAGAGTCTCCTAGACAGTCGAGGGGAAAGAGACGACGCGCCCAAACCACTGGCAAAATGAGTGTGTCGTCGACCGACACCTCCCCTCCATCTTCGGACTACTACATGGACCCTACTCAATGAAACTGTACAGGCTATTCCCGCCCGGCGCTGTCGCCTCAACCCACAAGGGTACCGCCAGGTGAGGGACGTGCGAGCGGACGGTGGCATTGACTGCGCACGTCTATTTTAGGACAGCGTAGGCAAATATGTATGTGATGGGGGGCGGGGGGTTGGATGGAGAATGCGTGTGTCAGGACCGTGCTCCGACCCTGTTGTCGTACCCTGTAAAGACATGTAAATATACTTACTACCTTTGATGATTGAAACGTTTAATCGACCGGTCGACACAGGGAACGATTGCCAAGATGTCGACGAGCATAGCTTGGGCTGACGAGCAGGGATACTCGCCACAAACCGGATCCCAATATCCGTCATTATCCGATCCTCGGACACGGCTGGCCCTTGAAATGGGCTATCTCTCGTTCCGTATGCCAAGCGTTGAAAAAGACGCTTGTGCAATATCCGTCATTATGGGGCCCCCGGACACGGGTGGGCCTTGGAAAGGGTCCATCTCTCGTCAGTTTTTGCCACGCGTCGTAATATGTGTGTGCAATATCATTGCCTCTCCCCCTCTCCTCGTCCTAAGCATTCGCCTGGCACCCTGAGCATTAATTCACCTGCTCTGGAACGTTGACCGCAAAATCCAGCTGGCCTCTGCGACCCAGGGGTGCAGGTGAGGGGGCGAGCATGGTATGCATGTTGGAGGGGCTGATAAAGGGGCCACTACATTCCGTTCGCCGGAACTCTGGCGCCGGCCTATAGGGTAGAGGTAAAACATCGCCCGGTAATCTATCCACCCCCGAACTCTGCACGTGGGCACGGTTGGTGTAGAGAATCGAGGGACACATGGACGGGTTTGGCATGCCATAAGCCCCGAGGCTAAAATGGTAGGGCCGGCTAGGGTACAATGACGACCAGGTACGTGCCAAACGTGGTAGGGATCCGTGCCCGCCGGTGGGATACGTCAGACCTGGTCGCAAGTGTACGACGAATAAGGCCCGGCGCGGCATCGATCGAACTTAAGGCCAGGTATGTCGGTCAAAGACACCAGAGTACTTGTATCAGCCCTCGGAGCCAGTACGATGAGCCCCCTCGTTGCAGTTAAGACTTTGTCCAGGCGAGAAAAGCTGCCAATAATGGCTAGGCCAGCCATGATTGGCATGGAAAGGCTTACTTGTTCCGCCAACGTACCATCAAAATTAGAGAAATGGTCTGTCGATATATGTATTTGTGTACCGCTGAGGGGGTTCGGGAGCTAAATTTGGGGACCAGGCAATTTATTAATTAATAAGGAGAGCATGAATGGGGTGAGCAAATGTGAAGTGTATGAGGAGAATTAATGTGAATAGGTAGCATTAAGGATCAGCGGAAGCCGCTTGGGGCTCAACACAGCCACCTATTTCGTGCGGTACATTGCACAAAATTGTACTGTTACTAGCTTCGAAAAGTCCCAATACGGGACATGTCATTCAAACCAATGACAAATTTCATTCTCATCAATTTTATAATGCAACGTATTAACTATAATCTGGCTAAAGACTCTCACGTACCTGTATGGTGTTCTTTGACCTCGTACATATATAAATTCGTGTTAGGGACGGCAACTCAAACCAACATCACGTCGGCTGGGGCTTGGGGAATGCGTGGTGGGGTTGGCGGCGAAAAACAACACAATTCACCACTGACATAGGCACAATCAACAAAGGAGTGAGTTAGGTCAATTCCTGAATAAGTTCAGTTAGTTCAAGTAGTTCAATCAGTTCCAGTCGAGTTTAGCCTGGATCTAAAATACATTACACACACCCACCCCACTCACCACGAGTTTAAGTACTATCAGGAACAGCTTTCACCCACACCCCATGTGGAACACCTATCACCCACACCCCACTCACCCCACGCACACACACCCACCCACATCCCGCACCCCCACAACGCCCCGCACCCGCACCCGCCACCACCCCCGACACCCCACCGACGGTAGAGCCGCCACCCCTCGAGAATCTGTTGAGTGGGCTCGTCTAGTACAAAATAAGTTGCATTTCTAACACGCTGTTTGTTCTCAATTACCACATCTCATCGATTATATTTTAGGGAGTAACGAACGAATATAACACTTCTCGCCAATGTTAAGCTTTATATCTGACTCACCTGAGGGCACTTCGCTTACAAGGAAGGCACTGTATCGCTAGCAATGGGTCCTTTCGTCAGTAGCCGGGCCATTCTACTGTGTTGATGAGCTGCGAACGGCATCTTTGACGTTTCAAATATCCGCCAGAGTCGTCCAGTGGGCGACTGAAACCGCACACCGCAGTCGAAGGCCACAGTCAGCCCCTACAAGGGTATTTAGAGGTTTCGGAATGGCACCATCCCCTCTTAATTTATGCCATCATGACCTGTCAGATGGGTAGATGTCAGTTAGAGAGTCTCAGGCTGCGTGCGGAAACGGTCTTAACACTCTTCCTGCTAATGATACCCAGATTTAACAGCGGGAAGCCCCAGGCTTGCGTAAAGTCTGGTTGTTCTTTGATGCCCCCAGTGAAGTAAAATTGTAGGGACCTGAAGGCGATCGAGAGGAACTGGGATGGGGAGAGGGAGTGGCACTTGGATATCAATTTTTTTCCTATGAAAAATGCCCTAGTGTGTATGCGCGTGTGCAAGAATGCGTGTATGTGTGCGTATGTGTGCGTGCGTGCGTGTTTTTTGTGTGTATGTGCATGCATGTGTACCCAGGGATCTGCAAGGGCGTATCCAAGGAGCTTCGCCATCTCCAACCCCATCTTCATATCTTTGAAGGTTTCTGCCCCCTTGGACGTCGAAACCCCGCGAACAAGAAGACATGTGGACAAGGAGCATGGGTAGCGAGCACCAACAAGTAAGGCCTTCTCTAACTCATCTTCGTGCACATGGGTATGAGGTCCAATTTCACTCTCGTAAATTAGTAACGTTCTTCCGCGGCTACATAGAAATCAGTGTGGTATTTTCGGTATTTTTTTGCAACTCTGGGTTAGGCTGCACACTCAAATTCTTTAGGTAATTTTTCCCTTAATTTTGTAACTACTTTTAGAAGTGGCACGGAAACATTTTTGTCATGTTATCGCCTGCGTTACACCGGGAAGAAACATCCATTTTCCATGTCTAGTACTGAACCTATCAAAGCATTGAATAGCAATGAATGGCAGTGATCTTACAACAAACTGGTTTGTTGAACGCACTTATGCATTGTATTCGTGATTGGCCAGTCTCTTCGTGATTTTAAACGTAGTTTTAACACATCGTTTGCAACATTAGGGCAAAGCAAACGCCACACCGGATTCCCCATTCAATGTTAGGTAAGAAGGCCCCGGCTGAAGTTACAAGTGATTAATTTCATATTCGATACATATAAGTCGCTGATACGTTCCGATAAAACAACGAAACTCATTGGCACTGCCCCGAGAGCTAGCGAGAGGGCCATCTGACATCATTAGTGCGCCAGCGAACAGGGACGTGTTGCAAGATATTGGATTAGCACTGCCCTGGGGGCTAGCGAGAGGGGCATCCGACATCACCAGTGCGCCAGCAGGCACGCGTTGTAAGAGATTGAATCGGCGCTGGACTGACCGTGGTCGGCGTCCGGATCGGGGGGCATTCATAATGTCCACAGCTCATAGTGTCCACAGTTCACAATGTCCACATGTTCATAACTTCCACAGCTCACAATGTCCACAGTTCATAATGTCCACAGGTCATAATATCCACAACTCGCACTGTCCACAGATCACAATGTCCACAGTTCATAATGTCCACAGTTCATAACGTCCACAAGTTCATAACGTCCACAAGTTCATAATGTCCACGAGTTCATAATGTCCACGAGTTCATACTGTCCACAGGTCATACTATCCACAGTTCATAATGTCCACAAGCTCGAGTTCATAACTTCCACACGTTTATTATCTTCGCAGTTCATAATGTCCACAGATCATAGTGTCCACAGTTCATATTGTCCACAGTTCATAACATCCACAGCTCACAACTTCCACAGCTCACAATGTCCACAGTTCATAATATTCACAGGTCACAATACCCACACGTTCATAATGTCCACAGTTCATAATGTCCACAGGTCACAATGTCCACACCGTCTCCGTGAAACAATGCTACGTGAAATAATTTTCGACCTTATCGCATTTGGCGGTGCGGCAAACCGGCGGGTGTAGAAACCTCTGGTTCATCTCCTGTTAACAGATGGCAGGTCGATCAGTTCGCGCGAGATGCTGCAGGGCGATGAATTCATTCGAGATACGTTTCTCGGAATCAGAGTTGGACATTGGCCTGCGTTTCGTAGTCAAAATCGATGCATAATACGTAAATACAGCTAGTCCCGTGGCTAAATTGTTCAATGCAATCTGATCTAGTCTTAACCCTCGCATTGGTGACGTCCCAATCATCATTCGTATTGGTTGTTGTTTCTAGAAGCCAACCGGCTAACTTTTTGTTTCTGATCCGAATGACATGTAATTTGGTGGACGCAATCGTCGCATCGGCACTCCCTCACGCTAAACATTGTAAGATAATATACTTGATATACTTGATATACTTGCCCTGAGGTGGAATGGAGTCAGAATATACACCACCTCTTGTGATACAGAGTTTAAGTCCACTCCGCTTAATTGCAGTTATATATATATATATATATATATATATATATATATATATATATATATATATATATATATATATATATATATATATATATATATATGTATGTATATGTACATGTATATAGTAAAATATATATATATAAGTATGTATATCCTATTTTCAGTTTAAAAACACAGGCTATATCAGGTTTGTCTCTTTCCCATTCAGACCCGAGTTGTCTCCCCTTTCTATTCTGATATGTCATCCTTAATCTCTGGGACATGGTTATGACCAATACCAATGCGGATTGCCGGTTTTTATTTTTATCCACCACGCTTCGGCCGACGTAATTTGTTCTGATGGCTCAAGCCCTTCATTTGTTCAATGTTCATACATGTGTCCAGCCCAATGACCCAATGACCTGATTAGATTAGATTAGATGGAAGCAGTATAATAGAATACTGCTTTGGCGCTTATGCTAAATGAGATGATTTTGAGCTTCAGCTTAATACTTCCACCGGCGATCCGTTGACGGAGAGGACGTCAGCGAGCCAACCCGAAACCAACTTCTGAATAGGTGAGCGGTCACGGGAGAAACGATGACTTCCATCGACGAGTGGCTTGTTTGCTATATGAGGTTCATCATGAACTTACTCCAGCCAGCCAAATGCTGCAAGTGACGGGCAAGCCCAGATGTTGCATATACAGCCCCAGTAAAAGGCTGAGGTCAACGGAGTGTCATCGGGCGTGTCCAGCGTCCTAGGAACGCGAGAATAAAATGTGGTTTGGGACAAGTCGAGTTTTAAGAAAAAGGTAACCGTGTTGCTTCTCACTGGTGACGGGTTCATGGGTCATATAATCACATGGGGAAAACCTGACCATCTGCCAACAAGCCTGTATTTAGCACCGAATGTTGTCTATACGTTTGCATATATGCAACAACTGTTGTTTTTCACTGCCGTGTTCCACATTGTGTGGGCTCGAATCCCGCTACCTGAACCTCTGAACCTCTCCCATCACGGGCACGGCGTGAGAAATGCCTACGCTAAATGAACATTGCATTTGAACACGTCCTTAATTAACATATTAATTCTGAGTATTGTTAAATGCTGCTTCTGTTTCATTATCTTTGCGACACCGTTGTGTGGAGGGTGGGGGTCCGGCACGTGAGTTCTGTCAATGACAGGGGAATTCTCCAAACTCAGAGAAACCCTGGTTCGCTGTTTACACGTCGGCCTTTTGGGTTCGATTTTTAGATGCATCGCCATGGGGTTAATGTTAAGATTTCACGAAAAATAGGGGGTGCCATGGCGCCCACGCCCCCTGCCTATGCCTTAACCGATGCTCCTATACCTATGTCTAGGCATACACCCGCGGCTATGACGTCGTTTATAATTTCCATCGAATATGATAATAATGTTATAACAATATGAATATATGATACTATTATATACCTGGCGTTTTTTAACGCCAGCCACATTCAGAAAAGAAATGTACAATTGTCGTACCACGGTTGCGGCAGCCAGTACCAAAATAGTGCCCGCGGTACTTGAGTGGCGGCCGGGCTGACAATGTTGATACTTTTCCGCTACCAGGGAATGTTGGCCGAAATGGGCCGAAATTCGATACTAGTGCCGGCACCAGTGACACGCGCCGATTCTTTGTCGGTATTCATACAACTAGCTTAACGATGAGATCGTTGCAAGACATTGCTAATTTGCAACATATGAAATGGTCGCTCTCAGAGTGAGCTTAGGCAGGTGACCTATGATGGATTTTCGGCGCTAAATATCACTTCAAGTGTTAGTGGGAGACTAGGTCCTATGATAGTCATCCGCTCGCATAAGATGACCGCAACATATAATTTATATCTGGGAGAGTGACAGCATTTGGTGGAAGACCTAAAAGCACCGCCAAAGGATCCTAGTACACCCTTCCGGTAAATGTTACGTTACCGTTTCTAATCTAGCCGAATCTACCTAACCATTTACCATTTTATCCCTTCGCCTTTCTGTTCGAACTGCCTGACCGCCAACCCGGCCTCAATTTCCAACCAGCGTGATATTAGTTCTCCAGAGGCTTCATACATTTCACCGATTTAAAGGCGTATTCCAACTTTTGTCAATTTTGTGTGCTTGTGGCGTCAGAAGAGGAACCGCTGTTAAAATATTGCTCACCAATATTACTGCATCGGAACATTAGTTTTGACCGTTCCAAGGGCGCACGAAGATTTGTGCAGCAATCGCGCATGACGTGCTTACCCATGTGTTTGTTATTCTGCAGTTGTGATCGTGGTAACTATTTTGACCCACTGAAGAGAGATATTGATAGATTTGTCTTGGAACAACTAGATATCCGAGATATAGGAGTGGGGATGTCTACGAAGCATTTCGCTAATTATGCATTTTACTGTGTTTGTGCACTCACTTTTTGCTAACATCTAGTTGCATTGGTGTAGACGTTCGTTAGGGCCCGTGGACGTACATAAAGGACCGGAAACTTTCAGAGGTGCAGCATACTTTGGGAATGGTCCCGACACTTGCGTAATTGCCCGCAAACGCTTGTGGATTCCTGTAGATGTTCGTAATAACCATTTCGGAACTTGAATTCTATAAGAGATATCATCTTGACACTTTCAACGTAAACAGGCCCCCAACCGTCAATAATCCCCACCAGATTTCATGCCATTCGGTTTAGAAACAAAAAGTTAGCGGGTCGACCTCTTGAGCGTCCCACCAAAATGAAGGAGAATCGGAAAGCTACCAATGAGTACACTATCTACACTCGGGTAAATTTTAATTAAGAAGTTATTCACAATAGTCGGTCGATCTATGATCCATCGATAATGACTGAACACATCAGGCTCAAAACCAACCATCAGGTACAAAATATCCAACTTGGATCACAGGACACGTATCTGGTATGAATTCCTCGGCCTCCCACATTTTGCACGAACTCATCGACCTGCCATCTGTTGACGAGAGTTGAACTAGAGGTTCCTAAATTTACCGGTTTGCCACGCCAGTACGATAAGGTTGAAAATGATTTCACGTATCATATTTTCGCCGAAACGGTGTGGACATTGTGATCTGTGGACATTATGAACTGTGGACATTATGAACGTGTGGACATTGTGACCTGTGGATACTGTGAACTGTGGACATTGTGAGCTGTGGAAGTTGTGAGCTGTGGATATTATGAACTGTGGACAATATGAGCTATGGACATTATGAGCTGTGGACATTATGAACTGCGAAGATATTAAACGTGTGGAAGTTATGAACTCGAGCTTGTGGACATTATGAACTGTGGATAGTATGACCTGTGGACATTATGAACTCGTGGACATTATGAACTCGTGGACATTATGAACTTGTGGACATTATGAACTTGTGGACGTTATGAACTTGTGGTACTGATGAACTATGGACACTGTGAACTGTGGACATTGTGATATGTGGACAGTGTGAGCTGTGGACATTATGACCTGTGGACATTATGAGCTGTAGACATTGTGAGCTGTGGAAGTTATGAACATGTGGACATTATGAACTGTGGACACTGCGAGCTGTGGACATTATGAACTTGTGGACACTGTGAGCTGTGGACACTGAACTGTGGACATTCTGATGTCACCGTGGACATTATGAACTGTGGATAGTATGACCTGTGGACAGTATGAACTCGTGGACATTATGAACTCGTGGACATTATGAACTTGTGGACGTTATGAACTTGTGGACGTTATGAACTGTGGACATTATGAACTGTGGACATTATGAACTGTGGACATTGTGATCTGTGGACAGTACGAGTTGTGGACATTATGACCTGTGGACATTATGAACTGTGGACATTGTGAGCTGTGTAAGTTATGAACATGTGGACATTGTGAACTGTGGACACTATGAGCTGTGGACATTATGAACTTGTGGACACTGTGAGCTGTGGACACTGTGAACTGTGGACATTATGAATGCCCCCCCTGATATGTCACCTCTCGATGACGACCCCCCTCCCCCAACCCAGGTCGTCACCCATCAGTAGCTGGCGGGGTGGGTGGGGCGGCTCAGATCGTTACGTCAGTCACCCGCTGCTACGCCCTCTGGCGGCCGTGTCAGCGCTGGCGGCCTAGCGACGTAACAGTCAGTCCCGCACGGTCGGCGGCGCGCTGTGGTAGCACGCCCGCCGCTGCCGGTCGGCCAAGGTCGCGGCCAACACCACCGCTCCACCGAGGCCGTGGCCACCGCTGCCGCTCCGACCAGATCGACCACGGCGCGGTGGTCACACGCGTGAGGTGTAGCCGTCGACGTGTCGACGAGGCGGCCGCTGTCGTGGCGCACGTGGCGCTCCGAGCAGACGGCCCGCACGTGGTGTCGAGCTTGGCGTCAACGGCGGCGAGACGTGCCGGCGGTGTGACGCGGTGTGATGCGGTGAGACGCGGTGGCGTGTTTCTCCGGCGCGTGCGGTGGCCGGAAGGTGACGCAGCTGTGTGCCGTTCGAGGAGGGTCGTGACCGTCTCCCCTCTCCCGATTTCGGCTGAACGTGGTTGTACCTCCCCCACCCCTCCGTTGGGGAAACGCGACCTGATGTCGAGCACCATCCGCCCGCGTGTTAAGCGGTGCCACCTCTGACTGCACGGCCAGTCCATGGGTGGCGGCACAAGCAAAACCAAGAAGGAGGGCAAGGAGAGTAAGAGTAAGGCGCCCCTGCAGCCTCCGCCCGCGCCGCCAGCGGCTGACCCACGCCTGCCACTCACGATCCGGCAAAAGTTCAGCATTGTCAAGTCATGGAAGGGCATCAACAGGGCAATGGAGTCAACTGGAGTCTACATGTTCATCAAGTAGGCTGCATGCTTTGGTGTGGAGGTGCTTGATCATACATCTCCCAGTGTATAGGGAGGAGTGATTTCGACCACTCAACTGGAAGTGATCCCCCTCCCTATCTTTTTTCTGGGGTAATAACTGAAATGCCATCGAAATAATTTTAAGATTCACTTGTGCCTTCGATCACTTGTGTAGAATTCATGGTGTCAAAACGTTGCGTTCTAGCCTCTTAAGATAGCGGAAACAAGGTGGATCAAACTTAAGCCACGATCTCGTCTCAATTAGTTTTTATATACACCTTCAAACATTTTTTTTTGTTCACAAACAAACCATACAAGTTACAGTACACAGATAAATGTCGATGTATAAACAAATGAACAAAGAAGAGCACAAAAATGCAAAATGTGATATCAGCTCAAATGACTTCTAACTCAAATGAGCATCTAGATTATATGAAAAGTACTTCCTCATAACTTTGCTGCTGTCCAACAAATTTGAAACCATTTATATCTGTATACATAGTGGACTATTGCGTTCTCTAAAATTGTGCCAAACTCTAAAACACTAAAAATAGTTCCCACTTTTAGTGTTCCATATCAGATTCGATCAGCGAAGTTTTCCTGAACAATCCCGAATGTACATGCATCATAGGCTTTCAATAGGGAAAAATACTAATCTTCCCCAAGTAAAGATGGCTACACCAGGGTCAGTTTGCATGGCTGGATTATTTCTGTTCTGATAGTGGGCTGAGCAAATCGAAAAGAACATTTATACCTTTAAGAAATGTTTCGTTTTTTCTAAGGTCATTAAAAGCTTTGGACGTCCTCCGAAACAATTTTGAAGACAGTGCAAAGGACATGATTTCGGATTGGAGGAACTCATTGCACTTTACTGAGTGGCACATGATTGGACAACTGTTATCTTCCACAGTTTATCACGTATTCGTAGGGGCTTCACTTTCACAGGAATGGCGACCATGATCTTTGCACCTATGCCACCTGTGCTAGAGCCTTCAACCGTCAGCTTGCCTATCACCAATATGAAAGCATGAAATGCCGCCCCGGTAGCTCAGTTGGTTAGAGCGCTGGCCTGCACTGGTCTCCTCTGTACTGGCAACACAGGGTTCGAGTCGCTTCGCGCGCTCGCATTTAGCCCCCGGCCGGGAGTGTCAGTTGGCAGCTGGCCCGATAAGGCCGGGGACGAGCTACCGGGCGGCCGTGTCGGTGCATTGGCGGCACGTTAAACTTTCGGTCTAAATTCTGCCGTTGAACTGGAGTTCGTGGATCGGGTGGTGGGGCCAGGGTTCACGCAACAAGCTCTGCTTAGCAATAGAACCCTGGTTCCTTAAGCCACCCCAACAACAACTCGGAATAAGTTTATTTAAAAAAATTTATTTGGTTCAAGATCGGGAACCCAAAAACTGCGGCCAAGATGACTGCACCCCGACATTAGCCCGTCTGACGTGAACTGCAAGGACATCCAAAAGAGATATAGAAAAATGCTTTAAGTAACTCATCGAGTTCAAGGATGTGGCTACACCATGTCGTTTGCCACATCTCTCTGTCCTCCTTAAGACAAACTTGTGTGCATGGAAGTCAAATTGACCCTCGCATTGTCAAGGGGATCCCACACTGCGAGGGATATATGATCAGTCGATGGTTTCCACGTTATTATTTATTTTACCGTAAGAACTTAACTCCATCAGCAGCTGGAAGGCGGATCATTCACCTCCTCGTCATAAGAACAAAAAGAAAACAGTGAACGAAGCAGCATAGCGACTTCAAATGGGTGATCCTTTTCGCCATCATTTTGACATCTCCGAAAATTTCGACCCTGGATCATACCAGGTCAGCGACTTTGGCCATATCAGGAATCACTATCGTACAATGCTACGCCTTTCATAAATGAATCCGACAGATTAAAAAGCTTGCAGTATCACCAGTATGGAGTGGCGTTAAAATAGTATTGGCCTATTAATAAATCCAATTCCAATTAAATTGTAAGCGACTGCCTAGATTTCTGGGATTCCGGTCGCGCCAATTTTATGGAAAATCAACATTTCTGATATGCTGCTTCAAATACTGTGCTGATTTATAAGCTTTGCTTGTTTATCCATAGTGCCAGCCCGCGTTTCGCATGTAGCGGCATATCCTATTTGAATACATTTGTTTGGCATGTAGGGTATGCAGGTGTTTGTTGAGTGTGCATAGTGCTGATTATTTATTCTTCTTAACACCATTTTTATTTGATTTTAATAAACTTCTCCCCCCGTTTGGAATAATTTTTTTTTATTATTTAAAAAATTTTTAATAAAAAAAAAAAAAAAAAATATAAAAAAATTTCTTCTACACAAAAAATAATTTTTTTTTTTCTTTTTTTTTTATTTTTTTTTTTGGCTTCTTTTTTTTTTTTTTAAAATATATATTATATATAAATTACCGCATTCAATAAAAAAATTAATTTATCATTTTTTTTTTCCTTCTTTCATTATTTATTTTTTAATTATAAAAAATTTATTTATACTTTCAAAAAAATTTTTTTTTTTGTTTTTTTTTTTTTTTTTTTTTTTTTTTTACCACAACACAAAAAAAAATAAAAAAAATTTTTTTTTTTTTTTAATAAAAAAAAATATATTTTTTTTTTTATAAAAAAAAAAATAAAAAAAAATAAAAAAATAAAGAACCCCATAAAAAAAAAAAACAAAAACAAAAAAAAAAATAAAAATATTTAAATTATTTTTAGTTTATCTTAATATAAAAATTATTTACCCCACCCCCCCCCCCCCCCCAACCCCAAACAAAAAAAAAAAAAAAAAAAAAAAAAAAAAAAAAAAAAAAACAAAACAAAAAAAAAAAAAAAAAAAAAAAAAAAAAAAATAAATTTAATTTTTTTTTTTTTTTGCCTAACCCAACCTGGCCTGGCACAACCTATCCTAAACTAGCCTAACCTAACCCAAACTAGCCCAACCTAACTCAACCTAACCCAACCTAACTCAACCTAACCCAACCTAACTCAACCTAACCCAAACTAACCCAACCTAACCCAACCTAACCCAACCTAATCCAACCCAACCCAACCTAACCAAACCTAACCCAGCCTAACCCAACCTAACCCAATCTAACCCAACCTAACCCATCCTAACCCAACCTAACCCAACCTAACCTAACCCAACCTAGCCAACCTAACCTAACTGCGTTTCCTTAGGGGGGGTAAGAAGCGGAAAAAAAAAAAAAAAAGGGACTTTTGACAACTGTGAAAAACCGATCACCATGTATTGAATTTCCAAAAGAGATTTCTGGTGACTTAGTCACTCTAAATTATATATACTGTTTTAATAATCGCTAGCACCGGAAGAAATTCGCCTAGTAAATGCTGCACCGGGATGCACCTATTGATACTATAAGCGGTAGATGGCACTAGTACAAGTGCGCCTGTGGTATGCTGCACCGGAGTGCATCTATTTATTCTGTAATCGCTAGATGGCACTGGTATAAACGCGCGTGCTGAATACTGCATCGGGATGCACATCGTCAATTTATGTTGCCAAATGGCACCAGAGCAAGTACGCCTGGTGAATGCTGCACCGTGGTGCGCCTGTTTGCACTAACTATTAAATGCACACAAATTCCCAAAATGTTGGTGTTTTCAAATTCGATCCAGGCCTCTACGATCCCAAGCGAGTTTCAACCGAGACAGCCAAAAATTGGATAATCTACACTGACCTAACCTAACCTAGCCTAGCCAAACCCAACCCAACCCAAACTAACCTAACCTGACCTGACCTGACCTGACCTGACCTGACCTGATCTGACCTGCTTTGATCTGACCATACTAAATTTGATCTAACCCATACTGCCCTTTTCCAACTTCATTTCCATACTCCCCATTGTAAAGCTGTTTGCCTGCATACACCGTACATTATTTTCTCCTATGAAAACCCTGCAACGGTCTCGCATTAAAAAAAGAACCTATCTCGCATTAAAAAAAATATAAACTACTTGGCTAAGGTAATTTTCGGCCGCAAAAAGTTTGACCACGTTTCGGATCTGCTGAATAGGCTGGGCTGGCTCAGCGCGGAGAACCTGGCGAGTTATCACACCCTTCGCCTCATGCACAAGGTGCGTCTCCATGGTGAGCCAGAGCCACTGGCTCACGATCTCACCACCATGGCGGAGATTCGTGACCGGACCACCCGTCAAGACCACAACTTGTCTGTCCCCCGGTCCCGCACCGAGATAGGGAAGAGACGCTTTAGTTCCAGAGCGCCACACATGTACAACTCACTGCCACCTGAGCTGACGCGACTTCCCGTGTCGATCTTGGGTCGCCACCTACGGGAGTATCTACTTGACGTGCCGCCCGTGCCGGACTGATAGACTGCTCGACTTGCTGTTATTTTTATATATATATATATTTTTTTTATAGTTTAACTTGTATTCTGTGATTTTGACCCTCTTTTTTACCTTTTGTGCTGTGTTGTTTTATCTATTTGACGCGATGTCGTAATAGCCACAAGTCAATTGTGGATGGCCTCAATAAAGTCTGTCTGTCTGTCTGTCAACGGAAGCAAATTCATTATTCGGATGAGCAATTGGCATGTAAGTGCTGTTTTTCTGAATTAAAATTGAAGAAGACTGAGTACATTATTCTGTTTCAAGTAGGATAGGATAGAAGAATGTATTGTCTTAATGGATTTTGGAGAATACTGGTAGCATTGAAATTAGTATTTTTTATGTAAATTTGTTCATTTCCCCTGCCTTAAATATTGGGGTAATTACGGCTGGCTTTCGTTCTTCATAAAACTGCACATTTCAGGCAGAGGTTATAGAAATGTGTGATTTGTTTCAAGATGTTTGTGTATGCTATGAAGTGAGTTTTGTGCTCATGCCATCAGCCCCACCTCTAACAGAGTTCAGTGGCTTTATAATTGTTTCAACTTGGGTTTAATTTGTATTCATATCTTCCTCCAAAATAGCATAGTTATGCCTTCTAACGTATACTAATCAATTGTTATCAGAAGTAGCTGTCTTCTACTCAAATTTGTTGCCAATTGTTGAACATAATTATTTGAAACCACTGAAAATGTGATATTGTATTCATTGGTTTGCTTGGTAGTCATTGTTTCTGATATTCGGTGCTATGTTCTTTGTTTACTTAGCAGTTCATTTAACACTTTCCAAGTTGTATATCCATTGGCTTTTGTATTAAGTGTGGCATTTGCATTGTGTATTCTTTGCTTCTCGGATGATCGTGATGAGGATGTTTCGAAAATGTTTGTATTTTGATTCATTTAGTGTAGTTTGGTTCTAAATAAAATTATATGTTAGTTCTTTTTTAGTTTATTGATGGAGCATAGTATACCATCACTAAAAGGTTTGGTTTCGTCGAGGTTTTCACCTGATTGAGATTATTCGTGTTGTAATAGTTTTCATGCCATCAGTATACACTAAAAGCAAATCACGGCATGCTCTATTTGGATCATGGTGGTGATGGAAGAGTATTGAATCGTGATAATAAACGGCCATTTTTTATGGATTTAATTATAATAAAGTATTTTTCACGAATAACTCAATATATATTTTCCCCTGAAACATTTAATATCACCACCACCGGGAAAGGACTTTAAAGGTGCTCTATCTGTATACATGAGGAGGAAATGCACGCAAAATCATACCAGAAGGTATTGTCCAATAAGGGATTGGTGGTATTTGGCATCCGAGTAGCATTTCTGATTGTGGATATGACTATATGATAGTAATTGGTTTGTGAATCTGTCCACTTTTGTGTCATTTTGTACATTTAGTAAGCTGTAGCTTAATTCTTCCCTGATGACTTAAATTTTTGTTCCATTTTCGATCATTGGTAGCAATTTTTAAGTGCCTTCAAGAACATTATTATGGGAGAAAGTTGAGGGAGGATAAACCTGGCAACCGATACTAAATCTACTACTCTTTTATTCTGAAGCTTAATCTCATACCTATTAGTTGTCCACATTTACCGCGACAGGAATTGAGCGGCTTCCAAGTTTTCGCGGGTCCTTTCTCGCAACAAATGTATTGTGAAATTCGGTGCGTCACTATAAATGTGTTCAATTTATAGCCTATAAAAGTCCCAATAGCATAAACACGGCCATGTAATACCTATGTGTTCCAAAACACCAGCTCTAGATTTGCGTGTCGCCGCCGTACACAGACGCAGATGGCCCGACACTTACATCGTATAAAAAGGCATCTCCAAACATGCCAATTTGATAGCCGTAGGGGGCGTGAAGCTGCAGTTTGATTGTTCTCGTCAAACAACATATTAGTTGTTGAAAGCATTAAATATCCTAACTGCTTCGCTTAGTACTTGACAGGGCGTTATACCATTGGCATTTCGCCCCAGTAAAATCACTAGCAAGCAGGGGTGGCGGATTAAAGGGTCCCGGAGTCATTTGATCCCCTGGTAAAGCTATGGGTGGTAGATACTATCGTTTAATCCAGCTTCTGGTTCGGCCCATTGTACGGGCTGGGGTCCAAATAAACCTCCGTAAGCGTCATTTTCATGGGAACAAGAGCACATTTTAGCTCCCATATCAAAGTTCTATCCAATCCAACGTTCTATGAGTGTCCTTAATAAGCTATCGGAAAACATGCACCCGATTAGGAAAACTCTGCATATGTGCTTCATATGGTCCTCAAATAATGCATCGGTAATCGGCGAGAATAAATCAATTATTAACATTTTACATTCTTCTAATACATGCTTATGACAACAAAATATGCATTAGGACCTTGCATAAACCTACAACAGCGACGAAGCGGAGGCAAACAACGTCCTCAATGGTAGATGCATTTCTTTTTAAGCATTGCACACTTTTATATCGCGGAAGTAGGTGGGTATCGACTTACCTACTTACGTAGCACATCCGAAAAATCGTGTTTCGTTGAAAGGGCGATTCTCTTACACCTACAGATTCCTGCGACCGCGATAATTGCTCCCATTCAACATTGAGCAATGACAATTATGAAAATATTACAATGTGGAGAAAGTATGCCTAATTATATCCATACATATTACCAATGTTGTTGTGGGTATGAGATGACAGGCAAAATTATTTTACTGCGCTGAGAAGCTTAAAAACGCTGCACAGTATAGAAAATGAGGAAATATCAGCGACAAAGACACCTACTTTCCGATGTTCGCCATCGACACTGTTGGTATTACTGTTATGATTTTTAATGCTTCGCTCATAACTTAGCGAGCACCAGTGCATATTGCGAACAGAAAGCACGTCAAAGGTAGAAGAAGGTATTCATTACAATTGTGGAACTAAATGGTTTTTGTATTATTCAAGGAATGTGAAGAAACAGGCGATTGGTGTCAAGATAAATGACGCTCTTTAACTAAACATAATTTACACATAGATCCTCCTAGTCTTTTTTATCATCTTGTACACACAATGAAATGGTTGTTGTTAAAACGTGAATAAATATTACATACTGACATTGGGATTTTACAGTAAACCGTATATAATAAATTCAGTACCAAGTTTTGCCCTCGACTAATGTTATTATTGCATCGTTTGGTCTTACTGATGATGCGAATGTTGTTTTCCCATCAAGCCTACACACCTAATATACTAACAAACACGTTTTTGGAAAATCAAACTTCGGATTATAGTATGCGAATACAATCTTGATATGAGGTCCTTGATGAAAGTGATTAACCAGACTAATTCTGCATACATGTGGATTTGGAAAATGAGCTTTTGGCAAGGGTGTCGTTTTATGAAAATGACTGGTGTGACTCAAATGCCCCATGGTGTATGATGCACTGCACCACATACCTTAGGTATGTGGTGCAATCCGTCTTCGCGGGACCATGGGAAACGCTTACTGAGCACATGCACACGGAAAATACTATTATGTGTTGATTATGTAGTGCATTATTTGACCGCGGAGATAGCGAGTGCGCCAAATATGAATGCGAATATACATCAAATGGCCAACGCTGAGCAGATTGATCCTGTTCACCATTTCGCATTTATCAGCATGTTCAGTTTTGCGTAGACTGTAACATAAGCTGGCTGGTTGAGCTTGGATTCGCTACCTCATTACTCCATCAATCGGTACGGTCACGGCAAAGGAATGTGTGCGTGTGTAGTTGGAAGTTGTGGGCGCGTGAGCTGTTTCAGCTATACTGCGCCCATCACTAACTGTAGAGGATGTGAGGTACGCCTCTCCCCAGTCATCTTCCTGTGGAGGTCGTTCTAGACAGTCGCGGAAGACTCTCAGACTTAAAACGACCCTTCCGCTACTTTAGACCAGTGTATCGTTCTATGAAGATGATTGACAGGTCCCAGGGACTGCTATGTGAGCGCAGACAGGATATCCTCAAGTGGGAGGGAGGAGGGACTAACAATGGGAGGGAGGAGGAACTAACAATGCTCACATTTCGACCACCATGCACATTGCCAGAATAGAAATTCTATAATGAAAGTTAGCTTTCCAATACAACCGCCCCGGTAGCTCAGTTGGCTAGAGCGCTGGCCTGCACTGGTCTCCCCTGTACTGGCAACACAGGGTTCGAGTCGCTTCGCGCGCTCGCATTTAGCCCCCGGCCGAGAGTGTCAGTTGGCAGCTGACCCGATAAGGCCGGGGACCAGCTACCGGGCGGCCTTGTCGGTGCATTGGCGGCACGTTAAACTTTCTGTCTAAATTCTGCCGTTGAGCTGGAGTTCATGGATCGGGTGGTGGGGCCAGGGTTCACGGAACAAGCTCTGCTTAGCAATAGAACCCTGGTTCCTAAAGCCACCCCAGCAACAACTCGGATTAAATTTATTAAGCAAAAAAATATATATTTTGCCTTCTTCAAATTTGGAAACTCCTGCGCTTGGATATGCTACATACATTATGACTGAATAAGCATTGGAATATGACCCATAATATCATAGCTTAGGAACACGGGAATGTCTTTTTCATGTCCAAACATTAGATTTAGTTAGAATATATCATGACTGCAAAAGTCGGATAGGCTAAAGCGAAATCCACGTCAGCGCTGCCGAAATCGAAGCCACAACCTCACTACTTTAGAGGGCTCTACAAATGGTTCAGGGTATTGCATAGCATATTTGTACTCATTTAGGAACCTACACGTGCAAGTGACGTGAGGTGGTTAAAAACGTCTAAAATACAAGGAACAAGTCAAAGCCATGTGAGGATCTCTCGGAAACGAGTTGTAGTCGCCATGTGTGCTACATTTGTGAGTGGATCCACTTCCTCGCTCCTTCCTTTCCATTCGGTAGCTACATTCATAGGCACCTATGCACCCTGTGAACCCTCGCAGAACGGGGTCATTTTTTATTCCATGCAGTGAGATGCAGGGTAACGTTTGCCCGTACTAACTTTTGGTTTTAGCAAAGTAGAGAGATGTGAGAAGCGATCTGGTGTAAAATATGCTGAGGTGTAGTCAGTTATCAGTGTTCGCTCTAATTTTATTGCCCAGGTCTTGAAGCAGCTGCAGTATAGTGCCTTAGTTGTGATGATACGCAAACGGATGATTTATTCGAACGGTGACTCGCCAAAGGTGAAGGCACATATCTGACAAGGGTCATGTACCCGAAGATATGTGATGAAGTGTTGGAGATGACAATGTCGAAACAAATGGCATTCATGGAAAAATAATAAGAGGACCAAAACAGAACCATATACTAACACAGTACTTGAATCTTCTTTGGGAAACAAATTTTGGATTGGTTTTCTTGAGTTTCTCCCACCAGCAGTTCGAAAATGAATCCAATGTTTTTTTTTTCTGATTTGAGAAACCCAGTCATACCAGAATTGCATCTGGCGTACACAACTACCTTCGCTAGGTTAGCCATATTTACTTCGTCTTGTATGCTAGTTTGCAGAGGACCTGGAATGCATGTACATTTTAAGACATCTATGAGGGTCCAAGCCTGAGAATGAATGGAACGCTTGCAAACTTGAGCAACCGTAACATTCCACCATTATTTCGAGTTTAAAAATTATTATAAACAAGCTCATGCGCAAGAAAACTTCTTGAAGTTTTGACTCGATTTGACCTTGGAACTTGACCTGTGGTCACGTTTTTATTTTCTCTTCATTAGTTGGTTGTGCACTTCCATTTTACTTCTCACTGTACCTTTGGTGGTTTGCTTTCAAACAAATTGTTCAATGCACATACAAAAATGCATGCAAACGACATCGTGACCTAACTGATCCGTTCTAGCCCCAGTATCGTAAGAGCCAAGAACACAATGTTGTGTATAATGGATGCAAATAACGTTATGGATGGTATTTAAATTGAGTGCATTAGCGTCGATAGCGCTAACTGCAGGAAAAGTGTGCGTGCCCCAGACAATACAAGAGCGAGATAGGGAATCGTCACGCTTTAACGGATAGAGATATGTTAATAAAACTTTCCGCGTTTGCTTATCTTTACGGATGCAACAAAACGTATGAGCTGAATTTGTTTTCTTCGTTTTTGACTACATATAAATTTTATTTGACAAATTGCAGTTCAAATACAGGATTCTGGCCAAAGTAAGCATTTTTTATTATGGCAAGTTGACTTCAAGCAACGTTTCTCTGTCTGTTCGACCCATTGGAAAAGGAAAATTAAGGAAAACCTGAAAACTCCAAATTGTGAAATAAAAACAATTGGTGGGGGTAAAAAAACCATTATAGCCCCGGTCGATTTCGCTGTCTTTTTTCCATTCCGAATAAATTTTCTTTTTACATATATCCTCAAAATGACCTCCCCAGAGTCCAAAAAATAATGTAAGTCGTGAAAAGTCGTGGAAATCTAGCCCCCTGGTGACGTCACTTTTTGGGATTTTTTTTTGTGGGGAGGATGGACCCGGACCCTACTCGTTGAGCGCTTTCCGATGATAACTCTTTCATTTTCGTGCGATGCTTAGTTTGGATCTTAGACGGGGGGTCTTCAACCGCCCCCCGAGACGGGGTGGGAGGATTTGACCGGAAAGACGGCGCCGGTTAACATTGTCGAGGGCGCCAATTCTTGCCGTACAAGCCCACACTAATCCGGCGCGCTCCTCGGGCGCTTCTTAGTCTAACGATAGGTTCACGAAACACTGAATGCCGGTGAACAATGCTAGAACGTTGCAAATTAACTTTTCCAGTCAATAGATAATTAGTTGTTCTTCTGACCTGAGTCGGTAGCACAAGGAATTTGAACATCAGTCATCCTTGACAGGAAGCGTACTTCATTATGCATTGCGTGCTCTGTTCGTTGATGGCTATTCTTAGCGGATCAAGTTAAACAACTGAACATAGCGGAAACAAATCCAGGAGTGTATCATGAATAATGTGTACTATATGTTCTTTTAAAATCACCTTGGATATAATTAGCTTAGTGCTTCAAGAGAGCCACTCTCCTTTTCTTGAACTCCTGGAAACGGCGAAGAATACAAGCAAAATGCTTTTCGAAGTTGATGTTTATTTTGCATGAAGTGCACCGTATATTTTGGGCATGCTATAGGATAACATATAAGAAGCAATAACTGAGGGAATATATACCGAATGTCGGAACCGGGTCGAACAAGAACTCATCGAATTTACGTTGCGCAATGTCAATCTTTGGAAATGCTGATGACATTATGAGCTCGAATTAAAATGAGTTCGCTGAACGAATAAATTGATCCCAAATGAATGCGCTTGGCATACATTGCCTACTCTGACTAGTTGAATATGGAAGCGATTTTTGTGCCATACGTCGGCGGGGCGAACACGCATTTTAGGTTGAAACACCATGGGCGATGAACTGTAGGTGAGGGAAGCACTTGATTGCGCTACATTCAAAGATGAGGCGGATTATATCACCGGCTACTGGCATGGGATGAACAAGAGGGAATGGCAGATGATTCATGCTGCATTCAGCACTTTCAAATTACAACACATAAGAACAAGTCATGCAGCGTAGGGGAGAGGGCGGGATATATTTTTTCTAGGCGTGCCGGACCATAACGTTCATTTGCGCCGCCTTTAAAGGAACACATTACATGTATGCCTATAAAAGAGAGTGTTTGCGATCAAGGTGCAGGCAAGTGGACATTTACGTTATACTTTGTGTGATATTTTGGGTGCTGAAGGCGGGGGCTGGGTTGGATACTTTATTGGTGGTTATTTAGGTGATATTTAGCACAAGGCACCCCTGATATTTAGGTGGTTTTAACTTTATTTTACTCCTCCATAAAATGATTTGTAGTTTGGGTGGGGTTGGGGTGCTTTGAAGATGACAAGGAGTTGATTTTGCCAGGGTGCCGGCTTTGGCCTACTCTTATCGAAGAGCACCGAGGCATCTTTACCGTGCGTACACGAAGGTAATTGTCCGCACCGCTTATCACGCCGGCCGCCGCGTGTTAGTTGTTAGCGGGTTAGTCTAAGCATGTCATGCAGGGTTGTCAGTTGGGTTAGTACGGTATTTGGCAATTTGGCTCTTCTACGTCCGCTGTTCCTCTGGGCAGCCATTCACGTTATGAGTCGGAAGGCAAATCGGTTCCTCTGGGTAGTCATTTGGGTGTGGGCGGGGTGCTCTGAGAGTCGCGAGGAGTTTTTTTCCAGGGCTATATGTATAGGGTGTGCATGTGGACCTTGAAGTGTGTTGAATTAAGAATGTGTCCGAGTGTCCTCTCGAGAATGAAGGGAGATCCCTGTGTGATGTTGTATCCTATCTTTGTGTACACCTACTAGGTAGGTGCTTTGTGTGGTGCTGGCGGCGGGTGCCATGATTTGTAAGTGTTCGGTCCCGCCCCCCGCAAGTGTCCCTCCTGACTGAAAAACTACCCAGATTCGTTGCATCCTGGACCAAGCTTTCTTTCTCTGGTCCCTGCCCTGGCCCCAATGGCCAGGGGCAGGGACAGTGGGCTCGATACCGTTAGGTTTCCTCCGATGGGTGAAGGTTAGTTTGGACACAGAGAGACATCGGGGATTTGGTGTGGGACGTTTTCCTTCTAGAATCGCAGGAGTGCTTCTCTGGGTCCCTGGATGTAGATCCCTTGGTCCCCATGTGTCGTAGATCACTAATATCTTTGTACTACTTATATTATGCAATTAATAACATCATATATGCCACATGCATGCCCCTTACAATTGCTGACACCTGATTGTCCGTGTTTCCTCTGCTGATGTGCTGGCTATTCTTAGCAACGAATGCTTTCATTTTCGATTTCTGTATAGATAGTTCGTCTCCTGCTGCTGTATTGAAATATATATATATATATATATATATATATATATATATATATATATATTCACACGAGCCATCGAAATATGTTGGAGACTCCCAAAGATAACTACCACTCACACCAGCACAGCAAATGGTTTGCGAATATTCAACACCCTTTGCTATGGCTCTGCCTTGGCACAACAGCATGCGTGACAGCAGCTCACCAAGGTTTCCGCACTGTCGGTATATCTGGGCAGCGTCAGTCGGTTATTGGCCACTGTACGTGACTGCGTCATCAAACCGATCATCCATCACACTAAAATATGCATGATTGTTCAGAAAGCGCGTATTGGCTCTTCCAAAATACAATGAAGACTACGCAGGGAATACGAATGCGAATATTATTTTTGTTTTCATCTCTATGAGGAATGTTATCGCTCATTTATAAAACAAAATTGTGTTTCCCAATGTTCGTTGGGGAGGGTGGGGTTGGGGGCGTGGAGGCGGATGGCCGAACAGCACCTCCACTGGGTTGCAACTGTCCGGCTGATTTCCAACAATTAACATGCTAAAATAGACCGTGCTGTGTTCCTAATGCATCTCATCCTCGCGATCATCACTTATTCATCCTAATTGTGTACGGTTTGGTTGAACAATGGATTCACGCCGAATGGCTTCGCTTTTGAAGCGAGAAAACGCGCGACAGGTGCGAATTTGTAGCAGCCATCGGTAATCCACCGCAAAAGCATGAGCTCGCACTAGAGATATTTAGTGCTCAAGTACATAGCGGTGGCGGCGATTGCACTTGTCACACTGTTCCCCTCCCTCGGGCTGTTTTGCAACACGCCCCACGCGTTCGCTGTGGAACGTAGCAAACAACGTAATACAACGTGAAAACATGAGGAGACGAAGACCCATGCCACCAGTGAGTCTCAAACCCGGGATCCATCCATTAGGAAACTGAGCCGCTAACCAATACACCACCGGCGACCGACATCCGGTCGCTGACGATCGCCATAATCATTGTGTACTACTGCACTGGCCACGGACCTTCCGCCACTGATGGTCGCCATTATCATTGTGTACTACTGCACTGGCCACGGACCTTCCGTCGCTGATGGTCGCCATTATCATTGTGTACTACTGCACTGGCCACGGACCTTCCGTCGCTGATGGTCGCCATTATCATTGTGTACTACTGCACTGGCCACGGACCTTCCGTCGCTGATGGTCGCCATTATCATTGTGTACTACTGCACTGGCCACGGACCTTCCGTCGCTGATGGTCGCCATTATCATTGTGTACCACCGGATGATCTTCTTGATTGATCTTCTGATCTACTACCATGACTGATCTTCCATCGCTGATGGTCGCCATGTACATTGTGGTGTGACCGCCGGTTGATGGTCGCCATGTACACTGTGCACCATTGGTAACTGATCTTCCATCGCTGATGGTCGCCATGTGCATTGTGTAGCACTGACACATTGACGACTCGATGGCCAGATGTATCCCTCCGGTCGTTCCTGTTGAAATAATTGCAACTTACATTAAAAGCGAAATTATTATGCAGCAGATAGCTGACGGCAGTCTCGCCCTAGCTATCTCACTGTCATTTGTCTCCGTACTTGACTCCGCTGGCGGCTTCTGACGCGGAGAGGATTGGCTGCCTTTAGAACCCGCCGAAGTCCTGTATCCTTCGGGCCAGCGGTGGTGAGATAGTTATCCCCTACGTAGTCAGTGGCTACCAGACAATTTCGGTGCACCCTCTCACAATGATGGATATATGCGACCTCTAGACACATCCAGCCAAACAATTATGCTTCAGGTGGCATATGACGCTTGCAACCAGCTAGACCATAACTCTGCCGACATGGCTAAAACGTCACCATTTTTCAAACGTAGATATTTGCTATATGTGGATTATCGAACAAACGCAGGGCAGAACAAAAAATACTTAATAGAGTACGGCACCAAAACCCAGTGGTCATGTCGGAGACCTCGCTGAACGAGACTGCCGATTGGTTCCGAGCTGGGATCGGCGCTGCCCACCTACTCACTTCCCAGGCGCGACAGGGCGAATCGCACTGAAGAAGCTGCGGAGCTAAATGCAGAATCGCGGAGCTCAGGGCTATGTGCAGCAGTGCACATAGCCATGAATAACACGAAGCGTTGGAGCCCAAGAATGCGGAGATGTTGGTCGTCGATGTGAACACGACGTCTCATTTGCTGCTCGCAGCGTGCTGCTGCCCTTCAGATGGCGCCCCAGCGTGGGCGGCAACAGTGACGTCCCTCCACGAGGGTGGCTGCAGACAGAACCGGCGTGAGAGCACCTCAGGAGCTGACAACATCCCGACACCACCCGGTCGTGAGCGGATGCCGGCTCGACGGCAGCAGTCCTGGCGCACCGCCCCCCGTTGGGCTGCGGCACTCTCGGCCAGCTGCCACCCGGCGGGACTGCACAAATACGTCAGCGAGCTAACCAGCACACGAGCCCGGCTACCTGGGGACCCGGTGACGTCTACGGCCCAACAGCCGACGCTACCGGCCGGTATGGGGTTGTCCCCTCTGACCATATAGAGGTGGTGTGCACAGTCGGGTCTGCGCGGGAGACCGTCCCACTCGTCACCGGCTGTTCGGGTCACCGTCACCGGGGCTATTCAAGGCCCGCACCATTCTCCTCTTCTCCGCCATGGGGATCGCTTCGTCGAAGAAGGCCAGACCCACTACTGTTTCGCTCATGTATCACAAGTGGCGACTGAAGACTGTGGTCGTCGCCTTCGAGACGCCTTCGTCCGAGTAGTCGTCCAGAGCTTGGCGAGTACCAGGTCCTGCGCTGCAGCTGGGAAGGAGCGCGGCGCCGCGTACCACGCTGGTATGTAGGTAGTGACCCCGAAGAAGACGAAGCGCTCGAGTCCGGTTAGCTCGCTCTTCGTCACGCGGAACTGGGTGCGGAATACAATGATCTTCATGGCGTAGATGATGCTAGACATTCACTGAACACGGTGTAGCGCACCGGTCCGGCGGAACCGGACTCCTCCCTTCAGCATGCCACCAAGAAAGATAACCGCCAGCTCGAGCAGCTCGCGGTAGTCGTCTCGGGGCTGCTGCTCGTTGAGGAGGACGCTGAACTTGGCGATGAAGTCAGCGCGGTGCTCATTCAGGTGTTTGGTCACGTCATCGCCCAAGGGCTCCGGCGTCGTCTGGTCGATGAGGGACCAGTAGTCCGCGAAGCGCTTGAAAAGTTTGATATCTGGTCCCGATGGTGGCCCCAGGCAGACTCCGAACGCCTTCTGCAGCACCAGCTCAAGCATATGATGGCGACAGGCGAGATGCGGAACCACCCTTGTCACTTTCTGCGCCAAGATGGTGCAAGCGCCGAGGGAGATGCCTGTGTTGGAGCTGGTGGTATCGAAACTCAGGGCTGCAACTCGGTCGGCGATGCCCCAGTCATCAAGCGCGTTCATCACGGCTGTCGCCATGGTAGGTCCTGAGCCATTGGGCAGCTCAGGGACGACGAGGTGCTTGGCGATTCCGTCACCAGACACCAGTACCGGAAGACGGTCAACATGCCCGCCTCCCACATCCTCGACGATCTTGCCGTCCCAGTGTACTGTCAGCGGAACATCAGGGCAGAATGTTTCCTTGATCTGTCTCCTCGCCTACTCATGGAACTTCATTCGTGCCACGCGAAACCACTCCCGGTTGAGTACGAGTTCGGACGGATCGTGTCCGAGGCTTTGGGGTGTAGCAGCTAGGACATGAACAGAGGCACGACTGGAAATTTTGGTCCGATTCACTGCAGCAGACAGATTTGCGCTCATGAGGCTCTTGGTTGAGCGCCGCTTGGGCAGGGAAGCCGGGATGAGCGAAGGCGGCGGCTGCGACTCGTCGGTACCGGACGGTACCGGACGCATTGGAGGAAATTTCGAGGGTTTGGTCGGCCTCGTGGCACTCGCGCTCATGTCGCTGGCGGCGCTGCTGTTCTTTGGCAGCACTATGCCGCTGTCGCTTCTGTTGCGCAGCGAGCCGGACATCAGCTCCCGCCATGCGTCCCCGGCATCCTGTCTCGCGCTGAGCAGTCAGGAATGCCCGATCCTCCTCTATCCTGATCAGGGTGAGAGCGTCGGCATGCACGATATCGAATAGGTCTCCCTGTTTCTCCAGGAACGCCTCTTCAACTGCTGCCTGCGTCTTCGAACGCCTCTTACTGTTCTTCTTAAGGTGTCTCCACCCTTCTAAAAGTTTCAACGCCTTCTTCCGCACCCTATCCTCCTTCTGTATGGGAATGTGCGCCCGAGTCCATAATGTGGCCACCTCTTTGATCGTCTCCGCGGCCGCCTCTGTTGTGGTCATCTTGTTGTCCAGGTGAAGGTAGAGGAAAAATCCGAGCGTGTGGCGATTGGATGGGAGCTTGAGCCGAGCATGCTATTCTCCAGTTTTCCAAGGAGGTACACTGCAGTCTTTGACCTCGTCGAAGCCGCCATGTTATCACTTGACAAGAAGACTACCGGCTTGCAACAGGAGACAGATTATGTTAGGGTGTGACAAGGTATGTCAGGGTATGTAATATGTATGCAATATCTCGTTGAGGGAGGGGCTTACATAACCCGGTTTCGCCCTTGTCTCCCAATACCGACAACGCATTGTTGGCATGTGTGGGAGGGACGTAGTATTTCCCCAAGAAGTACATTTTCCCCCTTTTACCCCTCCCCATGAATACATGCATATGCTAGCTACGCTTCTGAGTAGTGCAAATAAACAATTTTAATTAAAAAAGCTCCTGAGTTTGTGTAGAAAGAGAAATGCCTCATCAGAGGACGTTATCAGCAGTTTGTGTAATGGGTCGTCCATAGCAAAATTTCAAGTGCTTTGAGCTTTCCCTGAATATTTATATATTTTGATAAAAATACACGCACAGGGTTTTTGTGTCCAACCTCACAATTTTCCGAAACCAAAAAATGGCACATTTTAAAAGCAGTGCAATTATAATGAATACACGGAACAAATCATTTTTGCGAAAAGTGGCAAATTTGACCTCAGTGCGCAACCTCTAAATATTAATATTTTTCAGAATTATTTTACACGCGTTTTAATGTCAAATCGAACCAAATGAGGGGGTGTCCCGGTACAAATTAGAAAACAACATGTATAATGAATAAATGGAAAAATGAATTCTTGGGTAAAAATGACAACTTTGACCTCAGTGCGCAACCTCTAAATATTAATATTTTCAAAGGTATTTTACACACGTTGTTTTTATGTCAAATCGAACCAAATGAAGGAGCGTCTCGGTACAAATTAGAATGCAGAACATTTATCATGAATAAATGGGAAAATGAATTTTTGCGTAAAAAGTGGTAACTTTGACTTCAGTGAGCTACCTATAAATATTAATATTTGTTAAAATTATTTTACACACGTTGTTTTGATGACCAACCTCACCAATTGGACACCTCACCTCACCGGCCGGTTGAGAATTCAGATGAAAAAAAATGTCACCCTAATATATATATATATATATATATATATGATATGTCAATATTAAAGTGGCAAAAATCCAAGAGTCTTGGAAAAGTGCGAAGGGGCGGGGCGCTCGGTAGGTAGGGTGACCCCCTTCACGTGTTCGCCCCTCTCCCTGGGCTAAGTCCTGTCTACGCCGCTTTCTGCAACAGGAATTACTCCCCCATATGTGGAAGCGAGCAAATGTCCTGCCGATTTTTAAGGAAGGGGTCAAAGGTCTGCCACCGAACTAGCGCTCCGAGTCTCTGCTGTCTCTGTTTTGTAAGGTCCCTTAACGAAATACCTGCACCCGCCTACATGCCCATGTGAAACGGGCTCTGTCAGGCAGACAGCACGAGTTCATGCCGGGACATTCCTGCATCTCTAATCTGGGCCACTAGCTGCTCTCTGCCTGGAGCGACATATCAGATGTTCATGGACAAATGTCACCCCCGAATTGACCCAGTGACCTTCGGCCTGAATCGATGCTGACTAGAGTTCGGTATTTCAATGTGTCAATCACAAATCGCTTCTTTACAAACTGAAGCATTCATTCCACATTTCAAACAATGCCTTTGTGTGGTGCAAGTCATATCTGTCTGGAAGGGAGCAGCTGGTTGATGTGAATGGCAAGTGCTCATCCCAGAGTCCGACTACTCCGGACGCGCCCGAGGACTTGCTTGTTTGTTTGCTTATATGTTTAGCACATAATATAGCACATATAACTAGTGTTAGTTTGCGATTGGCACAAAAGATCAGGTTGATTTTGAGTCAAGGTGCCACTCACAACAACGTCTTCAACCAATGCAACTCTTGACCACCAACACGGTGCGACAATTGTCAGTACGCCCCTTGCCAGTACGCCCCTTGCCAGTACGCACCATCGCCACACAAACCATGTAGTAGTATGCACGGTACCCAACACTACGCCCATACTCGGAAGCACCTGATTAGTTTCCAAGGTTAGTTTGCTGTGTGAAAGCGTTTTATATTTACAGGAAACGTCTGGGATGCTAATGCAACACAATTATCAAAGTTCTTTATCAGAGCATTTATAAAAATAAGTGTTTGCGAGATACCCTTTGGGTTAAATTAACCAGAATATATTTTGTGTTTCGGAGTTTGATGAACAGGATATTTCTGTGGTAGGCATAAAGAGGACAGTGAAATACAAAGTGAAATGTATCTTGCTTCAAGAGACTACAGCTGCATGAAGGGTTATGTAGAGTAATGAGCAACGATGACGAACAAATCAGCATTTATTTAAGTCAACCCCGTTCTAAGCCTTGAATTAGCACGTTGTATCCTTGTGTGCCCAGTGTATAATAATGTGGTAGTGTATTGGCATCTGCGCCATCTATAATTGAAAGCTTCAATTTTGATGCAAGGATCACGCTTCATGTTTTGAGGAATATCATTCAATGCCTTTGTCGCGGCTAGGAAAAACCATTTATGGAACCAGGAAATTCTGTTTCGTGGAACTGTTAGTATCCTTTAATTTTTTAGTCTCCTTCCTGTAATGCTCCCCCGTGATTCAGTTACTAGTTGCCAAATATGACTTGGGAGGCGCTGACCTGCGTGCTTAATTCTGTGAAGCAAAAGAAGCTTATGAATTTCCCGGCGCGTTTTAATCGCATCATATGCCATTTCTGACAACAAAGGCCGAATGTATACTCTGTAAAAGTTACACAGGATTTGCTTCGGGATCTTACTTGCAAAATAGTAAATGGGGCTTAGTGCAGCATTGACCTCTAAGATAATGCCGTTCACGGAACTATGGAAAGGTACGTCGGAAGAAAGTGTTAGTCAGAAGTGTTTATGATTGTCTAAATTTGGTATTGACTGGCCTCCAATTCTAAAATTTAAGTGTTTGCTGATGCCCCTATGTGCAAATGTTAGTTGGATCGTTTTACCCGCATTCAGTTGTATGTCTCATTTTGTTCCACATTCGTGCATAACATTAATTTTAAAATTGATTATTGTGCTTCTAGTGACGCTTCCTGGTACCCAGAGCAAAGCGACGGTCGTCAGCGAAAAACACGATTCTTGCGTCACAACGGCGATGTCAAGTTGTGGAAACAGTGCTCCAGGAGTTAAAGAACGTGTGATCACATTTATAGACAGGATAAAAACGTGCTACGAGTATGTGCATGTAGCGGTATATGTCGTTTATCGTTTGTTTGTTGTCTATTGTGACTACGTCCGTAGTTGGACATTACGAGCCGGTGGATGATTGTAAGTAAAGTAAGCTAAATTTAAACAGGCAGGTTTCTATAGGTTTCATTTGGATTTTCGGAACAAAAGTAGGGAATAGTCTGATATGTTTGTACCATATGGCCATGCACCATATTTGATACAGCTCATATGGCCTGGCAAAATACCGGTCCCTGCATTTCAAAAGCTATATCATGACACCGTCAAGAATGAAAGGTCTGCTTTGTTATTTCAATATTTCGTGGCTCCATAGCAGAATACGGGATGGTATTCGATTGCATGGGCAAGGATAGTCCAGTAAGCCGTAGGGCGTCCCTGAAGTTCAATCTCCGCCACCTTCGTGTCGGGCAGCGATCTCAGAGATATTCTCAGTAGCGCCAAAGTGGACGCTCAGTGTTGGATGTTGGGAGGCTCCCTGGTTGTCTGTGGTCAGCATCACGGGAGCATTGCTGCACTTTTGCATTACTTTTGTATTCAATACCTGGAGACAATACTTAGTGAGGTCTTGGCCCTTATCTGTCTAGGATTCTTTGACAAAATATTCTATCTGTGCTGATAAGACATGTTTGTGGACACATGTAGGGTGCAGGTCCCATGCGTGGATAAGCGCACGATAGACACCCACTTGCTTTGCTAGCACCACATAGTGATATTTTGAGTAGCATGTAATGGCACATACCGAGCTACACTATTAGCCAATGTGTCAATTATCTTCTTTTTCGGCTGGCTTGAAGCGGAGACACTGCGATTCATATCGTGGTTGGCGGACCCGCACCTTTTCGCCTCCACGAGGATAAATGAAAAACGCAACAGCGATTTGTGACAAATTTGACACCGCTCACGTTTCAATTAGTTAGTAGTGCGCCAGCTTGGATTTGCTGACATGAAATACTTCCACTGTGTTCGGCTCAAATCCGTTTGGCCCACAGTGGGGCTGCTGATGACCATCCCCATGTACACACGACGCAGTAGACATCGCGTGGTAGGCTGTATGCCTACTGCGTCGGTTCCATACAGCTTTAATTCCAACAATTTTCACTGATGATTTGGCCAAAAAAGGTTTACTGAGATCAGCCAGACGGAACATATTGTTTCGTCCCAGTCTGATGCCTTAAAGGTGTCGTTCAAGGCGATGATCAGCGCGTCTCTCGTCCACTGAGGAAAGTCGAGCCCGTGCTAAATAAGTTCCGCTCCATTAGATATAGTGGTGAGGCTGACGGCCAGCGATTTCTTGAACATTTTCGCAAGACTCAAAAGAAGACTGAAAGCGGCACGATCCCGGCAAAGGAGGTGAAAATAGTGATTGCGTCACTCACCGGGAGCTGCATTAACATCAGGAGGCCCAGTGACACAAAGAGCCATAGTGACACAAAGGCCACAGTGACACAAGGACCACATTGACACCAGGACATCAGTGACAATAGTACCGCAGTGAAACCGGGACAAAAGTGACACCAGGACCACATCTGCACAAAGGCATCAGTGACACCAGGACCACAGTGACACCAAAACCACAGTGACACCAACACCACAGTGACACCAATATCATTGTGACACCAGGACCACATTTACACCAAAGCATCAGTAACATCATGATCACAGTGACACCAGGATCGTAGTCACACCAGGATCACAGTCACACCATTGACATCAAGACCCCATTGACATCAAGACCACAGTGCCACCAGGATCACAGTGCTACTAGGACCACGTTCACACCAGGATTGATTACAGCTACACCAAATCCGCAGTGACATCAGGACAACAACGACACCAATATATCAGTGACACCAGGACCACAGTAACACCAGAACCCGCAGTGATACCAGGACCACAGTGACACCAGGACCACAGTAACACCAGAACCCGCAGTGATACCAGGACCACAGTAACACCAGAACCACAGTAACACCAGAACCCGCAGTGATACCAGGACCACAGTAACACCAGAACCACAGTAACACCAGAACCCGCAGTGATACCAGGACCACAGTAACACCAGAACCACAGTAACACCAGAACCCGCAGTGATACCAGGACCACAGTGATACCAGGACCACAGTAACACCAGAACCCGCAGTGATACCAGGACAACAGTGACACAAGGACCACGGTGACACCAGGGCCATGGGACATCAGAGCCACAGTGACACCGGGACCACAGTGACACCAAGGCCACGGGGACATCAGAAGCCATAGTGACCTCAGGAGCTGCAGTGACACCAGGAGCCACAGTGCTATGGCACGCATTGTCTCTGCGTCGACCGCTGTACCATCTGGAGAGGCGAGAATAATGCCGACCGCTGTACCGGACGATTGTAAACGGCGTTCGATTCTCTACCTCCAAAAAGGTGGCTGTTCACTTTTGCCGACGTCGTCGCCACTGTCCAGAGTTGGTAGTTTAGTTTTATTGTCAGAACACACCTGTGCGGTCTGTGGCTGGCTTTCATGGCGTCATTATAGACAACTGGCTATCCTACCGCGATCATCTCAACCCACCGCGAGATAAGTGCTTCCGAGTATGGCATATTATGGAATGTGTTTCACCAACTGATTACGACGATGACGAAGCAACTCTTGTAATGTCGCATCAATCTCTTATTCGCTTAAAGCTCGATTACGCATCATTTATATATGATGCTGCCGGTAGCTCCGTGAAGCAGAAGCTTGACACAATACGCTACACAGCATTACGTATCGCCGTAGGGGAATTTTTGACTCAGCCATCTGCGAGTATTTTGGTAGGGGATCATGAGCCATCGTTAGCAAGCAGACGCGAAAAGCTGGGGCTCCGGGAGGTAATAAAGTTGTAGTGAGATTGCATGTGAGGTGGCACTGGTACTCGCCCCAGGATGCCGGCAGATGAGTCATCCAGTGCGGCGACATCGTGACCGGATCGGGACGGCCGAATACGTGGCGTGGTGGGGCGTGTACGGGATGGACCAATCAGCGATCGGGGGTGTCGGAAACGCGGGAGCGGTGTCGAGTTGACATGGGAGGGTGTGGGCTGTGCGGGGGCCAGTCTGGTTACCGCCGATCGCTGAGGAATACACGGTGCTGGCGTCAAGGTTTTTTCTTCGTGAACAATAAAAGCTGAGGCATCTTCCGGCGCATCCCACCTACAAATCCATTTTTGCACACTGTATATGGTCGAATTTCTGTGGGCAAAGAGGTAAAAGACTACGACCATTTTGCGTCAGAATCCGCTCGCTACTTCACAAGGCTTAAATCTCACTACGAGGTGTGGCGAGGATGAAACACATGCAAATTCCACCGTGGGAACTCATCTCACAAGAGATTGACGTCTCACTCGCGACTGCCAAGAAAAACAAACTGTCCCAGAGCTTTTCAAAATAGAAGCCTTGGAGCTACTGGAAATGTATCGCTGCTACTCTCGAACACACACCGGCAGTTCCAAGAAAATCGATGGAACTGGATGTGCATTCGTACGTTCGACAGCAGCGAGATCTCTTACATTACCATTACATTACTACACGCCTGTGCATGCTGCTGTGTTGGTTGAGATTATTAAGGTTTGATGTTATATTGAGGTTGGAGATGAAACCCTATATCTCTCAGCATTAAACCAGTTGAGTAAGCTTAGGGCTCTTCAGTCATTTCATCCATTAAACTATTTTGCTCATGAAATCCTAGCACACTTGATAGTATTGGGTAAAGCTAGTAAGATGATTGTCCTCTGTTGGGTATCGATTCATACCAGCGTCACGGGAAATGAGCTGCTCAACGCTGTTGCCAAGCGTGCCGCGCAGTCATGAAGGACCCACGCTGTCTCTCCCCACCAAAGATTACCGCTCGAAAGTAAGTGCTTTCCTCCAAGGAAGTTGGCAAGAAAAATGGAATTCCCAGGATATAAACAAATTCCAATCTATGGAACGAGTTCTGGCACCATGGAAAACATATAGGAAACAAGAGACGATTCTAGCATGCTTGCTAATAGGACCAGAAGTGAAGGGAGAAGGGGATTTGAGAAGGGAGGCAAAGCCACGCTTATTCCGATGTGGTTCACCATTGAAGGTTCGAGGCTTACTGCTTTCTTGCCTTTACTTCAGGGTGGAACGAAGACAGTACTGCAGTTCCATTTTCCACGAATTGCACTGTGGTATCCATTAACAAATAGACCGATGCCTCTAAGTGGAATGCCGTGAAAAAGGAAATATGGACGCTACATAACCTGCAGCAGTTGATGTGCCCCTAAGCCCAACTACTCAATCAATTAACCGGAAGTTTGTTTGTTTATTGGTTGGTTCACGACACACTTTATGCACATTCACGGCTAATGGCGCCGCCCACACTGTTTCGCCGGTGGGCCGCGGGATTGGGAAATGTCCTGAGTGGCGCTAGAGTCGAACCCGGGACCTTTGGTACCCATAGCCCGACACCTTAACCACTCGGCCATCCCCGCCCCAATCAACCGGAAGTTGACGAAGTTTTAAGGATGTTGTAGACGGTAAAGAAAAAGCTCTAAGCTATGTTAGCCTAACGTAACCAATGAAGCCTAGCCTCACCCAGTCTAATCTTGGTTAATCGCCTGACCATTGTTGTGTCTAAAGCTGGTCCAGTAACATTCGTCATAGCACTTCAAAGGCGTATCTTGGTCGTGAAGGTCGACCGTGGTCCATTATGCACATGGTTTAAGAGATTCAACATGCCCCCTTGCTACCATTCATTTTCCATACCACTAACAGCCAGTATTCAGATCACATCGCTACTCGGACTTACTTCTGGTTCCACGGTCATGCTTAGTTGTGGGCCAGTTTGGTCCGTGGCTTTGACGCCAAGCGGGGATTCTGATGTAACAACGTCGGCACAGGTAACACGATGAATGACGAGCAGAAGTGAGAGAACAAAGTAGCTCCCATCCAGCTTCAGACTGAGAACACGCTTGCTTTGATGCAGAATTGTTAGCACCAACGCAACATGGCGGCGAGATCAGAACCGGAGGCAGACGAGAGGACCTGGCAACTGGTGCCAGCCGTCTGACCTACATATGTAGCCCGCTCGATTACGCCTGCTGGTGCCACTTCTGAATTGAAGGCTACACAATATGCAAGCTTCTAGCGGAGATCATTTTGTTCAATATTATTTTCCAAGTGTATTTTCTAGCCTCATTTTCATGGCCGATGTTCATCTACCACTCCGTAAATATTCTGACAAAATTGTCCATGCTCAGAGATAGTGAGCCTGACTCACCGCAATCAACTTGTTTGTATTTCACGAATTATCGGCGGCACTGGCTTTAGTGGTCTCGACTTTCTTCGTGTGCTGAATTGCCAGGATGAGACCGCCCAGCTATTCAACCGGTGAATGTTTGATTTTTTTCGATATATCTGTATGTATATATATATATATATATATATATATATATATATATATATATATATATATATATATATATATATATATATTGCATGCTGCCTTTCAGTATATGTTGGCAGAATACGGTCGCGGTGGCCCGTTTCGTGCACTGCAGCGCGTTTGACACAGTATGATCGTGGTAGGACGTTTCAGCACATTATGCTACCATCCGAAGGCCCGTATCGGTAATTTTGGGGCACTGCGATGGCCGTTTCTGCACAGCTTTATACCCAGTGGTGGGCCAATTTCGGTATGCTGCAGCAGGTTGTCGACAGCACCGATGGCCGGCGGACCCTGATGGCCGGCGGACCCTGATGACCGGCGGACCCTGATGGCCGGCGGACCCTGATGTCCGGCGGACCCTGATGTCCGGCGGACCCTGATGTCCGGCGGACCCTGATGTCCGGCGGACACTGATGTCCGGCGGACCCTGATGGCCGGCGGACCCTGATGGCCGGCGGACCCTGATGGCTGGCGGACCCTGTTGGCCGGCGATGCCGTGGCCGGCGGACCCTGATGGCCGGCGGACCCTGATGGCTGGCGGACCCTGTTGGCCGGCGGACCCTGATGACCGGCGGACCCTGTTGGCCGGCGGACCCTGATGGCTGGCGGACCCTGATGGCCGGTGGACCCTGATGGCTGGCGGACCCTGTTGGCCGGCGATGCCGTGGCCGGCGGACCCTGATGGCCGTCGACCGAGCTGACCTCGGGCTGCTGTCGACCAGCCACAATGGGAGCTCGCTAACGTCGATACCGTCGGGCGGCCCACACTGGTTCGTCGCGCGGAGCGAGTCATTAGCGATCGCTGGACGTGGCCGGACCCGGCGCGCCTCGTTCAGTGACCCAGACTCTCCAGAATGGAAGGTGTGCACGTCAACAGAGAGGTTGGCTGGGGGAGGGAGTTCTTTCCGCTGAAGCGGAGACTCCACAGGAGAGGAGACATCACACCAGAATCCTTTCTTTCTTTCTCTCTTCGGGAGGGAAAATTTGTACGTAAGCCGGAATGTTGTATGACGAGATGTTCCCCAACTACCAAGAACTCTCCTCCAGAGGGGATGACTTCCAAGCGGGTCACAAGCTTTCCTGGATAGAGGAAGTAGACGACAGATGACAGACGACACACGACAAATGACAGATGACAGATGACAGATGACAGATGACAGATGACAGATGACAGACGACAGACGACAGACGACAGACGACAGACGACAGACGACAAACGACAAACGACAGATGACAGATGACAAATGACGGAAGGCAAACGGCAGACGACAGATGACATATTGCAGATAACACATGACAGATGACATATGTCAGATGACAGATGATAGATGACAGATGTCAAATGACAGATCACAGATGTGAAATGACAAATGGCAGATGACAGATAACAGATGACAGAAGAGAATCGTGAAACGACAGACGCTGGACGAGAGGCAGCAGACATTCAGGACAGTCAGATCAGATATGCCACATCAGAATTTGCAGTGTCACTGTTCCACCGTAACGGTGTTGGCCTATCCTTAATAACAATGTACACTATATATTTGGCATGGGTCTTAATCCTGAACCCGAGATTCTAAGACGACAAGTGAAAACCATTGAAGTAAAGACACATGGAAGAACCTTGACATCTATAAATATTTATCCTTTAGCCATTGTGTGGAATGCTTTGCTCTTCTGTTGTTTGTGTTCGCCAACAATCAACATTTTCCTTCCCTTTCTCAAAAAGGACACTTTTTCTTTTTCCGTGCCTCTTAGCGCGCCATCGTCCAGTTTGGAGTGTAATGTGCCTTACAGTTCAAGAATTTGCTGTATCCGTGCTGTATCTCGTGCCGGTTTTTGGGACAAAGGTGGTAGCTCAGTTCATGACCACTTCGCTCACAGCACCAGCCCTGTGTGCTTTCCCGTCGGACAGGCTGCGCCGTCCTTTCGCGCACGTGTGACCACTCACCATATAATATCGGGCGACACACGTCGGCCTCTGGTTATCAACATCCGCCGCGGTATTTGTGTGTCATCCCTACTCAACTCAGCCCATTGCCTGGCGCCGCACCTGCTCCCATGACGCCACCTCTCTGATTGTTACTCGCCATCACTCGCCCTCGCCTGGGTTATTGCCAGCATACGGTGCTTACCCTCGCCCTCGCTCGGACCGCTGGACGAGCGAGGGCGAGCGGCGCTGTGCAGGCGAATCTCCCTGTATGTAAATCATAACATATAATCATAGAATATTCTCACTGCCTTCAGTGTTTATGAATCTATACCGTGCGAGTGTATAACCCGCCCTGTCGAGAACCCCTGGCTGTGTCACCATCACCACCCCTGCCGCGAACCCCTGGCAGCTGATTGACAATCGCCAATCGGCGATTCATTATCCAAAGATGAAAGAGCCCAGACGAGATGGGGCGGATGTGGTCGGACGAGATGGGGCGGATGTGGTCGGACGAGATGGGGCGGATGTGGTCGGACGAGATGGGGCGGATGTGGTCGGACGAGATAGGGCGGATGTGGTCGGACGAGATGGGGCGGATGTGGTCGGACGAGATGGGGCGGATGTGGTCGGACGAGATGGGGCGGATGTGGTCGGACGAGATGGGGCGGATGTGGTCGGACGAGATGGGGCGGATGTGGTCGGACGAGATGGGGCGGATGTGGTCGGCGACGCGGGCGCGGCCGAGATCACATCGAGAGCTGCCAAAAAGCCAGATAAATGTCCCCAGCGGTGTCGTCGAGACACAGGCGGCCACCAGCCGGCTGCGTAGCGTCGCGACTCGGCAGCAAAACAACTGTCACTGAGAAGGACGGCCGGCGTGGTGTCGCCGTCACAGGTGTGAGACAGGCGGAAGCTGACGCCACTGCTCGCTCGGGATCCATTCCGCGCCCACAGCTGATGGAATTTAATGTGGTGTTGTGACTTGCATAGCGCACCAATGCTTAAGTGTCTTGTATTGCTTTGTGGTGGTAGGCATCACCGATGTCATTCGGGTTAAGTTGAAGTGGAGCCACGGTTTATGTGATCCTAGTATTTTATTCCACTGAGGGTGCTGGACCAGCAAGATAAATTGTTCAACTGATGCATTGTCTTATCCATCTAAAGTGAATATCGGTAGTTGTTATATAACTTCATGGGCAGAGGTGAAAGCTCAACGCAGATGTCCTCTCTCACAACGAGTATTGTCCTCACATATCTCAATGGCTGCGCGAAACGGTCCTACCGCAAAGATTAAGGAGCCTTATTTACCATCTTCCAGGGGCGTCGCCACCGGGGGGCAGTGGGGGCAATTGCCCCCTGCCGTGAGACTGGGGGGGGGAGGGGGCGCCGCCCCCTGGAATTTGAGGAGGCCCCCAGGAAGGAAAGGAGGTCCTCCAGGACGAAAAACAGGCCCCAGGACGAAAAGGAGCCCCCATGACGAAAAGGAGGCCACATGACGAAAAGGAGTCTCCCAGGATGAAAATGAGGCCCACCAGGACGAAAAGGAGGTCCTCCAGGACGAAAAGAAGGCCCAGGACGAAAAGGATGCCCCAAGACGAAAAAAAAATTATACAAATTAGGGGCCTCCAGGAGGAGGCCCATAATTTGTAAAAGAAGTCACCTAGGAGAAGGTAGGAGGCCCAGAAATCAAGAGAGTGCCAAAAATTGGCACGGAGGCCCCCAGAATTGCAAAGGAGGGCCCAATACAGGAAGGGAGGCCCCATAAAGTGAAAGGAGGCCCTAAGATGGAAAAGAAAGCCAGTGGATATGAGATGAGGTTTCGGAGACGCAAAAATAGGCACCAAAACGAGTAAGGTTCCACCAAAAGAGAAAAAAAAGATGATCCAGAGACATGGCAGGAGGCACCTACTTCGGAAGAGGACGACACAAGGTTGGAGATAAGACCCCATGATGAACGAGGAGGGTCAAAAATTGGAGAGATAGGCCATTGGATAAGAGAGATAGCTCCCAGGCGGAAACGAAGGCTCCCAGATGTCCCAAAAGGTCCCCGGGAAATAACAAGGCCACTGAGATAAGAAAGGTTGTGTATAATTTGGAAGAGAAGGAACCTCGGAGAGAAGAGGAGTCCACCAGGAGATAAGATATGAGATAAGAAAGATCCCTTAAGATTAGCGAAGTTCGAATCAAAACGCAGAGCAAGAGGCCCCCAAGACGTGAGAGGAGGCCCATAATTTGAAAAAGGACTCTAGAAGAGAAATGAGGGCCCTGTCGGACTCGAGAGGACACCCCAAAAAGGAATAGGTCTACGGGACTGAATAAGGCCCCGAAGACCAGAAATATTTCCAAGAAAATGAGAGGAGGCCCTTAAGATGGGAGTGGTAACAGGTATAAAGGGGTGTGAGATTTCCAAAATTGAAGATTCCCTCAAGACTGGTTAGGCTTTACCAGGATGAAGGAGGAAGCCCACGAAGCGTGGCATGAGGCCCCTAATTTGGCAGATAATGCCCCTGGGACATGAGAGGAAGGCCCATGCCATGGAAAAGGGCCCCAGGATGTGAGAGAAGGCCCTTCAAGACGAGAGAGGAGCACAATGAATATGGAAGAGGGTAGGACATAAGACGTTGAAAACCGGTATAGAGGCGCCAGGAAATGGGACGAGATACTTATGGCGCGAGATGAGGCCTATAATTTGCAAGGAACCCCTAAGAGATGGTAAAAGCTGTGCCGGGGTGTTTCAAATTTACGACATGGACCAGAAAATCCGGCCGGGGACCATGAAAATAAATATAGTGGAACGACGGGTCGTACCATTCCACAACAGTCTCATTGGTACCGACACAAATGAAGCCAAAGCAACAAAAACACTCCGGACATGGCTCCAACTCTGAAAAACACTCACAAAAACACACAAAAAAAAACACAAAAACACTCGACATCTGGGCCAATGACGCCAAAAAATATTAAACGTTTTAGACCCAAAAACGTGTGGAGGCAGCTAAAGCTCGCGCTACGGATCCAGGCAAATGACGTCGGTGCTCAAAAGATCACATTGAACTATATAAAAAAATCGCGTCGCAGCCTTTGAAAATCACCCTGGAGGCCCAGAAGGGCGCGCCGGGCCCCAAAAGTTGCAGCTGCTCCAAAAATCAATTATTAACTGGAATGTGACTCTGGGACAAAAATATACTCCTTCAGTGGCCGCAGTGGCATATCAAGGGGGCATATGCCCCCTCTATCCTGGGAGGCATAAGCTCCCAAGAATCGTGCCGGGGCTCCGAAACTCGCGCTGGACCCACCAAAATTCACGTCGGTCCACCAGAATTCGCGCAGGGGTCTTCAAATAAGTACTTCGGGACCCCGAAAACGCGTTCCGAAGCTCCAAAACCTGCAATAGGAACCGCCAAAACCGCGTTGGAGCAACAGCTAAGTACAACGCTTCCCACAAACTGAAATCTTTCCCCAAAATATCACGCTTGGGACCCACAATTTCCATTGGTAGTCCCGTCAAAGCTCCACAAAATTGGCGTTTAGGCCCACACGTAAGAACAGTGTGACCAGAAAAAGGAAATCTGCATGTAAAAAAGTCAAACTGGAGCATTCCAAAATAAGAATGTATTTAACAAAATTAATTTCCTGTCCTGAGCATGGCTCTGGAGCGCCGAACATGCAACCAGATGCCTTCACACATTGCGTATGGCACTGGAAAACATACCGTATCTAAAAAAATCGAGGTGAGATGCAAAAACGAGGCGTCATGAACTCGAAAAGTCAGGCTGGGATTCGGAGTTTACAACAACAACAAAAAATCCACAAATCTCGTTGAGCCCAGAAAACTGGCGTTAGGATCCCGGAACCACGCGTTTGGGCGCGATAAATGGCGCTGGGACTAAGAAGCACTACACCGAAGCCACAACATTGTGCTGGAGCACCACAAATGTGCGTCAGAAGCCCCCCAAAACACAATAGGAACCTAAGAGCATAACGGTGGCCGACAATACAACTAGCCCTCCGAAACGCACATAGTCTCCCAAAAAGCGACAGGGTCTTAACGCATGCGTTGCTGGCGTAAAGTCATAAATAAACATACCTGGACTTATAAAAAATGCACAAGAATCTCATATGGCACACAGAGGTCAGAAGGACGCACCAGGGCCTGAAAAAGAGGCTGGGGCCGCAAATAACATGGTTCCAAAACGAACACAAGCACCAGGAGTTAACACTCGCACGTCCGGAGGTCCGCGCCAATTTCGCATGTCCAGGGGGCAGATGTCTGCCCCCTAAGATCTCTAGAACTATGCCAGCTAGCGACAAACGTAAAACAGCCTTGGATAGCTGGTGACGGGCTCTGTCGAAAGTGCTTCGGTGATTTTCGCTCAGGTCAACATACAGGTCACTGGGTCATCATATGTCAAATTCGACAAGATCAGGTGGGACTCAGATATTGACACATATCTCAGGACCTGTAACAGATAGAAATAAACGGCGAACGCAATTCGACAGTCCTTCAAATGCGCTACCGACAATAGACAGTGTGACTTAATGTCAGGTTAACCGAACTATGACCTCAGGTCAAGGTCATGAAGTAGCCTAGGGAGGGCATATAATGCATCAATCGAAACGTCTTGGCGATACAAACACAATGACGGTAATTTCAGCCTTCCAGCTTGATGCAGTACGATGTAATGCGCATAAATGCGTAGTGATCTCAGGTGACCTCAGATGACCTTGGTGAGGTCACTGAGCAAAAATAGCAACGGTAACATTGAGCATAGCTTCACACTACAAGCTACAACCGTTGTAGTGTCATTCCGAGAGCAAATTTGTAACCAGGAAACATTTGTATATTTTGCCATATCCCTATAATGGGGAAAGCCGTGGCCGCGACCTGACCTCAGGTCAATGCTACGAAAAACGATATATACGTTATGGTCCCTGATGAGATCATGGCGTGTTATAAGTTTGAAATCAATCGACCAATTATTGTGGAAGTTATGCCACCTAGAACTCCGAGTGTAGTTGGGTCACTTCGCCTGACCTAGTGACCTGACCTGAGATGACCCAGGGTTAAAAATGTATGAGGATATGCGGAAAAGACAAATAGGCAGCTATGCGAGGCTTGACCTTGCTAACACGATTAGTTTGGCGGCAAATTAGGAAAAACCGGAGGGGCAGATATTTACCCCTCTCCCGGACGTGCGCGTGTTAAATGAAGACATCGGGATATTCGAAAACGCCCTGACACGTAAAAAAATCATCAGTGCCCAAAAAAGCAACAACACACTGAAACGAGGAGGGGTTTCGATAATCCATTAGACCGCTGCGCAGAAAGACGCAGCGGGTCCAATAAAGAACACTGAGGAATGGCCTCGGTTCGACAGCCATTCTGAGAGGATAGCAGCAAAGATATCAGGTGCGTCAAAGCTGAGCGGCCATTTCATAACTACCAGAAAATGTGGGAGGCAGGAAATTAATGATCGGATTTAATTACACGAGTTTTCGCAGCGAGCGCCCATACTAAGCATTGCAGCACGTCAAATATGGCGCAAGTCTATCATGTGACAGTAATTAGCAAAAGGTAGGAGGCCTAGCAGAAACCGCAGCAACGCACGAAGTGTTGCGAATGCGCCGAATGCGCGCACGTGCACGGACGTTGGCGTCGTGGCGATCGGATGATGTGAACCGGAATGCCTGAAATTGGGAAATTTTACATTTCAAAGCGATGGGCAATATATTTTAAATTCAAGTATTTCATTCATTCATTTTCTAAACTCCTGCTCGTTTTAGGGTTTTGTTGCTTTTTATGCACCGAGGATATTTTACGTGTCAGGGCGTTTTCGAAAATCCCGATGTGCTTATTTAACCCCTGGCCCTTTTGTTCGATTTGGAACCATTTTGCCTTTTGTGGTTCCAGCCACTCTTTCAGCCCGTGTGCGTTAGCGTGGTCCCTAAGTGCCTTGGGACCTTCCAGTGCACTTTTTTAGAGCTCCATGCATGTTTATTTAGGCCTGCGACGCATATTTTAGGACCCTGACGCTTTTTGGGAGATTATGTGCTTTACAGCGTCAATTGTATTTTCGCCCCCCGTTGTGCTCTTGGGGTCCCGCTGTGTTTATTTGGAGCATCTAACGCACATTTATGGGCCCTAGTCCGGTTTTGGGACTTCGGTGCGATGTTTGTTTGTGTCCCAGCCCGTCTTATCGCTCCCATGCGCGTAGTCCCGGGTACCCAACGCCAGTTTTCTGGGCTCAATGCGATATTGTTGTTTTTGAATTTTGGATCATTTCTGATTTTGTATCTCAAAAGTCCGAATTCCGGCCCGACATTTTGAGACCCTGGCGCCATGTGTTTCTATCCCATCTCGATTTTGCGAGATTCTGCATGTTTTTCGGCGGTGTACACAATTTGTGAAGGCATCTGGATATATGTTCTGTGCTCCAAAGCCATCTTACTGACCCTGACATTGATTTTTTGGGATCCCTCCTAATTTTGGAGGGCTCCAGCGTGACATTTTCGGATACCGATCTGTTTGTTGTGGTATAGGTGCAATTTCAGCAGTGTGAGTTGATTTATCAAGGGATACCAAAATAAAACCACAGCATTGGGTGGGGGATTTAGGGTTGAAATCCGACGAATCGGGAAAAATAGTGGTAGATTAGACCACTCCACAGGAGAATTCAGTTGATCACTAATCATTTTATTTTGAAATGTCCCCTTTGACAACATAGCGGTCGAAATCCCAAGCGCGTGAATTTATTCGCGAATAATTTGTTACTTTAGCTTGTTTGACAGGTGCCTTGCAGCCAGCACCAAATGTTATGAAAATTCGCAAATTCCTATGATTCCGATCAGAAAACCAATGTAGCACACTTCTTGTTTTCACCTTCGCGAAATTATCGTGCTAGGACTGAGAAATGATCGCTTAAGCTTTGCTTAGGGCATCAAGCTGGTGGTAATAAATAACAGTGGTGATGAATCTATCTATATTCAGTTATTCTTGGAGGACATAAAAGTGGGTTGATCAATGGGAGGTATCTGTACGATATGCTTAGCATCAGCCTCGCTACAATCTAGAGGGTAACGGGAAGATTCTTTTGTTAGAGAAATCATTGAGACGTTGGATGTTTTTGACACTTAGGTATTTATCCACATATTACTTATTTATACCCTGATATGGCCAAGTTCTGAGCGAAAAATGACGATTGTTGTTATTGCGTGTCGAGTAAATAATGCACCATGACAAGAACAAACAGTACATTAATATGAAATCATGTTTCCCATTCCCGAACCATACTAAGGGCCTAAAAAATAGGAGGCCCTAACACAATGGAGGCCCCTTTCCGGGAGCAGGATGCCCCCTTTCGACCTCGCCCCCCTGGAAGAATTTCGTGGCGGCGCCATTGCCATCTTCCCGTATTTGTAGCCGCCGCCGGTCTAACGAGTGTTCCAATCCATAAAAGATGGATAGATACTTTGGTGGCCCCTCCGTTGCCAGATTTGGCCTGTGTCGTCAAGATGGCGGGATGCTAAATTGTATTTGACAACATAAAAAGGTAAGATGACTATGCAAAAGGTGGCTTTCATGTCCTGAAAATCATCGACACAGGTACCAGAGCATAAACAACTGCTTTGAATTTGCCTTCAGGACATCATTAAGGTCCATCAATTTACCCAACGCGCTCATCGTAACTACGTGATAAACCGAAAACTTGTCGGGTTGCAAGCAGAAATGAAATTCCACTTCGAAGTTTTGCGAATGTCGACAAGAATGTATGCGTCTCACAAAATATGACCGATAGAAGAAGTGTGTTGGGAGATTCCATTCAAATATATATTTCCTTTATATCATTATTTTGATGTTATTCCTATGGTATGCCTATGGGATGACAATCCCATAAGCATTATCATTCCCTAAAAGCAATCTCCCGGTCACAGGTCATTCGCATCTTAACAGTTAAATGGTTTCTAGCACAGCTGATTGCAAACCTGTTATTTTACCATACTCACTGCAGGCAGCATAACGAGCAAGGCCGTCGTATCAAGCTGAGGGAGGGGGAGCTACCATGCGAGACACTAATTAGGAGGTGCTACATTGTGAAAGCAAGCAAGGGGTGCTTCCACCCAAGAAACCAAGAAGCATATTTCCTAGTATTATGTGATCGCCCTGGTACACGAACCGCAACGCTAGCAAGGTTGTTCAAAGAATCGCAAATGCATTACTCGCTGTCATCAGGATCATGCATTGTATTATTTACCTCATAAGGGTAATTAAAATATCCCCTCCCGATACGCCTACGACCATCTGACGGGCAGCTAAGCTTTTTCTAAGCAACTAAATTTCAGCTGCTTCGGCTATATTGCGCCCATTGAACCCGAAGTTTATCCCAATATCCTCAGTGAATTTATTTGCATAGCGCGATCTGATTTCGTCTGGAGAACACATAGTCTATTTAAACTCACTTCTCGCACGTAGAAGTGTTCATTTTCCGACAACGCCCCGTGAGGGGCCTTGTCGCGGCGTCGCCGGTGTCTCGCGTGACATGTCACTGTCTATCCTCCGCCACTCCGCTCAGTGAATCGAGCACCTCAACCGGCATCATGACAGCCTGGAGCTAAAAACACGTCTTCGTTTGAGCCGACGGACTGATGGGCACCGCTCAGGAAAAGCTCTGTTCTACAGCCGGTGCACGTTTAACGCAATGACTAGAATGTGGATGCAATGAACTTGGATGGCCGCAGGCGGAGCGCCCCACTGGTCCTGAGGATAAGTACTGCTGGTGAGTCTGCCCGCCGCACCACCGAACTCCACTGCCATCAGTGCTTGCCCATCCCACCATCAGTTACAAAGCTGGCAATTCGCGGCGGGATAGTTTGCTCTACACCGACACTCCGTTGCGATTTAGCCATATTCCCATGCGGCGGGCAAGAGATTTCGCCCCACTTCCCCAGTGAGGTTGTCTGTGTACCGTCTCTAGACCGCTGAGGCTAGTGGTCTGACATGTAGTGAAGTGGTGTACTTAAGTTTGTATCGCATCCAAATCAGGAAGTCTTAGTTTAAAAGAAGCTGGTTCCCTGGGGAAATTTATGCAGCCATGTTCTTAAATTTCTACCATTTCCCTCGTGGTCACGTCACTCAACGGTCTGTCCGGCATTATGCTACACTGGAGGGCATATGTGAGATTGAAATTCGTAATGCAGACATACATATATATATATATATATATATATATATATATATATATATATATATACATATATATGTATATATATGTATATATTTATATATATATACATAAGCATACACAAGACAAGCCGCGTAGGCAAGAATGCATGTAAGCCCAGCGAACCCGAAAAATCACTGACAGGTACGCAGCTCACGAAATATTCCACAGTATTCGTAGCTACTTGCGTCACTGTTTGTTAAACACAATATGCTCATCTATGCGTATGCTGTTGTATTATCTTCAATATTTATACACTGACGCTCCTTCGATATTATTTTTAATACTCCTATTATATGATATTGTGTGGCACTGTTGATGGTTTGCAGTAGCCGGCTGAATTAATTATATGTGGTGTGCTTTAGCCAGTGGAAGCGGCTCGTGAAAATATGGATGAGAAAAACTGACAATACGTGGGAAAAGTTATTTAGTGGAGTCACCTAATCTCGCTACTATTTCTTACCATCGAACGCAAATAAAAACAATCACCTCATTCGAATCAATTATTTGTATACTTTGAGTTGGTGATCGTGGCAAAAATAACAACTAAACCACTACGCCCTATCTTTCATTGAAAATAATATCTAGCTCATTCTGATATCGTGGAACACTTGAATAAAAAGCGAAGTCAATTAGTTATAGTGCAAGGCCATTGAGGAAACAAGTCGGCTTAGCTTAAAAAAAATCCGTTGCTAGTTAATCATTTAATTAACATTGCTATTCAGATCTAATATTGTGCACCTTCACTTTAAGGATGACTCCAAGAATGAAAGTTGTTCTTGAAAAAGTATGGCAAACTGTTATTCAGCGTAAATAAATAATTTTAGCAAGCACAGTCACGTTAACATGATAAGAGTATGTATTAGGTTATATAAATGACTTTCAGTTGACTTTCAGATCATAAAGACATAAAGACATAAAAGATTAGCGCAACTATGAGCCACAGGGGCCCTTCTTGGTTGCACTCTGTGCACTCAACCAGTTGCCCACCAAATCTGTCAATCAGCCCTCCCTGTAATACTGAAAAGCAAGCCCTCTATTCTTATAATGATTGTCTATGCTGTTTTTAAAGATGTTCAATGTGCTGCTACTGACAATGGTTTCTGGCAGCTGGTTCCAGTGTTCTACTACACTGTTGGTGAAGAAAGTCTGTCTTAACCTTGTTCTGCTGTGGTTAACTTTAATTTTGAATTTATGACCTCTAATTGCATCATTTCTTTTAAATTCAAACATTTCCCCAAGATATCCCCTCTCCAGACCATGGACAAATTTAAAGACCTCGATGAGATCTCCTCTCAGCCTTCTATATCTAAGTGAAAACATATTCAATTTCTTCAGTCTTTCCTCATATGCCAGGTTGCTTATACCATTAACCATTTCTGTAGCCCTCTTTTGTACTCTCTCTCTAAGAACCAACATTCTTTTTCATAGCTAGGAGACCAAGCTTGGATGCAATATTCCAAATGTGGCCTTACATATGCACAGTAAAGCTTCCTGATGACATCCTCACTTCAGTATGATACATTCCTATTGATTGCCCCAAGCATTCTCAGTGCCTTCTTCCTGGCTTCCTTGGTCTGTTCTGATGCCCACAATTTTGTGTTTAGAATAACACCTAAATCCTTCTGCTGTTGTTCCAATCAAGTATGGAGCCTTCATATGCAGCTTACCTACATGCATGATTTTGCACTTATCAAAATTAAATTTCATTTACCATTCTTCGGACCACTTCACAAGTTCCTCTAAGTCATTTTGGAGCGAGATATGCTCATTTTGACCTGTTATTGCCCCAAAGACCTTCAAATCATCCGCAAATTTCAGAACTTTACTGCTTATGCCACTTTCAATGTTATTTACAAATATAATGGACAGTAGTGGCCCCAGTACTGACCACTGGGGGACTCCACTAAGAACATTTTGCCATCATGACTTTGTACCATTTAGCATCACTCTTTGCTGTCTACCTGAAAGCCACAACTCTATCCATTTTAAGATGGTACCTGCAATACCATGGGTCTGAAGCTGTATCATTAATCGTTTATGGGGTACCTTGCCAAAGGCCTTACTAAAGTCAAGATATACTACATCAACCTGATTTCCCTGATCAAATTGTTCTGTGGCGAAATAAAAAAGTCCAAGAGATTTGTGAGACACGATCGTCCTTTTCTAAACCCATGTTGAGTATCTTGAATCAATTTGTTTCCTTCCAGATAACCAACTATTCTATCCTTGATAATTGATTCGAGTACCTTGCACACTAGGCATGTGAGACTTACTGGCTTATAGTTTTCAACTTTCCCACTTTCTCCTTTCTTCAAAATAGGAACTACATTTGGCCTTTTCCAATCTGTTGGAATTTCATTTTGTGAAACTGATGTACAAAATATTATACCAAGTGGAATATTATACAAAGTGGAAATGCCAGTTCCTTTTCAGCTTCCCGCAGTACCCTAGCATAAATTTCATCAGGTCCTGCTGCCTTGTTTGGGTTTATTTTCCTGATATGATTGTAAACAACATCACAATCAATGAAATCAACATCTGACTCAATCAATCAATGAAATCAACATTTCACTGAACTATGGTGTACGGTCGGCAGATTGGTCATAACTTCCAATGTAGACACTGATTTAAACTACTTGCTCAGCTCCTCAACCATCTCACTATCCTCACCAAATGTAATCCCATTTACCTGCAGTGGACCAATTGTGCTAGAAACTTGCTCGCTTTGCTGCTCTGGTTTTTTGCTTCACAGTGCCTCTAGCTTTTCGATACGCCTTTAGATTTACGATATTTGAAGCTTCTTTAAACACTCTAAATGGAGCTTTCTTAGCCTTAGCTGTTTTTATCAAGTCTGGTGTAAGCCATGCTGGCTTTCCTACCCTTCGTTTGCGTCTTTGCTTTTGGGGGACATGTCTAATCTGAATTTCCTTCAAGTAAGATTTGAACTCTTCCCACATTCCACAGGCATTTAAATTGGATAATTCTTCTTCCCATCTGAAGGTACTTAAAGCCGCTCTCATGCAGTCAAGGTCTCCTCTGTTGAAATTTGGAATCTTTACCAAATTATCCTTAATAATTTCCCCTATATGTGCCTTGAATCTAACTATGTTATGGTCACTTCTTCCCAGAGTTTCTCCTACAGTCAAGTCTTGAAACAAGTCACTTAAATCCGAGAATACAAGGTCCGAGAATGAGCCATGTCTGGTAGGTTCTGATACAAACTGGTGTAAGAACAGGTCCTCTTGAAGGCATTTCCTAAACATTTTGCATGATGGGGAGCCAACACCAACATTTTCATATCCTTTTAGATTAAAGTCACCAAGAAAAAGGCACTTCCTCTGAAAGTTTCTACTGATTTCCTCACAAATCACCTCATCAAGCTCCAGTTGCTGAGAATGTGGCAGGGTTCCTGATCGGTAGAAAGCTCCTATCCTCAGAGTATTGCTGTTGCCTTTTCCCACAGTGACATCAAGCCAAATGGACTCCACAGACACATTTTTATCCCCATCTGCTACTTTTTGAGAACTGAATAAGCTATTCACATAGAGCATTATACCACCCCTTTCATTGCTGGACCCCTGTTGCATGAAAACATATTGTATCCCTGGATCTCATAGTCCTGCAAGTTATCTCCAAAATACCCTTCACTGACCCATGCCTCCTAGATCAATCTTATCTATTAATAGTTCAGTAGTACAATTGGCATGAGCCGTAAAATGCACTCACGTCTTCCCATGTCAATATATGATTCTCACGCCCTCTGAAATTCGACAAGGGGCATTGGTAGGAGTTATAAGTACAACTAAAATGGATCATTATTAAGAGGAAGTATTCCATTTCAAAGGCATTGCATGCCCTCTAGTTTTCGCCACGTGTGTATGCTGAATAGTTGATGCGGATTAAAACAGGCCTTTTCACCTGTATTATATACAGGCGAATATTATGTATAGGAATGTTATTGAAGAGTATCATTATTATTATATAAAGGCTGTTATTAATTTCTCACGTGTATTCCTCACGTCACATTGTATGTGAAGTGTTACAGAGATTACAAGGTGTGGGTGCTAATCAACCCGCACGCCTCGGGGCGAACGCTATTTTTATGTTTACGGTGATCAGCATCATTTGTCACCGTGTCATAAACGATTCATCTAAGCTGTGGGATATTAAAAATATGTGTTATCTAAAATTAGCTGTGTCGATGTTTGAGTGTTTTATGCCCATTGAATTCGACGTAAGCCTGCTAGGGTGACAAATAGCGGAACATAATTTCATCTGGCTTAGATGCCAACCATGTCCCACTGGTCATGCGTTTTGTAGACGTTGGTGGTGCATGAAATGTTCGAAATATGATTCCCCATTCGTCTTCACTCTATCTCACCTCTGTGTATTTGGGACGGATACAAGTCGTAAAATGACCGGATAGTAAGCTGCACATTATATTGCATTCATTAAGATAATGTTATCACACAAAGTTGATCACTCCAAAGCTCTTCCGTTACAAGTGCAGGAAGCACCTATTGTTGCTTTTGCAAACTAGCAGTATGAGGGAATCTTCAACATGCCTGAAAACTGCTACCACAAAGAACCGTTTGGCCATTGTGATAGTTGGGGGATATTCGACTCTTGCTTGTTCAAATGTACGGGGTCAGTCGGTAGCAAACACCCAGCCACTCTAATTAATCACTCTTGACGACGTACAGGCATACAGCAATGTACACTTTGCACGTGTACGCAGGTACAAAATCAATCGATAGCAACAACGTTGGCACCTATATTGAAAAAAATCGAAGGAATATAGCGTGTTATTGTCCATAAAATGAGCCTTTCCTCTATTTGTTTTGGGTTTCTGATCGAACCGGTCAATCACACTTCTTTTCATTTGAAAACGTAAACAGATATATTCCATGTGAACATTGCTTCCGTTGCCCTGGGAGGAAATCCTACGACACGGTTTGCATACTTCGAGAGGGTAGGGGTGTGAGGGGGATGAACTCCAGCCAGACGACGGTTCGGCCTAAAATGTAAGCGCTGAGGAATACGACCAAACCATTTCTTTTTGTGTTTCGTATAGTAGTGGAGGCTCCAGGAAGGCGGTAGGGGTAGGTATCACGATATTGGAGAGTGAGTATTCGACGCAAAATATGTTGAAAATTTGATTTGTGGTTGTAAATTGAGCAGCATGCCACAGGTTAATGTGGTAAGCTCATGGTGTACACGAAGGAAAATAGCTCAACATAGCACACGTCATAGAATCGTTTGGCCGTCGGTCCATAGCTTGTGATGACCACCACCATGTTTCAGACATTAAGGAAGTTTGTTACATGCATACTGAGGTGTGTATGTCGATATTAATAACTCCCTACCCACCCCCTGACAAATACTACCACCTAAGCAAGATTCGACAACATTTCGGCTACAACGAGGAAGAATGTGCGCCACCATAGGATACAAACAATTATACATAAATCACTTCCATAGTGTGTGTTATACTATATAGACAAAGTAATTCAACAAACAGGAAATGCCTTATCTACCTGGGCAGCGTTCAGTGTTAAGTGCCGGCGCTGGGTGCCTGGTGTTCAGTGTCCGGTGTCCCTTGTCCGGTGTCCCTTGTCCGGTGTTCAGCGTCCGATGTCCACTATCCATTGTCGGACTTGCAGTGTCAACTGTTCAGTGTTATTAAATGTGTCCAGTCTTCGATATCCAGTCTCCTATGCCCTGTATCTGGTATCTATTCTGGTCCGAGTGACTGTCAAGATATCCCGTGGACGTCGGGGCAACTGTCAGGATATCCAGTGGACGTCCTGGCGACTGTCAGTATACCAAGTGGACGTTCGGGCAACTGTCAGGATATCCAGTGGACGTTCGGGCGACTGTCAGGGTATCCAGTGGACGTTCGGGCGACTGTCAGGATATCCAGTGGATGTCCTGGCGTGCCTCGCAACAATGGTGATTAGCGTCGTTTTCCGAGGCGATCGATTCGGGCACGGCCCCGGTGGCGATTCCTGCTCTGGCGTTCGGACGATGACATGTCTGGAGGAGGCTCGTGACCGGCGGACGGCCGGCAGCCCGCAGTCCGCCGCTGTTCTTGGCCTGAGGCGTGGCAACAACAACATTAACAACAACTCTGAACAAACACAACAACGGCAACAAGCACATAAACAAACACATGGCAATGGCAACAAACTCCTCACATAGCCCATGATGGGCACCAACACACAATCTCGTCCGTATGAACAGTCAAATTTCTGAATGCGTTGCGATTAGGAAAACTTGCGAAAATGTTGTTGAGCTTTTCAAATATTTTGATGTCAGGAATCCGTTTACCAGAGCCGTATTTCCGTGAGCTTTCCTAATCGCGTCGCAGTCAGAAATTTCGCTGCTCATGCAATGATTGCAAATGACACGCCTTCAAGCCGTATAAACTGAAGTTCTGAGTGTTGATTGCTGTTTTCCACTTGGCTCCGCTCGGGTCTCTCAGCACGTTAATGCGCGATGCTGCGTAGCAAGGCGTGCCACACCATCCGGATCATTTGTGGTCTATTCTATTTATTTTGTATCATTTTCCACCCTATTCTATGAGTCCTTGAAGCAAAGGTGTGAAGAAGCAATCAGGTTAATCAGCCTCGTTTGATTGCTAAGCGGGGTGGGTGCCCGGAGATTGAGGAGAGTGAGGAGACGTCTTATTGCGCAACGTCCAGACCGCCTGGTTAAATAGCTTTTACTTTATGTTATCCTTTTACTTCAACCTTAAATTTTTGCTCAAGAGGTTTGAACCAATTTCGGTTCAAACCTTCAGTTTTCGGGGGTCGGAAGGCACCGCAAGAGCTCTATCCACTGTGCGACCCATGGAGACATTGCCCGCACCGACTCTCACGACCCATGGAGACATTGCCCGCACCGACTCTCACGACCCATGGAGACATTGCCCGCACCGACTCTCACGACCCATGGAGACATTGCCCGCACCGGCTCTCACGACCCATGGAGACATTGCCCGCACCGACTCTCACGACCCATGGAGACATTGCCCGCACCGACTCTCACGACCCATGGAGACATTGCCCGCACCGACTCTCACGACCCATGGAGACATTGCCCGCACCGACTCTCACGACCCATGGAGACATTGCCCGCACCGACTCTCACGCCGGTTGTGGGGTTAGCTGGATGCAGTCAATGGACATCGATCAGTGTTACAAGAGCTTTTTTAATATATATGTATGACCGCAAAAATGATATCAGCTATGTGTGATATTTCCTCGGTATGCCGTCTTAGGTACTTTATGCTTTATACTACGGCCTCTAATTGAAACCGGACTCATCGATGCTCATTGGTACCAATGGGTAAATATTTGCTCTGTGGAAAAAAATGCAACGCTCCCCATGTATACGTCCGATAGTCCCCTGGATTGAATAAATATGTTTTCAGTTTCTGCGGCTTTATTTTAATTTCTGCTAATGGTTTTCTGTAGCCTCTGTAGTCATCGTAAGCTTTTTGTCATGCTGATTTGCTAGCCTATGGTATGCCCCAATACTATTTGTTGTTACCTTCCTCTGCATAGGATCCAACCATAAATGTTCTAATCTCTCACTACACACAATGCACACGCACGCATACACACGCGCACCCACACACACACGCCATACGCACGCACAGGCGTACGCACACGCGCACACACACACACGCACATATATATATATTCTACCACGCATAGAAGATGCAATGTCGCCGGCTGGTTAAAAATGTTACCCTTGATCGTTATGTGGATGCTCAGAACTCGCTGAAATGTTCGAATGCGAGCGACCTCCATTAGCTCGTATATCAGCCGCAGTGTTTCGTTGTCCTCTGGACTGGTACACTTCAGTAAACTTTCATTGTTCCGCGAAGTTGCAAACAGAGCGGATGTGTTTGACGGCGCGCGACGTTTTGGCCAGGCGGTGCCGTGTGCGCCAGTCCCCGGCAGCCGACACCAGACCACGGTGTTGGGACGTGGTGGCAAAACACCAAAACAACAGCGGCACGGCGCTGGAATACAAACCGGCCCAATGCCATTGCAGAAGGACGTGTGTGTGCGTGCGTGCGTGCGTGCGTGCGTGCGTGCGTGCGTGCGTGCGTGCGTGCGTGCGTGCGTGCGTGCGGTGCGTGCGTGCGTGCGTGCGTGCGTGCGTGCGTGCGTGCGTGCGTGCGTGCGTGCGTGCGTGCGTGTGTGTGTGTGTGTGTGTGTGTGTGTGTGTGTGTGTGTGTGTGTGTGTGTGTGTGTGTGTGTGTGTGTGTGTGTGTGTGTGTGTGTGTGTGTGTGTGTGTGTGTGTGTGTGTGTGTGTGTGTGTGTGTGTGTGTGTGTGTGTGTGTGTGTGTGTGTGTGTGTGTGTGTGTGTGTGTGTGTGTGTGTGTGTGTGTGTGTGTGTGTGTGTGTGTGTGTGTGTGTGTGTGTGTGTGTGTGTGTGTGTGTGTGTGTGTGTGTGTGTGTGTGTGTGTGTGTGTGACCTGCATCTCCTGTAAACAAAACAAAATCGCATCACATCCTGGTATCCAATGGTATGCATCGGTGAATTCCTACACAGATGCTATTATTTAGTTTTCTCTGAAGGTCATTGCATCTCACTTCCATAGAACTTCACGGCCACGTGAGGAATTGTGCTGGCTATCTCCTGCCGCATCTGAGAACAACGCTTTGTGGGCGCAAAAATGTCCGGAAGAATGCGTCTCTCAGCGTCCCATCAAGATGTCTCAATAGCCTTTCAATAGTCTTTCTCAATCTCAACTGTGATTTATAGGCGGTCCAGGTGAAAAGTATTGCCCGGTATATGTTCCTTAGTGATGATTCAGTGTTGGCAGCGACTGACACGACTTCACGCCAATCTAATCGCTGACCCATACTGACCTGGCTGCTGACCGATACCGACCGCTGATCCATACTGACCTAGGTGCTGACCGATACTGACCGCTGACCCATACTAACTTAGCTGCTGACCATTACCGATTGAACCATACTGACCTGGCTGCTGACCGATACCGACCGCTGAGCCATACTGACCTGGCTGCTGACCGATATCGACCGCTGATCCATACTGACCGGGCTGCTGACCGACACCGACCGCTGATCCATACTGACCTAGCTGCTGGCCGATACCGACCGCTGATCCATACTGACCTAGCTGCTGACCGATACCGACCGCTGATCCATACTGACCTAGCTGCTGACCGATACTGACCGCTGACCCATGCCAACTTAGCTGCTGACCATGACCGACTGAACCATACTGACCTAGCTGCTGGCCGATACCGACCGCTGATCCATACTAACCTGGCTGCTAACCGATACCGACCGCTGATCCATACTGACAGGTACTGTCCCATATGCCCCCTCCACTCACCCAGTCTGACCCACAGTGGCACAACTGCTGGCCGATACCGTCTGACCTGCTGCTGATCTATGCTGACCGACACTGTCCGATATTGCCACCACACTGTCTTAGTCTGGCCCACACTGACATTGACCGACACTGTCCGATATTGCCACCACACTGTCTTAGTCTGGCCCACACTGACATTGACCGACACTGTCCGATATTGCCACCACACTGTCTTAGTCTGGCCCACACTGACATTGACCGACACTGTCCGATATTGCCACCACACTGTCTTAGTCTGGCCCACACTGACATTGTACCGACACTGTCCGATATTGCCACCACACTGTCTTAGTCTGGCCCACACTGACATTGACCGACACTGTCCGATATTGCCACCACACTGTCTTAGTCTGGCCCACACTGACATTGACCGACACTGTCCGATATTGCCACCACACTGTCTTAGTCTGGCCCACACTGACATTGACCGACACTGTCCGATATTGCCACCACACTGTCTTAGTCTGGCCCACACTGACATTGACCGACACTGTCCGATATTGCCACCACACTGTCTTAGTCTGGCCCACACTGACATTGACCGACACTGTCCGATATTGCCACCACACTGTCTTAGTCTGGCCCACACTGATATTGATCGACACTGTCCGATATTGCATCATACTGCAATATCGGACGCGGTGCAGCTGCTGACGCGGTGCGGTGTGCCCACAGACTGTTCGAGCAGCACAGCTCTCTGCTGAACCTGTTCGACAAGCTGCGCCAGCTGTCCGATAGGGACGCCCAGGCTGAATCGCTCGAGCTGGCCGAGCACGCCACCAGGGTGATGACCACCCTGGACGACAGCATCCGCGCGCTGGAGGACGTGGACGCGTTCCTGACGCTGCTGCACGGCATCGGCTCGGCGCACACCAAGATCCCCGGCTTCCGGACCGATTATTTCTGGGTGAGCACCGTCAGTAGATGGGTGGATGCGGTGGCGGTGGTCTAGTCGCCTTCACTGCCTCAAGGCTAGTGGTGGCAGTCCGGGTAAGGCTCATTGCTGGGCGGTCCTTTGGCGGTGGTAATGCAGGTAAAGACACTACCGGAAGGTTAGCCGTTACAGTTCGGGACAGACCGACTGCTGGAAGGTTTGGTGACGTTGGTTGAGGTAAGATCCAGGACCGGAAAGTTTTGTGGCGATGGAGCTATACCGGAGGCTTGGTAGCGATAGTACGCACCATACCGGAAGGCTTGGTGGCGATGGTATGTTCCATACTGGAAGGCTAGGGGACGATGGTGCTATATCGGCAGGTTTGGTAGGAGCGTATCGTGGATAGTGTCAATGCCGAGGCCTTGGCAGCGTGCCTTGAAGTAAATCCCATGAGCGAGAGAGAGAGAGAGAGAGAGAGAGAGAGAGAGATATATATATATATATATATATATATATATATATATATATATATATATATATATATATATATATATATATATATATATATATATATATATATATATATATATATATATATATATATATATATATATATATATATATATATATATATATATATATATATATATATATATATATATATATATATATATATATATATATATATATATATATATATATATATATATATATATATATATATATATATATATATATATATATATATATATATATATATATATATATATATATATATATATATATATATATATATATATATATATATATATATATATATATATATATATATATATATATATATATATATATATATATATATATATATATATAGAAGAGGGAGAGAAAAAAAAAAAAAAAAAAAAAAAAAAAAAAAGAGAGAGAGAGAGAGAGAGAGAGAGAGAGAGAGAGAGAGAGAGAAAGCAGGTGGATTAGCAGACTTCTCTGTTAAAATGAAGGGTGAAAGCTATCTATTTGACACGCATCTTGGCCACGTATTATTTTTTATGATCTGCCTGTTTATGCTTATAATATATCTGTCTGAACTTCAGATATGTACTGCACTGTGTCCGCAACACACCGGCTGCATACTGTGATTGGAAATATAAAAAATGCAATTAGAAAGGTTAGATATCCTTGAATTACACGGTTATGGACCGATGTGTCGTCTAATATTTCCATGTGTAAAGGAATGGCATGCAAATAATAATAATCTTGTTTTAAGAAACACGACCATATCAATCCCATTAAATATAAAACTCCCCAGAAATATCACTAGCAGGAACTCCAAAAGCATCCTGAATCTTTCCGAAAATCGAATCTTGATTGGTCACTAAGGAGAATAGTCCTGTATATACTGCCTATGTTATGCAGTTACCACGTACCTACTTACGCTAATATGGCCAATGGGCACTGCATGACCAATGTGGTCGATATGCTCTAAAGACCCAATAACCTAAAGACCCTAAAGCCCCAATAACTGCACGCTGGAGAAGGTTGGGTAAGATTCAAACACGCTTTAGAGTTCCGGCTCTGATGGGATGACCAGGTGTGCTGGAAACTAGCAGTGTACAGCCAAAACACAACCTCATCTGTTGAACACACGACAACGGGAAACAAATGAGAATAAAATGTTTGCACGGTTCCATATCAGAGGACCAAATGTGTACTTACGTTAACTGTCCGAATTTACACCAGTAGGTGAAGTCAAGCAAGGTGTGGTGTGTGATGAGTTCGGCAAGTGTTGCCGAACACGATCGCGCTTCTCTCTGCCGAGTGATGGAGGCTGATGTCCCGACGCAGTTCGACTTATCTCAATCATGTCAGGCGCACACCATTTCCCCGGCGGGGAGACAGATGGTTCTGAGCCCCGTAGAAGGTCCGTCGGTAATCCCACGCCGGGATTCGTAATGCTCTGCGACTGGAGGTTCCCGTCTTGGTCAGGTACAGTTTCAGGGAAACAGAAATACCGCCTGACGAAACACTCCCAAGGCGCTCTCAGCACTACGCACATAGACTAAGAACCAGAACCAGCCCGAACAATCGCTCGCTGGCCGCACTTACCTCGCCTCTCAGTGTCCAGCTCTACTCACCTCTCACCGCCCTGACCTACCTCACCTCTCACCGCCCTGACTTACCTCACCTCTCACCGCCCTGACCTACCTCACCTCTCACCGCCCTGACCTACCTCATCTCTCACCGCCCTGACCTACCTCACCTCTCACCGCCCTGACCTACCTCATCTCTCACTGTCTGGACCCATCCCTCCTCTCACTGCACGGGCCTACTCACGGCTCCACTTTGAAGTTCATACGTCGATGTCGATCCATCTGCCGATTGGAGTCGACCCAGGAGAGTCGATTCCAATTGACAGATGCACCCTGAACACCTCTATGGCACCCCAAGATCATTATATCTGGCAGTGGGGATAAAAAAGCTCATTAGCAAAGTGTAAGGCAAGTTCACCATGCACGTGACAAATTGGAACGGAAGTTGCAAGAACGGGACACCGGCCACGTCCCTCGCGCCACACGCCGAGCACGGAGACGACGCGGCCTCATCTGATATATGCTGACCGCCTTTCGCTGCCCGGACCTGCTCAACAATCCACTTTGGAATTTGTATGTCACAATCCAGGTCATTCGATCCCAACAGCGCATCTTGCAGAAGGCGAACAATTCGCATTATTCGAATGATCGTGCCCCGAGCCATACTCACCCTCCCCAACATGCCTCGCATGCCACTAAAAATACCTTGCAAGACGCTCATGCCTCATTTCTCTTCTACCTTTGAAATTACATTCAGCGCGACGGGCTGGGCCAATTGGGGAAAAATCCCCCGGCATCCCGGAATCAGGAATTTCGGAGCACGATGTGCGCAGGAAATGTAGGGGGGGGGGAGGAAGGAGAGGAGTCCGTTCCACAAAATAGTGCTTGAGAGTATCAAACAATACTGCTTTTCGGGTTCGTGGGCTCAAAAGGGTCTCCACAGCTTTCCCATACAAGGTAAAAGTAACCAAATATTGAAAGCTCCGTTGTCCTCAATTTTCTTCTCACTCTGCATGATCATTTCATGTTATGCTTGCCATGAATTCCTGCTCAGGTTACGCATATTTCGGGTTCTGCGACTATCAATCTTCCGTTCCTACTACACTTCCACCTAGGTGAATTAATGGAACCTAAATTATTGGGGTACGATAACATAATTTTCTGCTCACGATGCACCGCTATTCCCATCTTCACTGCGGCCAAGAAACTGGAACTGAATAGTGGAAAATGTGTGCTAATTTACTTCTACCAACGAGGTTTGCTGACACCATGCTTGCGTAACCACACTGGGGTAATTCAAAGCCATTACTGGATCACCTGACCTCAAAGTGTATCATAATGATCACTCACAGAGCAAATGAACACATGCGCACGGGGCGTGAAACTGAGTTTAAAATACTGTCCATTAAAGCAAAGCAGTGAAATAAATCTAAGTGCATGTAGAATGCATTTAGCAGCATTTCTACTTCGACTTGCTGTGCGGTCAGCTCGCACATGGAAGGTTGGTGTGGATTCCTCACACTCGTGTAAAACACCAGGTGTGCTGAGGGTGCTCAGCACCACGAGTGAGTTGTTTCCGGCTGGGCCGACCTTCCATAGTGCAGGAGCAGGCACTTGGTGTACGGTATCTCCCCACCCTCGAGCGGCTGAATATGCCGACTGGATCTAGCTAATACGGTGACACCGGTAATACTATTGCAGCTGGTACCCAGAGATGATTTGCACTCTGGCACTGGCGCGATGATACCGAGTGTGCAGCAGGTTGACAGCCACGTACAAACGGGCAGCAAGGGTTACCCTGTGTGTGCAGCCACGCCAGGGTGGGCACGGGCAGAACACTAGCTCTGGTCAACGCTACCGTCGAGGTGGGACGCAATTTCCCGAGGTGCTCTGATGCGCCAATTGTCGCTGGACCCCAAGACCACAAAAAGTGCAATTGCTTACTATACTATAGTATGGTTGAGTTGCTATCGCCGCAGGCGGCGGTTTGCTGCAGACACGTTGAACGATGTTTGCGGTCCTAGAGTGTGTTGTGCCACACATTTTTGCGTACTGGTTTGAAGCGGAGAGTGCTCTGGTAGTAAGGCAGATAATTCAAGTGAAAGCACGAGTGATGCGATTAAGTATTGAAGTGTGAGAAACATAATAGGCTAGGAAATTCGCAATAATCCACACCGGCCTGTTCGCCCACTTTTCGCTCGAATGTCTTCTGATGTGTGAAAAACATAATAAGGTAGGAAATTCGCAATAATCCACAACGGCTCCTCCCTCCACTTCTCACTCGAATGTGTTCTGACGCACGTTGGTTGCTGAAAAACGTAATAATGCAGGAAATTCGCAATAATCCACACAATTTGTCTTAACAATACTAGTTCTGATATTTGGGATGGCTTTGGAAAAGAGAGTTAGGCGATATTGATTGAAATGAGATATATGCAGTTATGCACCATAATTCACTTTTGGTTCAGCATCAAATGTTCCAATATATAAGCATAGGTAGCTGCCACCATATGTCACATAGCTGTCACCAATGTACTATTGAACCGCATACAAGTTTTGGATTTTAACCTATGCATAGGTCAGAATAAAAAACTTTATCTTTCTTGGCAACAAAACTTGGCAACATAACTTGGCATCTTTCACACAGGTATGTGAAAGATGCCAGCGGGAAAGGGAATAATTAATACAAAAGCTGTGCGATTGTGAACAAGTTAATGTATTTTGGAAAGGCGTAGGTGAATGGTTGATGGCCTTAGCTGGAGTTGGTGACTATACTTGAAAAAAGAAGTGTATATTTGGTTTGCATATCAATGCGGTTGCAAGTCATGTTGTTAGCGTGACATATGTGCCGGTTTGTATCTTAGTATTACAGTTATGAAAACACGATTTCTACATGAAATAATTTTTGGGAAACGATTGCTATTAGAGATAGTAGTATGGTTATATTCAATAAATCGTGGTGCGTTGCCATTTCTTGATTTGCTTTCATCCATATATTATGATGAGAAGATGAGCATAAATGTTGCCCTAGGAAGTGAAATATCAAAAGGAAAGTAAACTGGGGTAATTACCTCTCTTAAAATTGCAGAGTTATCCAGAGTTATTAGATTTAAATACTTAACTTTCTACACTATTATGCGACACACAGAGGTAATTACATTATGTGACGCGTTATATACTGTACGCAGAATTACGCCGTAGACTGCAGCCGACTTTGCTGTTCTGAGGTGCCAAGAGGTGCCAAGAGGTGCCACGGGACAGCGCGATGACCTCGGGAGGGGCTAATGAACAGTGCGCTAACCTCGTTCTGGCATGGGTACAGGCTGTACAAAAGACCTAGGTTTTGAGTTGCATTGTAAACCAATTTCCTGCGTTTAGTTTGTATGCCCTGACTTCCAGAAAATAAGAGAGTTTAATCACTGAGACAGGGTGAGTTGTTCTTTCCACTTCAGCCACTTGACTGGATTACTTCGCTTCTCCTGATTGCACCAATTCACGACACCCGATGTCACTGCAGACACCATTTCACATCATTGCACATCACTTAACATCAGATGCAGGGTGTCGTTTTTTTAAGAAAAAAATATTTGGGGGGGGGGGGGGCGCGAAGTGCCAAACGCACATACCCCCTAACCAAAAACTCATCGGATTTCGCACACTATATTTTCAGATCTCAGAAATTCTGAGTTTGTGTTCGACGATGTGTATGTTTAGGTTTATTCAGCTTACTCACGAACGAGAAAAATCGTCCAATAACTGGTGAAGTCACATAATTAGAAGAGCGGTACACAGTACGTGTCAACATAACAACTCTGAGTGATGGCGTGCGACTGCAGTTTCATACAGTGGGCTCGGATATATCGTCATCGTCACCGTCAGCGCCTTTCCCTCACTCCACACACCGACAAGCACACACCGGCTTAAATAAAAATGTTTCAGCGATTAGATGCAGGCTAAAACGCATCGGCCTTGATGGAGTATCGGGGCACAGCAGACCAGAACTGTGACGATAATCGGTGAAAGTATTTCCTTGGCGCCTAGCATTAAGGAGGGGCGAAGCCAAAGTTGTGATTGGGCGAGTTCAAGGTCCGGGAGGATATTTTCATTCACACCTGTGACATCAGAATATCACTTTGCAGTTTTCGGTGAATCTGGAGCACTTTACCACAGGGCAATTCATTGTCGAATAACACATTAAACGTCCAAATGGAAAACACGGATAATAATTTTGTGAAGAGGATCATGCTACGGTTGGGAAAAATCCAGGAAAAGCCTGTTTTCCCCAACCATGAAGTACACTGTGGCGAACCAGGGCCGCGGAGCACACCGTCTACTGTGGCGGACGAGTGCCCAGGAGCACACCGTCCACTACGGCGGACCAGAGCCGTGAAGTACACACCGTCCACTGTGGCGGGCCAGGGTCGCAGAGTACGCCGTCCACTGCGGCGGACCGGGGTCGCGGAGTACACCTCCCACTGTGGTGGACCGGGGCTGCTAAGTCCATTGCGGCGGATCAGGGCCATCAACAGGTCAAATTATATCATGCCATGGTAGTGGCGTACCTAGGATTTGCGATGTGGGTGGGCAAACTGATCTGAAATTGTCGCACAGACTCCAATTTTTGAAAAAGTCCACTGACCACTATGTTTGTGAGTGAGATACTGCTTTATTCTATTTTTAAAGAATAATTAGTGACCAACTCAGCTTCCTTGAATCACCGGATTTCAACACGAACTCCCCAATCCAGTTCAAAGGATATTGTGTTCGTACCCCTTGATAAGTCACCACACACTGCTGAAATTACACCGGTAAAAATCGCAAAAAAAGAGTAAAATTTTCCGATTTCAGGTATTCCGATTACTCACGCAGAGTCGCTAAAACGCCGACAGTCGTGCACATGTGCCTTGCGCATTCGCCACGCTAGGTGCGCTTCTCCAGTTTCTGCTAGGTCTCCAACGTTTTGGTACTTGCTGTCACATGATAGTCTTGTGCCATATTTGGCATGTGAATTTACTGGTATGGCGGCTCGCTTAGAAAATCCGATGAATTCAATTCCATGTATTGGTTTTCTTCTTCCCAAACTTGCTCGTGGTTAAGAAATTATGATGCACTGAGCTTTGATGCACCTCATATCTTAGGTTAAATATGCTCCAAGATTGTCCATCGAGCCGAAACCATACCCAGGCGTTCGGTGGTTTACCCATCGTGTTTTTATTCGTCTACGGATGTGTTTTAGAGCTCCAGCAAATTTTTTAGTGGCCTGGTACATATTTGAGACCCGGCTACTTTTTAGAGCTTTGTTGTTTTTTTGTACAGCGGTGATATGCTTGAGGTATCGATGCGTTTTCGAAGACCCCGATATCTCTATTTCGTGCCCGGTCATTTTGTTCCTTTTTACGACCAATTCGCTTTTTGGGATTCAACCCATATTTTAAGGCCCTGCCGCGTTTGCGAAACTCGGGCTTTGGTGGGCCTGGCGCATTTCCGGCCTCCCATTGTGCTCTCAGGGCCTCGCTGTTTATTTGAGGCGTTTATTCATCGCACATTTGTGGAACCACAGCATATCCTTTGTTCCTTCGGTATAATTTCAGGGGTCACGGTGCGACATTTCGTTCCCAGGTGCATAGTTCCCGGGGACTCGGAATAGTTTTCTGGGTTCGACGCAACTTCTCTTGACTTCTGAATTCTTTTTTTTAAGTCCGAGTCTCGGCCTGATTTCTCTGGCACCTGGCGCTACTTGTCTCGCCGCAATTTTTCAACTCCTGTGCGCTTTTTTCGTGGCCGTACGCAATTTTTGAAGGCATCTGGGGCATGCTTGGAGCTCAGGAGAAATTTTCCTGACTCGGACATATACTCTTCAAAATTTCTCCTTATTTTAGAGGGCACCGGCTTACTTTTTATCGAGTTCAGATGTGTTTTGTGGGGCCACGCTGTGCTTGCAGAGGAGTATTTGTGATGCCTCGACTCAAACTTTTGTTACTACCGCCGGAATTCTGGGTCCAGTACGCGATATTTGGGGGCGTCGTCACGAGTTATTAGGGCGTGTTGTAATTAGCTCCGCCCCAGCGTAACTTTGGTGGAATCAGATGCAAATTATGGGGAGACTGGTATAAGTGTCACGGTGCCCACTGCATTCACAGCCCGCTACGAGAATTATGGGCCCCTGATGCGAATTTATGGGGCCCAGCGCGATTTTGGGGAACCGGCGCGATTTTTGGGAGCATACCCCTTCAGGATGTGGGGCAGCTTTTTCCCCTTTGGTACGCCACTGCGGCTGCTCAGCGTTGTTTTCCCGTAGCTGGCACCATCGAGAGTAGAAAGGCCCTTCCGATAATTTTCTTTCGGGACCTATTCTGATTTGTTTCCGGTGCTCGGGTCGACTCGATAGAGTCCCCTTGTGATTTTATTTGCGTCAGGTCTATTTTCTGTAAGCCCCCTGTAGGATACTTTTGGGCCACAGTACGATTATTCGGGCTCGCGGTGCCTCGTCTTTTTTCGGTGCCCCAGCAGGATCTTTTCCGGAGTCCGACGCCTTCTTATTGTGGATCGTTGACGCAATTTTTCTGCTCGCAGGGTGACATTCCGGGTAGATATTGGTTCTTGGGAAGCCAGCTGCGACGTGTGGGGCTCCGGCGTGGCGTTTTGGCCCCAGAAATATTTTCAAATGAAGCAGCCTGAATTGCTTGGTCTAAGTGCGATTTTTTCGGCACCGTGGTCACTTGTTTTGATACCTTGCGCTAGTTTTAGTGGTTACGACACTTATTTTTTGTGGGGAGGGGCAACACGTTTTATGAACTTTTGAGCCGTTGTTGTGGAACGTTTGAATCCAAGAGTGATTTTTCGTGTGCGGTCTGTTTTTCGTCTCCGGCTTCACTTGTTGGGTGATCCCAGGGAGACTTTTAAAGCACCGGTGTGACCTGCCATGCATCTAGCGATTTCCAGGAGCCCGAACGAGAATACTTGGTACCCAAAGACTCAGCCCGACCGTTTGTGGCCCCGTCGTGATTTTCTTGAACACCACAACACCCAGCAGCAAACTTCTGAGGCCCCAGTGTCATTATCAGGGGCCTTTGCGCGACTTTTTGGGGACACGCAATGTGAATTTCTGAGCCGCGGTGCGATGTTTTTGGGACCAAGGGGGATTTCTAGGGAATATGACGCATTTTTTTCCTGAGCTCAGCGGAATCTTGGGGGCCCCACAACCTGTCAGGAACTTCCCACTATGCCCCCATTCGGTATGCCACTGTGCAATGCAATGCTGCAACATAAGAATTCAGGGATAGTTCATCTTTTCATCACTCACACGTGATTTAAACTCCCAAGTTCTTCAGACAGTTTGAGGAAAGTCAAACATCTGATCATGGATTGGCAAGGATGGAATATAAGGCAACATGAATACCATGAAATTCAGATCACAGTAGTTATGCTGCAATACATATCTTCTCCGCAGGCTGCTTTGGAGATTGATGCGCTCCTGAAGATTGATCAGGGTTGGAGTTGGAGGTGGATGGAGCAGCACTGAAAAGGATATAACATATGGTTCAAAGAACTTATCTATGTCAATTTGTGGGTGTCATTTAACCTCCCAATTGAAAAGTATGCACCTCCAGAGGAAATTAGTGGTCACATCATGTTCAGCACATTAATGAATACTGCATTTGAAAAAGGAAAAAATTCAAACTAGTCAAGGATTACCATAAACCGAAGAATGACCCAAAAGGCCATGCAATATTGTAGTTTAAGGTAACCACCAGACAAGTTTTCCACACATTTTACCTCCATGAAGCATGCAAAGGGGTCAGGTCTGGTTAACTCAGGAGAGGTTAGGCTTTATTGTGAGGAAAAACAAAATTCGGAGAAAGCAAAATTAGAGAAAAAAGTATACAAAAAAAAAGAGTTCATGCCAGTTTAAATTAGGTTAGGTTAGGTTTTTTAAGTGGAAAATGTTTTATAAATTTGATTGAAAATTTGAATGAAAAGCAATTCATTTCTTGCATGGAAAGTAGGGGCAAGTTATGTAAGGTTATCTTAAATCTTCTTGAACTTTGTTTTATGCTACATTATCTAATTCCACATCCTTTTGGGTGCTACTTTCACTCCCAATTGATAAGTATGCATTTATAGAGGAAAGGATGGTAAATTTGTGCTTTTAGGTGTTTTATGAATGTTTGAAATTTATATTTCCAATGCAATGTTTATGGATGTGGCTAAGATGATCGAACCACTCATTTTCTGTGTAAATAGGCTTTGAGTTAGGTAACATGGCATAAAATAAATATATTAAATATACGACATAACCTAACCAAACATAGCGTAACCTGGTTTTGGAGAATCCAATTGTAAAAACAAAATTGTGATAAATATAAGGCTATTTCTTTTATTTTCTTGAAATTTTACAAACTAAAAAGCCTCACTCAACCTAACCTAACAGGATTGTTGTGCTTCAAGGTGGTATCAGGACAAGTTTGTACCAGCATTTGCCTCTGTAAAAGAAACAAATTGGTTAGGTTTGGTTATGTTAGGTTAGTTTGGGTGTTTTCAGTTGGAATTTTGTTGCAAAACTTTTCCAAAATTAAAAAGAAAATGGAGTTTTTTAAGCTGCTATGTTAGCTAGGTTAAGTTAGGTTAGGTTTAAAAAAATAAAGAAGAAAATATACTGCTTGACATTTTGCAAATGCATGTGTTAATTTGCTTTTTCCAAATTGAGGTTAGGTTAGTGCTATGTTTCATTTTTTGTTATATTGTTGTTATATGGCTGTTTTTGTTTTTATTTGATATTTAAAATCAGATATGTCGCCTAATTCAAAGCCCTTTTTGGTGATATTTTGCTCACCACCTGAAAAGTAGGCATTTCTACAGGAAGTGGTCCATCATCTTAATCACATTCATAAACATTGCACTGAAATGATAAATTCCAAGAAGTCATAAAATGCCTTAAATCACAAATTTACAAAAATGAGTGGTTGCAGCAAGTTCATCACACTTCTAAACATTGCATTAAAGAAATCGGAAAAAACAGAAATTTGCTTAAGCTGGAAAATTACCAAAAGGTGTGCCAGCCCCTGGCACAAATGCAACATTGGGTGCCCCAATTCTGGGCAGAGAAAGCAAAGAGTGGTACAATACGAATATAAATAAATGCAAGCTAAACCAACTCTTCTTGAAAATAAATACGATACTTATGTGGTATTAACATAGAAACCCTGATCACAAATCAGAAAAAAACATGGACTAGACTTGTTGAAGCGTACTTACCAACTTCTTCATCTACAGTTCCTTTGGGAATTAAATATCAGCAAATCATTTTAAAACCACATTAAACATCAGCAAGTTGTTTGATAGCCATATCAAGCTGCATATATATCAAAAGGTATGAAGTACACAAAACGAATCAGATCGACGTCACATGAGTTTGGCCACCGGGTTCAACACTGCTCGCAATTGCACCACAACTGTCTTACCTCTGCCATATTTGTCGATCGCAACCGCAAATTGAACTTTAGACTCTGTGATTTATGTAACTGAACATCCTTGAATACTACGAATCTGTATCTTCTGAAGAACGGCCATCTCATTTATTTGGTGAGGTCTGACCTTGTATAACTACTCTTGTAAGCTATGGCTTAAGTTCCTACCTGCCTGCTTGCGTTCTTCAAGAATAGAAATTATAATAGTGTGCATGCAGCTTCTTGCTCACTTTTTCTTTCATGGCATCATAAGCTATCAGATACATTGGGCAGTGATGCCCATATTAATGAATATATGCACCTTGTCATTGGGCATACAGGTGGGTAGGTAGGTACCTACCTAGGTAAATATCAAGCTTATGGTGTGATGGGCTGGCTCTGAAGATAAATATAGTCTGTATATCCTCTATCTCAATGACTGATTGTTGTTGATGACCAGATTGTGTGCATGTTTGACACTGACAAGAAATTAAAAATAGAATGAATCCAGTTCAAGTTCCATATGTATGTGCTTTTGCTATTGGTCATGTGTGCAAGCATCATTGTGGCAATGCAATTGTTGTCTGGTGGCTTTGCTAATTTGCTATACTATCTGGTTTAAAATGCATCAGCATCACCTAATCTCAAAATTTCATGATGGAGGCTATGCTTGCTAAGTGGAAGTGAATCCAACTTCTTTTCTTCTACACAATGTTAAATTTTGCAGCTAGAAGTGGATAGTCAATCCACTATCCAATACAAATCTGTTTCATTTCATTACAAAGTGTGTTCGTTGGAATCAACTAAGCATTCTAAGTAGCAAGGTGCTATTCGTTTTTTTCCTTTAGCTTTCTTACCGGCATAAATATAGCAGTGGTTATTGAGGGCCCAAATCAACATTGAGGATCAACATTGGTGGGGCCATGGCCCCCACAAAAGGATACAAATTGACGCCCCTGAATCCATCAGCATCTGCTAATCTCAGCATTTTATGATGCAAGTTGTCCTTCCACAGTGGAGGGAAATCAATTTATTTTGTTGTTGTTTTTTTGCACAACTTTTAATTTTGCAGCAAAAGGTAGAGTCAGTCTACTATCTAAACCTAACCTGTTTCTTTACTGTACAAAATACTCAGGTTAATATCAACACATTTTTATATACTCCATGACGTTTTTTGTTGTTGTTTTTTTCCTTTAGCTTTCTTATAAACATTAAATCATAAAAATAGAATAAAAACATAAAACATAAAAACGTTTATTGGGCGCCCAAATCAACATTGCCAAGGCCTCCTTTTGTGGGGCCAAGGCCTCCACAAAAGGATACAAACCGACGCCCCTGATCAGATGTGCACGTCAGATGCCCATGTGTGCATGTCACACGGCGTACTCCAGGTGCCAATACCGCTGTCTTACAAATGCACCCGATTCCGTGTGGGGCACACGGGTCAGTTCATTAGACACGATCACATTTCAGCTCTGAATAACGTTCAGCATTGGCTGCGACTGTGGCCAGCTGATTTCCGCATGCTCAATTTCGAGCCACGTGGTCCACAACGGGCGGCCCGCTCTGAGCCTCGGCTTACGCCCGTCAACCAATTCGGCGCGTCGCGTGCAAAAAAAAAACGTGAAAAACGTCATATCGTCCCAACCGTTCGGGCTTTGCGCTTAATACGGAACAAGAATCGACAAGACACCCAGGGATCGACCAAGGTCAAGGATCGACAAATACACACACACATACACACACACATATACACAAACATACACACACCTACACACACACACACACACACACACACACACACGCACACGCACACGCACACGCACACGCACACGCACACGCACACGCACACGCACACGCACACACACACACACACACACACACACACACACGCACACACACACACACACACACACACACACACACACATGTACGCAGTCACCCAAAGTCAATGTCCAACAACTTCGCTATGCTATATCCCTTCCAATAACCGATCAGATTGGAATGAGAACAACAGTTCATGGCCATGACCGCATTAATTGGGTTCATCCCCGTTGCCTAGTTAGACTTGACGCGTCCGGTTGATACACCGGGTTACAACTTTAATCAGCAGATCCGGATTCAAGAATTCCCAAGGTTGGAGAGAAGGCCAAACGCCAGAGGATTGAGTCGAAAGGAGAGTCGAAAGAGCAAAATGTTGCTTGGTGAGCTACTGCCTGGCGAGCTGCTGCCTGGCGAGCTGTTGCCTGTCGAGTTGCTGCCTGGCGATCTGTTGTCTGGCAAGGTATTACCTGGCGACATGTTGCCTGGTGAGCCTTTGCTTGGCGAGGTGCTGCCTGGCGAATGTATGCTATATATTGGTCATCTGCATTTTCTGTATCAGAGCTACACGGCTGTTTTTCGGTTCATCAAGTCTTCAGCTAGCGACTTGTGCAGTCGTTTTTACTGTGGTCTTATATTTGGGCATATATTATCATGAGGGAAGGAAAGTAATTTCGATGCACTTGATGTGGAGAAGCAAAGCGTATTCTTTCTGTAACCATTTTCTAGATTTGACGGCTCTTTCCTCGGGTGAAGTCGGGTGTTGCCTTCGCATTTTAGGTGGATGGGTGTCGTCAAGCACAAATCCAAACAGAAAATGCAATCCCTCTCCGATGCCTACGCTCCCGCGAATGAAGCTATTTCAGATGTCAACAGCACCTGCAATTTCACACGGCAGCGGCGGCTGGTCGGCCGGGACGCCCCAGCTGGCCAGCTGGCCAGTTGTCAGTGGCGCAGCGAGAGTCTGGAGAGACCTGCTGCACAACAGTCCCAACGCCTGCTCCCCAATACCTGAGTGCGCCTATACCAGGCATAGCCCGAACGAGCCGAACGTCGTGATGTCGCCACGGCTGACGAGGTCCGCCACATGATCTCGCTGGATAGTGCTTAATTGATAGTACATGTGGGTTAGACCCGAGCAGTTGAAATCTCCGTGGTCTCGGCATCAAAAAGTAATGTCCCAAAATCCTTTGTGGGTTGGGTGTCAGAGTGAAAAACTAGAAGTGTAAGCCAAAGTTTAGATGGCGGAAAAAGACAATGCGAAGTGCTGGGCACAAATCGGCAAGGAAATGGCATTACAAAACGACATACGAGTACGAATACAATTATCAGCAATGCTACTTCGTTAATGCACTGGCCATCCCTCTTATTTCTATGCGGATAATCTGTCAAATACCTTGCACATCGACCAGAATACACTAGATGAAACAAAAAATTAAGATTTTTACCACGCAGCACCCTACATCTTCTGTGCGTGCCAGAAGCTTTTTCTATTTCATGAGGTTTTTTTTAGTCGCCCTCGATCCTGGTTGAGCCACTGCACTGGTTCGCATATTCTAAATTTCCATGTATTTCTCTACAAGGTATTTAGCATAAAGATAAGTCACTGTGTGGCGATCACAAAATGTAACCGGAAACGTATATATCGATGACATTGCTTTTTCATTCTGTTTATACTTCGATATGTGATGCATTCAGCCATGTTATGTTCATCATGTGAGACAGTACCTTACTAAATGCACGGTTATATCACCTCATATATACAGGGCATGTTAATCATGCATTTATGCACACGTGCATTCATATATATACACACACACACACACACACATATATATATATATATATATATATATATATATATATATATATATATATATATATATATATATATATTTATTTATTTCTTTGTGTGTTGTGTGTGTGTGTGTGTGTGTGTGTGTGTGTGTGTGTGTGTGTGTGTGTGTGTGTGTGTGTGTGTGTGCGCGCGCTAAGGCAGCTAAAGCACCGCCCAAGGAACACCCTTAAATTTGCATGGAATTAATGTAATCTTTTGAAGAGTTGGAGATGGGCTACGAAGATCAATGATATACCAGTAGAACACCTCGGTGCACATGTGATGTGCGAGGCATGGAAGGTTCGTCTATAAGATTTGCAAGTGTTCTGAAATGCTTCTTGGCATATTCATTCAGCTGTCCGCGGCATGCAATAGTGCTGCGCTTTCACAATAGGACTTACATTTTACCAGTGTTCCACCATACGTTCTATGGGACCCAGTTCACCAGGTCGCGCGAAAAATAGCCGCGCAGCACGGCTCAGTACCGTGGCCAAGTTCAGCCAACACGACCGCGGGCATTCGCGCCCCCCACTCAGCGTGGAGCGCTAATGAAGACGACAGCCGCGAAGTCGACCATCCGGGGAAATCAAGCAGCGAAGGTAGCGGCAGGCACCAACCGCCAGACGTGATGAAAGGCGGCGAAAGGCAGGCACTGGATAAGGCGGCAGTAGGCACCAACCACCAGACGGTGATGGAAGGCGGCGAAAGGCAGGCACTGGATAAGGCGGCAGTAGGCACCAACCACCAGACGGCGATGGAAGGCGGCGAAAGGCAGGCACTGGATAAGGCGGCAGTAGGGACAAACTGCCAGACGGTGATGGAAGGCGGCGAAAGGCAGGCACTGGATAAGGCGGCAGTAGGGACAAACTGCCAGACGGTGATGGAAGGCGGCGAAAGGCAGGCACTGGATAAGACGGCAGTAGGCACCAACCACCAGACGGTGATGGAAGGCGGCGAAAGGCAGGCACTGGATAAGGCGGCAGTAGGCACCAACCACCAGACGGTGATGGAAGGCGGCGAAAGGCAGGCACTGGATAAGACGGCGGTAGGTGACGGCCACTAGACGGCGATAGGTAGGATAGGGCGGCATCAAACACTAACCACCAGATGACGATAGGCAGGCGCAGGATTAGGGCGGCAGTGGGCATACACCACTAGACGGCGATGGAATGACACGCTTCACGCAGGAAGAGGCAGAGCGTTTGGAAAGAGCACTAGAAAATGATGGTGGCGGCTAGGTCGTCGAGCCGACGAAACAAAAGAGCGCTACCATGGCAACCAACAGGATGCAGGGAGCACGGATGGGTCGTGACAAACGGCGCCAAAGTCATCAGAGATGCACAGAGAAGTGGGCTCGGGGTCCAACTGGCGGCCGGAGCAGCGAAACAAACGGAGCCGACCGGTGTTCTGCCACTCCACCGAATGGAAAACAAGAGCGCACCTGGCGCCGCCGACCCCCCCCCGTGCACAAAGAGGTCGGGGGGGGGGGGGTACAAAGCGACAGCCTGTGGCGGAAAATGGAGTATTCGGCTGCCACACTTGCCGACGTAACCATAGGCCGGCGCATCGAAAGCGTGCCTCGTGCCGACGACGAGAGCCAAAGGAAGTGGAGCAGACAGACCATGCATAAATGAAAATAGCTTAACCAGAAAGAGGTCGGAGCGAACGGACATGGTGCAGGAGGACAGGAGAAGCGGACGGGCAGAAGAAGAGGCATTGTAGGAGGAGTGGACGGATCGATGTGGGCTGGTGCGACGGATAGCGGGCGAGTCGCAGGCGAGACCACCGTGACCATGCGAGACTGTCATGCCCTAACTGCCGCCGGGTTAGGTGACCCACGGGTTAGGTTATGAGGGCGATGTCAGTACGGGGACGACGCAACCAGTCTAGAGGGCATCCATCGCTATCTCTCGGGACTGACAGGGGAGGGGGTCGTACATCGATGGGTAAATATGGACGGAAGTCTTAAGGGTAGATGGAAATCTTCATCTTAATTTAATCACTTGTAAGTCTAGTTCATGTGACAGCTTCGTGACCCGTACTCATCACCGGATCCAATAGTATCAACATGGATATCGGCTCGCAATTATGAATTGGAGAAAACGTAATACATGAGGAGAAAAGAATGGGGAAAAACGTATCAGCTACGATATGTAAGCATGCTTTATAAACCCTAAAGCTACGCTTACTGGGGACAAGTGCTGCGAGCAAGTAATGTTGGATCCAACAACGTCTTTGGGTCAAATCCCAAGATCTGCTTTGTGCGTCAATGACTTACAGAAGCCCCTGTCTAAATTTATTCTTGGCTGTATCACCTCGCTTGTGTATGCAAGCGGACTCGCAAACATATTCCCGATGTTAACATGAAGAACATTTCATACCTTCCGTCAGCTACTGATACAAAACCAACGTGGTTGCCTGAAGTTAGATCTTAAGTTACTGAAGTTAAGTTACCCCAAAGCAGTCTAGCAGACTAGCAGCGTCCCACGTGTCGTGACAGACATAATACGCCAAAGCATTCCAGCAGTCTAGCAGCTTAGCAGTCTAGCAGCGTCTCACGTGTCGTGACTGATACGACACACCAAAGCAGTCCAGCAGTCTAGCAGCATAGCAGCGTGCCATGTGCCGTGACAGACATGATACACCACTGGGGCCGACTTTGCATTTCTTGTGGGTTCCAGCTGATCTCCTCTGCTAGAACTGCCCCACTGATCCAATTCATATATGCACACGCCAGACAACTGGTTGACAGTTGCGACCGCCTGGCAACAGCTGCGCAACAGAGCGTGCTTTCAGCAGCAGATGAATGCCTAATTCCGAGATTTGGTGGCACTGCTATGGTGCAACCGTGCGACACGTGGCTCGAGCCTACTCGGCCCAGCAGGCGCACGCTCTCTCCCTCGCCGGACAGTCATTAAATGGAAGGAGAGCACAGCAACACTTCATCCAATAGCCACCGCTTGGTGAGTGCTCAGGTCGCACCACCCCAGGGGAGGGGATATGTTAATGAACGCAGTGACGAGGACGCAATGATGGGGCGTCCTCACTTCGCGGACGCCCAGTCGGTCCGGCACGCTCCGCCCCATCTAGTGGCTTGTTTTTCGCGTCAGCCACGATTCTAGCCGGTGTGGCATCTGCGGGGGGGTTCTGACGTCGGCGGGGTGTGGAATATAGAGGGGGTGCTGTGGTTGCGGTATTTGCCATGGTTGTGGTTGCGGTTCAATCGGATTGTGTGAAAGAGAACCTACCAAACCAAACTGGGCTGAACTTCTACATTGCTTTTAGCGCCATTGTGTTGGTGTTGTTATGTTTGCTTCCCCACCACATCCACCATCCATTCCTAACCCAAACCAGGTTGGTGCTGCGTGATCTACCTTGCACGTATTTATATGTTGTGCGAGGTGAAAGTTTTGGCAACACCATATAGACAAGTGAGTGCCAGTCGCTAAATTAGATTAAATAAATTGTATTGGAAACTTAACGAGCATAAAATTCTTCTATAGTTTGAATGTCTTTCCCAAATAGAGACTTTCCGGGTGCGTATTATCATGTTGTGCAATGAACCGCACGAAATAAGTGCCTGTGTTGAGCCCCAGGCAGCTTCCGCTAGTCCCTAATGTTGTGCGTGTGTCCCATGTGCGGAGTACGGGCCGTGGTTTATGGCTATGGCACCACGGAAGCGCGACCCACTCCCGACTGTTCGCCCCGACAGGGCCAGTCGCGTCAGGACAAGGCTCGAGGTAACAGCCTACATAGTGAGGCCGTGTACAGTGAATTTATAGAGGCCGTGATCTACCAGTTTATCGCTAGCAGACAGTGAGGACTAAGCGTGCACCACCACATTTAATGCTAGTTAGCACACATTCATTGTCCTCAATCTCTCACATTCGTTCGTCCCATTCACTCTGTCTTTATTAATGCATATGTTACTTGGCTCCCAATTGACTCCCGCTCCCCACCCCTGAGCGGTGCACAAGCACACATATCGGCTGACCATTGCTTTAATTTTGAAGGTATGCGGAGCAAATATTTCAACATTTAACCGCCAATCATAGCCGACCTCGCCATCATTGCATCGTTCCTCGCCTGTATAAGGCCTTGATGTTATGATGGGGCTCATTTACTGGCTCCGAAGGATTCTATAAGTGATACGGTGTCTATAACCTATCTACCCAACCTTATTACAGTCGATGTTATTAGTCGATGTTATTAATCGTCCGACCTTATTCAACCAACCAACCTCATTCGCCGAAAAACGTGTGACCAGCCCTACGTATCAAAGGGGTGGGCACGGATCAATACCACGTTGGGTACGTTCCTTGGTCGTCTATGTACTGGCTCTACCCTTTGATACCCGGGGCTTACGGTATGTCAAACCCGTTCTTGTATCCTCCGAACCACTGCACAATCCGTGCCCCACATACAACGGCAGAGGTGAACTAACTACCGGACAGTGCTTTGTCCATCCTACTGTCCGGCAGCAGACTTTCGACGAACGCAATGCCTCTAGCCATGGGCTCAATTACGTACTGTGCTCGAAGCGCATGCACACCCATGTGCCACAGAGGCCGGCGGGATTTTGCGGTCAAATAACTATTTGATTGGAGTCAATTCCTCCTAAGTGGTCAATTCATCACTCCCTCTAGCGGTTAAAAGTTCTAAAACGCAGATTACATACCGGATTATTCATGTAATGCACAACGTATGCTCTATTGGCTTATATCTACCACTAGTGGGGACCATAGGGGGCCATAGGGGGACGGCTGGCAGATCGGCTGCATCACGAATCAATTGACTTCATATAGTAAAAAGTAATTCCAGGCAAATATCTAGCTATCATGGGTGAATTGTTACTTATGTCGGGAGAGTACACATGGTATTATCCACGTACATCTGTCGGTTACTGGTGACACGATCCGAGCGAAAGGCACGACGCATTCCTCTCAGCTCCCGAGGCACGCCCCACCAGTCAGCTGCGGACGTGAATACTCTCCCCCTGGATTACTTTAATACTCTCCTCCTGACCACCTGGTCACCGAGGAATGTACTACGCGATCGTCACCGCTCTGGAAGGGCATGTTTCTGACGTCATCGATTTATGCTGATCTCCACGGAAAATCTACTGACTGCGGTCGGTTAAGCCGCCATCACTATTTGATCGAGATGCTATTTAATTTATCACATGAGCAAAGTTACGCCACTGCACACAAAGCTGAAGAGTATCCCTTGAGTTCACTTAAAGTTTGGATTTTGAAGCTAGACTGAATCACGGCGGGTAGCTTGGATATAGTGTTACTGTTTTAGTCCTGTTAGTGTAAGGGCTGAGTGCATTGAACGAGGAAAGGAAAACATGGATTGTTGCACGCATAGTTCTCGACATGTATGCTCTCGGATCTGGTGATTGTCATTGTTCACAGCCACTTTCGAATCGATGGTACCACATGACGAATGTTCGGAACCGAATTGTGCTTATTATTCCTGACCGTTAGCCCAAGCGATACTTCATATTTAAAGGCAGGAAGTCCTTTTCCATTGCTCGTCCTGTCCATGAAATGCCGAGTTGCTGTTCTGTGTCTCTGCTATATCCCAAAACATTTTTACACTGAGTGCAATCTATTCACATTCATGTACACCTCATAACATTGCGATCTATAACCACACCTATTCACGCACCACTGGCCATCCCATATATTTATATTCAATTTATATATTCATATTCAAGTATATTCATACGCGACACACTGCACATCCCCCGCGTTTATCATATTTGCCCATCCCCTCCCCCATAAGATGGGTCACCCCTTTCAGCAGAGTGAGATGAGGTGGAGGGGACAGTAGCTAAGTGATATGAATTATGTCGGTCCGGCACGACTTGTGTAAAGGGAAAGCATGTGAGACGGACGACCATCACATGTCAGATGGTGGTCACCGTCCAGCCGTCCGTCATTGTTCAACCCTCCTCCGCCCGGCACTTCACTGCACAACTGTTACATGTGCCTCCATGACTCGCTCTCTCTCTCTTTCCTCTCTTCCTCGCTCTCTCTCTCGCCCTCTCTCTCTCTGCCTCTCTATATCTCTCTCTTTCTCGCTCTCTCTCTCTCTCTATCTCTCTCTCTCCCTCTCTCTTTTTCTCTCTCTCGCTCTCACCCTCTCTCTCTCGCTCCTTCTCTTTTTGTCTCTCTCTTTGGGATTCTCAGTAATTCTCTCTCGGTGATTATCTTGTCCAAGTCTCGGTTCTTCTCTCTGCAACGGTGGTACCTTGAATGGAGGGTCTTTCGGTGCCTCTCATTCGTATCCTGAGTGTCCTTTCCTCTTCTGAATCGTACTACTGAGTCGGTCTGTCCACGAATTGTTGAATTTTTTTTTATCCGTCCCTTCTTCCCTCTCCATCCATGCTCCGATTAAAAAGTTCGAGTGTTGATTAGTCAGCAGTGAGCAACCTTAACTATGAATTTTCCTGCGGCCATGCCTTTCCGATGCCGCCTGGGGGCTTCCTGATGTTGTCTTTCTGAATCTGGTGGCGATCTGGAATTTTGCCACGCTCCGGGGTCTCTGACTGCAGGGACCGGCCGGCCTCCCCCCTCCGATTGTTTCGCCCGCAGGTGCGCGGCGATGGCGCCAGGGAGCCAATAACGAAGTGCTTTAACGTGGTTCCCGCGCTTTACTGTTCCAGATCAATAGCTCCAGCTTGTGATCAGTGCAATTACGAGACGGTGGGATCGGCTTGGCTTCAGAGCATGTCAGGGGATCCTGGTGGCCGTGACATGGTCCAATATTGTGCAGCCCAGTCGGCTAGGAAAGTCGAAAGTTTCTTTGCAAAGAATATAAGCCTCCTTATATATCACGGCTACGACTCCGGCTACACACCAGAGCATATCGTTGCGATAGCCGGTGCTGAGATTCCCAGTCGAAGAATGGAGGAGGGACGTCTGGAGTGGTCGGCCTGAACCGGGGTCGCTGGCCCTCCCCTCGACAGCTGCCGCTCTGACCACCAGCGGACGGCCGATGATGCAAGCAAGCCAGCCGTTAGAGAGGTCAAGCCCGATTTACCCTGTCATCCGACCGGAATAATTTTTTTTGATCGCCGGATCTAACGATGTGCAGTAGGCTTTCGCTTTGAATCTTATCGGATGGCAATCAGATTATTCTCGAATGCCATTATTCTTAAAAGGGGTATTCAAAAATGGTACATCGACAAGAAATAACACTACACCTTTGATTGCAGTCCCGAATTGTTGTGTGCTGCATAACTTTGGATGCTCCCAAGAGGGAACACTTTTACTGCTGTCAAGCTATCATGAATATAATCAAGCTGTGCTTGGGCCCTAAACCTTGTCAACATCAGTGGAATAAACACAACTTAGATAAAAATATACATCCGTGAGCAGCATTTTAATCACTTGTGTCCAATGTTAAAATGTTACAATGTGGAATGATCAAATGTACTTTCCAGCCCAGAAGTTTTACGGCAAAGTCGGGTATGCCTTTACGGCGCGCGTTGCCAGTTTTGCATGCTTCTTGGCCCTCGCATACCGCATCACTTCGGTTGGTGATTGCTTCCTCGAGTCTGTGGATTTGTTCCTGCAGGAACAAATGCAAAGCAGCTTATGAGCTGCTGTCTATGATTCATTTTTTCCGAGGCATGCATACAATATAAATATATCGCATATAGTGCTTTATATGCTAACATGATGACTAGTAGTGTACTTCAGTTCCTAGTGAACGTTGGAGGAAGCGCAAGTATTAAATGCCTTCGCTGAAATTTCAGGAACGAATAATTTATTTAAAAGATTACGTACTCTGGAAATTCGGCATATTTTTGGAACGGAGGTGTCATTTTGTGTACGATAATTGGCAATTCCCGGCCCCAATCAGCCTCAAGCTTAGCCGATAGGCCTAGAAGGCGCTCCAGAACGCTCGAATGCACCACACCCCCCACCGATCGACGAGTTTTTTTTTCTACCCGATGGCGCCTCTCACCAGATACAAATGCTATGAATAAGATAATTTGTCCCCCTTAATTAACTTCACAAAATGATGCCCAATATTTTACAGTTATTCATCTATCCATATAGACATTACACGAGGACACATAGATGTACGATCAAATTCCCAGCCAATGAAAATCAAAAGATACAATTACCAGAACTTCTGTTGTAAAGTAAGTGCGATATATTGTCAAGGACATGGACGAGTTAAGCCCTCCAGGTTGAACCGTGTAGAACGTTTTGTGTAGAACTGCAAGGCAACGATAATGAATGCATGAAAATATGCTTTGAAAATGATATGTTTAATGAATATTTTCTGCCCAATCAATGCAATGTGACCTAAATACTCCATTCCCTCAAGCCTTCACTTTCTTCAAATGCCATAGCATGTCACACTCAAAACATGGCACCATTCACTACTTAGATAAATGCAACATATTGCAGATATGGAAGGCGAATTGTCGAGCAGACCATGACCATTTTTAGAATACACAAATTGTGCACTGTGTTTGTTTCGATCCCTGTGGCATTTGACACTTAGGGTGACAGTTATTTTCGAAAATTTGAATTTTATCTGGCCGGGCGCGTTTCTGTTTCCATTCCGTAAAAATATAATGTGTAGAATATATTTGAAATAAAACAACATCTAGAACTGCCTCAATTCGGTCTAAGTTAGTATATTTTCTCAAAAAGTAGAAACTTTTAGAACATGATGTTCTTTGTCTCTAGAAAGTAAAATATCACTGCTCAAACTACTAATCTTAACCTAAGACATATAACTGGATGTAGTGAGATTGCATGTGAGGTGGCACTGGTACTAGCCCCAGGATGCCGGCAGATGAGTCATCCAGTGCGGCGACCTCGTGACCGGTTCGGGGAGGCCGGATACGTGGCGTGGTGGGGCGTGTGCGGGATGGACCAATCAGCGATCGAGGGTGTCGGAACCGCGGAGTGGTGTCGAGTTGACCTGGGAGGGTGTGGGGTGTGCGGGGGTCAGTCTGGTTACCGCCGATCGCTGAGGAATACACTGTGCTGGCATCAAGGTTTTCTCTTCGTGAGCTATACTGGATTTCATACTTTCAACTCTAGGTCACCCTCAACTCAGGTATTAGGCCCTCAAGGGGGGGGGGGTATTATGGGCGACCATCTCCCACTCATTGTTGCCGACTTTTGAGAGGCCATGGTTGGGAAGTCACAGCGGTGATTGTCAACTACTTGTAAGAGGAACTGCCTTTGGTGCTCACTCTTGGCAAGGGCCAGGTTGAAAGACTGCATCAACGCACCCCGCGCACCTCGACGTTGTTGACGACTTGAAGGGCCTGGACTCGGCGGGATGCGGCGATGAAGGTTGGGCTCGTGCCGTGACGATTAAGGCCGTGGACAGGTCCACATTGATACGCCGCGGGGATCCCCCAATCCTTCCTCTTTTTCCATCGCTTTAATCATCTCCCGCTTTGTCGCCAAGTCGATCCCCTCGTCGAAGATGGCCAGGGTGACGACGCACCCGCTCAAGTGCCATAGGTTCGTGGCGAAGACGGTCGCCGTCGCCTTTGCCACCGCTGGGTCCGGATAATAGACGAGGGCCTTGAGCAGCGCGAGGTACGCGGCTGGGGCCGTTGCCGGAAGCGGCGCTTTGTACCAGGCGTCACGCAGATGGACACGGCGAAGATGGTGAATCGCCGGATTCCAGCCGCTTTGCCTGACGACAGCTGAAACTGTTCCCGGAACGGGAACAGTTTGATGGGATGGATGACTTTTTCCATCCAGAGCGCGCGATTGAAGGCGCCGAGACAAGCGAACCAGGCACCCAGCTTGTTCGGACCGCCCAGCACAATTACAGAGAGCTCCAGAAGCTCCCTGTAGTCATCACGTGGATGTTGACCGCCGAGGAGGCGGCTGAATTCGATCAGCAGGTCGTCGCAGGCGTTCTTCAGCTGCTGCGGCAAGGTTCCATTCTCAAAGGGCTTCGTTTTTGTTTGATCGATGACATCCCACTGGGCGGCGAATCGTTTGAACAGGAGGATGTCAGGACCAGTAGATGGACCGAGGCACTCCGTGAATGCGTTCTCGCACACCAGTTCGTGGATGTAGTGGCGGCAAGCCAAATGAAGCACTGTCTTCTCAAGTTTCTGCTCAATGATAGAGGAAGTTCCTCCTGAGAGTCCTGTGTTTGAGGCAGTGGTGTCAAAAGAGAGGGCACAGATCCGTCAATTGATGTCCAAATCCTCGACGGCAGAGAGGGACGGCTTCCGCCATGGCGTTGCCGGTGCCGTCGGGGTGGCTGGGCACATCAAGAAGCTTGTCGACGTTCTCCAAGGCACCACAACTGGAAGGTGATCTTCAGCAGGGCCTCCGTCAGTCGTTGGTACGATTTTTCCGTCCCAGTGAACGGTCAGCGGCACAGTAGGATGGAAGGCTGCCTTCATTTCCGCTGCTGCCATAGCACGGAACTTTGCTCGGTCGCTGCGGGATGATTCGCGGTTCAAGACCAGCTCCTCAGGGTCGTGGTCCAAGCTCCTCGCAGCCGCCGACAGCATACAAAACAAACACCTCTGTCGGTAAGTTTCATCCGATCCATCGCTGCAGAGAGATCAGGGGTGATCATTTTTTTCAACGCGCAGAATCGCTGGGTGGTAAAGGGGTCGTAGATGCTTGTGCATTCGACGTGGACGGACCCGGGAGAGAGCTCTTCCTCTTCCTCTTCTCGGCGACGACTCCGTGTCGGTGACCGAGTCGGGCTGCTTGCACCTGAGCTGGACCTCGATGCCAGTTCGACGAGTTTTTCTCGGCTCTCTGTTCACCCTTTCAGCATCTTGCTGGCGGCTCCTTTCCGCTTCCTGTCTCCTCACATGCTTCTCCTCAGTGTGCAGCGTCGTGTCACGTATGGAAGAAATGCGGCCGCGCCGCACTTCGGCCCTTTGTCCCGTCAGCAGGGCTCAAAAAAAGGGTTTCGTGGTTGTCGTCCAAATCCGGAATAGGCTTGGTGGTTGTCACCTTTTGTGCAAACGATAACATTATGCTACATGGCCCGGAACAGGGGTTCCCAACCTGGGGTAATGCGCTGGCTTGTGGAGGGGGTGGGGGTGGGGTTATAGCGGGGTTTCGTCAAACCTCGAGTATGGAGAGTACTGTGCACATTTCCCAAAAACCTGTGCACATATATCAGCAGGAAATACTACATGTTCTCAACCTTGAAAATGAACTTTGGTTATGAGGCATTCTGAATTTAATACGGGATACTCACGAGGTTGGCCTAACCCAAAGGGGGTAATGATAGCTCGAAAAGGTTGTGATTTCCTGGACATATAAAAAATTGCGTCGATTACCTTTATACAGAATATCATGCCGCCAATTTCCTTTTCGGAAATTCGGCGTCGTCAATGCACCCATGGTTTGCAACACTGTCAATGCACCCATGGTTTGTGAGCCTTAATAATGCAAGGGCTTAGAAGTGTCGTGAATTTAAGCCGGCTTAAATAATAAGCCAGTTTAAACTGGCTTAAATTAATAAAAGCCACTGGCTGGCATAAATTCAATTTAAGCCAGCTTTTTTCCATCCCTAAATATAGGTAGGTAGGTACCTACTTACATATAGGGATGGCAAATTTAAGGCTGGTTTAAACCAGCCAGCATAAATTAATTTAAGCCACCCTGGCTAAAATTATGTTTCAGATATGGCTGGAGTGCAGTGACAAACAAAAGTTAGGGAAGCATCAATTATTCCAAAATGTGCTGCACTCCATTTTATTTATAAACAAACACTCCCTAGAATTTCCCAAAACTCTAGCTGGGTTCTAGGTATGCACTCCACAAGTCAGATTTTTACCCATTGGGTACCTAGCCATTGTATAGCTAGGTACCTATTTTATGTTACCTTAGAAGTAACTATATGAGCCAGACCAATTTGTGATGTTTTTGACATAGCTTTCGCATTGTCTTACTGATAATAGTATATGTAGGTAGGTACCTACCTACCCATATTCATAGATAACAGTAAGCAATCTGTTTGCTTATTGTTTGCTACAGTAAGCAATATGTCTACCTATTGCACATTTTGCACACATTGTCAACTATTGCACACCTTTCATGACATTGTATGGTAGCACATTATTTCCTGTTAGCACTAACACTTGTGGAAGTGGAGCATTAGATCCATTAGATGAGCATTAGATGAGCTTCAAAGCATTAGATGATAGGTGAATCAACCTAATGTCCATACTTTGGGTCAGAAACTGTCTCTAACCATCTGGTCATGCACAGTAGGTCTTCATTGTACTCTCTCTTGGTATGGTATTTTACATTTGTATTGTGCTGAAGACCAACACTGTCAATGCACCCATGGTTTGTGAGCCTTATAAGTGTGGGACTTAGAAGTATCGTGAATTTAAACTGGCTTAAATAATAAAAGCCAGTTTAAACTGGCTTAAATTAATAAAAGCCACTGGCTGCCATAAATTGAATTTAAACCAGCTTTTTCCCATCCCTACCTACATATGCATACTATTATCAGTAAGACAATGGGAAAACTATGCCAAAAACAGCACAAATTGATGTGGCTCAAATAGTCACTTTTCAGTTAACATAAAATAGGTACCTAGCTATCAAATGGCTATGAACAGTCTGTCTAATATGTATCTTGCTACATATTATCTGCAGAATCTTGCTGTAGAAAGACTGAGACGAGCATGTGCAGTAGGGTGTGTCACGAAGGACCTTTTTTTGGAAATTGCACTTTGCTTAGTGAAATTATCGTGCAGATCACCTAAAAAAAGCCTGTGGTCGAAACCAAATCTAAATCAAATAATAAAAAAAATATGCGACAGGCCGATAAAGAAACAAATTTGCCGGGCGCCCGGCGTTGAAGTCTCCAGTGATGGCGCTCCGTTGCGATTGACATCTAACACCACGGGTCCGGCCACCGTCGGAGCGCCGCCGCAGCGCTGTGACGAAAAAGGCGGCAGTCGGTACTGTGGATGACTGATGAATGGATTCTGATGATGAAGCTCATTAATAAAACTCAATGAAAGTGTTTAGTGGGGTAAAAGTCTTTTGATAAGCACCAGTCGATTAATAAGTTGCCTGGATATCTGACGCATGAAAGAAAGGTTCACTTTACGTCGCTTGTTCGTTCCATTTTCAATCAGTAGATCTATCTGCGTATAATGCTAATATTCTCACCTTTGAAAGCTTGAACATCTTCAAAATTCCTCGTCTGTTTGCATCGAAGACCAATTAAATCATTCTGAGACACTTGATATCTTATTGTTATGACACATCATGCTCCGTTCCACTACAACCGAAGGAGACGGGCATACAGCGACGTCACCTTTTGCACGAGCGGCCACATTTTTTGTACGAACTATCATTTTATAACTGTACTACTTGTCTACATGCTCGACAGAAAACCCGACATGAAATCCTTTTTGCTGCTGAGCACTGGCATTGCTCACCTGTGTTTCAACTTCGCCACAATGTAACCGTGGCGGGCCTCTTCACCAATTACCTTCAAAGACGCCTCGGTGACCACTTTCACCATCCGTTCCACCGTCTGACTGTGCACGGGGTATTGCGGTACTTCGAGAGGACTCGCGATGATGTCTAGTAAGTCATCATCGGACAGTTGTTGCGTCAAGGGCGGCTCGGTTATCGCCTCATTACACCAATCAGCTCCATGATGCTGTTTGCCCCCATATTTACTTTTGGAAGCTTGAACTTCCGCACTTCGTCAGTATCACTATCGACTTGAGTTCTGCGACACTGCTGGATTTGAGTGACCGCCCTTTCCCGTGTGGCTTGATCTTGGTCCGCTGCCATTGCTAGCAGTACTGCCTCAGGGTGACACCAGTAGCTGTTGCGCTGTATTACCGGCTGCACCAAGGACGCTATCTCAGGTCGCACACTTTTGAGAAGTTGCACGCTGTGTAGCGCATTGCCAGGACCGTCAGAACATTTCCAGTTCTTCTTGATGCAGAACCACATGGGAGTATAGTGGCACACGATGAACTCCGCTAGCATTCTCAGACTGTCTGATGGCTGTTCGGTTGATATGTAGAGCCGGAGAATTCGCGCCGCCAGAGTCAGCCACCTGGAGTGGTTTAGTGGACCGATCTTCATTTTCGCAGTTCTATCTGAGATACAGCCCGTTTGGACACTACGCGCCAGACTGTACAGAATAGCCTGATCTGAACTTAGGTCACTGAGAATCTCCTGCGTCATTTCTGAAACATTTCCGCCATCGATTGGCTCAAAATCGACCACTGGCAAGGTTTCTACTGCGCCTGCAGCAGCCCGGCCAATCAGCCCACTAAACGACTTAGGTCCTGTTGTGACTCCATCTAACTGGCTAAATACTGCACGAAGATTAAGTTCATTTGCATGAAGTTGGCACACAAACCAGTGGACGGGGTGTTTTTGTCCGAGCTCAAACAAACGGATAACACCACCTTTTTGGCCAGTATTAACTCTCGTGCCGTCACAGCCAAGCACAGAAACATCCGCACCAAACTCATATGCCACGGCGTTCAGGTCCTGAAAAATGTCCTCCGCTCTCCCAGTCTGTGGGGTAAAATGTCCTAAATATGCACTGTCTGGCTCGGATACAACCACAATGTGCTCTTCCGTCTTCTTTGAACTAGCTGTCATAAGCGTGTCATCTTTTCTACCGTCGAAGTAGAGACCAGATACACGACCTGCATGATCCTCATGGCTCTGGGCTACTACCTCTCTTCTAATCCGATCCCTTGCTCGCCATACTTTTTTGCTATCCACTATGCAGTCCATATCGTCAGAAGTGATCCGACCAATGTCCACTTGGAAACCGTTTATGATCGCAGCACACGCACGATTAGACACTCCGTACCGATCTGCTGCTAGAGCCATATTTAGCAGTTCGTCTGTGTTACTGTTCACCATATACTCTGACTCATTGACTACAGATGTGGGCGATGATGAATCTGTGGCGGAATCTTGGTCTGAATTAGAATCTAGCTGGGCCATTCCAGAAGGTCCCGGTTGTGGTGATGTGACTCTCTCGGCGGTCAGACGCCTCCTTTCGTCCATGGCGCGTCGACGAGTGGTTTCACGGATATCTGCGGTGCCGATTTGCATTTGGCGAGGTCCTCTCTGGTCTTGGACAAAGGGAAACTCCATTCGTGGCACTCTGTCGGCCATCGCACATTTGCAGCTATCGATATCAGCACATTTGCAGCGGGCTATATCAAACAATTTTCCAAACCATTCATCACCGGACGGACGTACACCTGGTGATGCCGACTTCTTTCCAGCAGTTTTCATGTATCGCAAGTAGCGATCGCGGCATTCTCGAACCATATGTTCGACTCGGGCCCTTCAAACAATTGGTATTCCTTCGCAGCACCACATTTTCATCACACTTTCCGCGACAAACTTTATATGGGGTGCTAGCCTCCCTTTCAACCTTTTGTTCGCAACGCATGAGTCTCTATTCACTTTAATCAAGTAATTCAGAACGTCAATTTTCGTGGGCAGTCGGTTTGTTTTTAGTTCAGAAGGAACCAAAAGCCCTTTGGTGGAAGCGCGGGTCTCCATGTTCGAACTCTTACCCCGATCACACCGACGCAGGTAATATCACACTTCACAGGCATTGGGCACAACTTGCAGACACCAAACCACTCTTTTTCGGGCCGTCTCCGCCGCCGACTGCCTTGCCTCGGCGGCCCTCCCCTTCCCTTCCTCCCCCTCCCCTCCCCTGCCTCCCCTCCCCTCCCCTGCCCTGCCTCGCTCTTTGTGTTCTCTACCCTCACCGTGCTCCGGCCGTCTCCCGCCCCATCCCAGCCCCTCCCCCGCGCCATGCGACGATCGCCGCCGGCTCGTGTCGCCCTCGTTAGTAGGTTGTCCCTACTGCTGATAATCCCAGTTTCCCTTGAAACTTGAGCAACGAAAAGGAACAGGAGACTTGGATTGACTAATAAAACAGGGATGTATGGCATGCGAAGCTATTTTGTGTCGTGAGTGCGTACGCAATTTATTCGAATGATGATTCATAGCACTGTGAAAGGTGGAGCACATACAAAGGAAAGTGGAGCGATCAGTCCTTCAGTGAAGTTTAATCTTTACTATCAGATATATCCCGGCTCCCCTGATCTGTTTTTGAATTACCAGAATCTATTCATAAGTCATCCATAGGACCTACTGCCGCCTTTTTCGTCACAGCGCCGCGGCGGCGCTCCGACGGCGGCCGACGCGTGGTGTTAGATGCCAATCGCAACGGAGCGCCATCACTGGAGACTTCAACGCCGGGCGCCCGACTAATTTGTTTCTTTATCGGCCTGTCGCATATTTTGCTTATTGTTTGATTTCGATTTGGTTTCGACCACAGGGTTTTTTTAGGTGATCTGCACGATAATTTCACTAAGCATAAGAAAAACCGTTCAGGCGACACACCCTAATGTGCAGTGGTCCGAAAAATGGCAAATGAAATTTAATTTTGATAAGTGCAAAATCATGCATGTAGGTAGGTAGCATATCAAGGCTCCATACTTGATGGGTGGGGAAGTACTATCTGTGACTCAGCAGGAGAAGGAATTAGGTGTTATTTTGAACACAAAATTGGGGGCATCAGAACAGACCAAAGAAGCCAGGAAGAAGGCACTAAGAAGGCTTGGGGCAATAAATAGGAATGTATCATACAAAAGTGAGGAAGTAATCAGGAAGCTTTATTGTGCATATGCTAGGCCACATCTGGAATATTGTGTCCAAGCTTGGTCCCCTAGTTATGAAAAATATTGTTGGCTTTTAGAGAGAGTACAAATGAAGGCAACACAAATGATGAATGGTATGGGCAACCTAGCATATGAGGAAAGATTGAAGAAATTGAATATGTTTTCACTTAGATATAGAAGGCTGAGAGGAGATCTCAAGGTCTTTCAATTTGTACATGGTCAGGAACAGGGTTATCTCAGGGAACTGTTTGAATTTAACAGAAATGATGGAATTAGAGGTCATAAATTCAAAATTAAAGTTAACCACAGCAGAACAAGGTTAAGGCAAACTTTCTTCACCAACAGGGTAGTAGAACACTGGAACCAGCTGCCAGAAACCATTGTCAGTAGCAACACACTGAACATCTTTAAGAACAGCATAGACAATCATTACAAGAATAGTGGGCTTGTTTTTCTGTATTCCAGGGAGAGTTGATCAACACATTTGGTGGACAACTGGTTCAGTGTACAGAGTGCATCCAAGAAGGGCCCTTGTGGCTCATAGTTGCACTGATCTTTTATGTCTATGTCTTTTATCTCCCTCAATGACAGTAGTTGGATGTCAAAATCCTGGTATTTACAAATACCATTTCTAACTACCAGCATCCAGGGGGCAACATGTTAGGCCAACTGTACCTAACGGGTAAGCATCTGGCTTGTGGAGTGCATACCCAGAACCCAGACAGAGTTTTGTGGAATTCTAGGGAGTATTTTTTTTGTGCAAATAAAATGGAGTGTAGCACATTTTGGAATTATAATTGATGCTTCCCTAACTAATGTCCATCACTGCCCTCCAGCCATAACAGAAATATAAGTTAAGCCAGAGTGGCTTAAATTAATTTAGGCCAGCCAGTTTAAACCATGGTTTAAACCACCAGGTGGCTAAAATTCACCATCCCTATCTTGTATGCATTGCCACCAAATGCAGTGCAATGCCTGCTGAGTAGGTACCTACACACCAAAATATATTTTTTCTAATTACATTTAGGTGACTATATTTTACTCAAATGTAGTCCATATACCAATATTTTCACCTCAGCTTGATGGTTGATGATCCAGTGCTGGCTTGCAAGTCCAGTCAAATCGCCTGCCAGGGCCAAAATGGCTATCTTGCAGTACTCTTAACACTGGTAGACCTGGGTGCTTTACTTTTGAATGTTTGTAAATGCTCTGTGCAGTACCTTTCCAATCGCAATGTCCACATCTACAGGATGACCTTACTAACTTTGTCACCCTTACGCCCTGGCCCCGAATAGAGTCGGTTTCTGGAGTCTGTTTAAGACTGAACCACTTCATTTGGTCTCATATAAGTCAGAAAATGAATAAAAAAATCGTTTGATTAACACTCCAGATAATTCGAACTTGGTAGTTTTATCTTGCCGCACTCATCCACCACTGATCAATTATAAATAACCGTGATCAATTCCCTATTTCACTCTTCGACGCACATCGTCGCGTTTAAAATGGAAACGGACGGACTTGAAAGGGAGGAATGCGCGTAAAAGAATGATATTCTTCTAGATTCTTTCCAACGATTTTAATGAAATAAAAAATATTATCGTACATCCTACATGAAAAAAGTTTTCAAATTAAAATTGTTTAAAAAAATCAGCTAATGTTATAAATTATTCATTACTTAACGTAGGTCTAGTGTTGTTTTAGTACCCGTGGTCTAGTCGATTGCTTCCAAAGCCGCTGAGTATACCATAGTTGGGTACTTCCGTACCGCTGCCATCGAGCATAAAGTGGTACCGGGCGAGTTCGACAACCACCGGCGACCAGAAGGCATGCCATTGGCTCTGTGCTAAACGGGAGACAATTCTATCGTCGGCGGTCGTCTGAACGATGGAATGGTTGTCTGGACGATACTTTGTTGCCGTTGAGTCATTTTTTTTTGCCGCTGAGCGTACTAGATACTAGATACTAGAAACCCAAAAGCGTACGATGGGAATGAAGAAACGGTAGCGTGGCGGTGGGTGGTAGAGGTCTTCACGGTTCACATTTCTAGAGGTCTGCACGGATACATTTCCAGTCCCGGTCCAATCCCATTCGTTTCAATCCTGCTTACCTTGACAGGGATATCGTGACGTAGTCAATTTTATGTATAGTAGGTACCATTTATATGATTTCACATATAATATTTATAATGATATGGAAATGTGGTCGCCAAAAGTCCCTGTTTCGTGGTCGTCGTCCACGACGACAGAACGATACGATTTTTTAGCCCTGCCCGTCAGGAACTCCCTGTCCTCTTCTATTGTGATCATCGACATCGCCTGTTCGTGTGCGACGTCGAAGAGGCGGTCAGGGGATGAGAGGAACTCGGCCTCGTTCCTGATTTGGGTCACAGTGCACCGTTTCGAGTTCTTGTTCAGAGCTCACCACTTCTTGTACATTCGGAGGACCTTGTCCCTTGCTCGTTGGTCTTTCTCAGCTGGTATCATTCACTCAGTCTTTTCTGGTAAGATAACTGGGCGTGTTTAGATCATGAAAAGCAATTATGATCATGAAAAACATTTCTTACGTATTTTGTATCAATGTGAGATAAAGAAACTGCAAACAATGCCTTATACTTAAAGTAATGACGAGTATTAGGATATGGTGACAATTAACTGATCGCTAGCCTAGCTCCATCACCACGAACGCATCATCGGACATGCACTGTCCACATTAACTTTTCACTTTGATCTTACCGCTAAACAAAGCCTTAAAATGGATATGTGTACAGGACATTTTCTACTTAGAATAACATGTTATTTCTCTTGTATCAGTACTTGGATCAAGTCGTGCTAAACGCTGTATAATACCTCATTTTTATTCTTCTGTACACCAGTGCGGAAGACTAAACCAACGACTCTGACCGTCCGTCTGTCTGCCCGTCTGTCTATCTGTCTGTCAGTCAGTTATCATTTTTCAACTCAGAAACTACAACAGCTATTGAAACGAAAACTGACATACCAGAACGCCATGAATACTTTTCGACAATAGTATGGACTTTGACCTCGTTGAAGCAGTTCTAGTTATTATTTTATTTCACAAGTATTTTGCACACAATGTTTTTAAACAGAATGACAACAGAAACGCGCCCGTCCTGATAGAAATTCCCCCCAAAATTAAAAACACCCCAAAATAAGTGGCACCCTACTGTGGGTTTTATGATAAATTTATCAGAATTCGGCAAGACTAGCATGTGCTTCCAAGAGTATATTTTGTTTTTGATGTGGGGAAATCACAAAGTCGTTGTGCCATGAAATGTCGCGCTGAAATACATCACTATGCTTCGGTACAGCTGACTGGGAAGTTCTGCAATAGGCACATAGCTAAACAACCACAGGTCCATATCTCATTTTATTAATAGGACAATAGGACATGGATAATAATAATGCATGTCCTATTAATAGGATTAATAGGACATGCATCCAGAAGTACCATGTCGACACTCCTTGTGGATGTAAATCAATTCAGTATTTGGTGTGTTGGATGTTTCATTCATTTTCACAAAAACTGTTACTAGTTCGAACCGAAAATCTTTCAGCTAGGTCAATGCTATACTCTTATCCTCTACGCTACCACATACTTAGGGTGAATGTCTTCGCAACTACCAACATGATATTGCCGCGCAACAAAATTAGCAAACACTGCTTTGGTCCAAGACTTTCACAGCCCAGTTGAGATTTCGTACCATCACGTCATTCTCAGAAGACTGGACCTTATTAATCTGGTTGGAAAGCACATAGTATGGTGGAAATATCAAGCGCATTGTATACCTGCACCAAAATGTGGAAGTTGACTCACATTATTTACCACATTGACTGTCTTAGTAACTCAGGGCAAAAACACGTGACACTTATTGGGCTGCACTTATTACATTCAATCATGGACTGTCACTACCCCACAGAGGTGCAGAATTTAAGTGGCAGTCACAAGGATCTATATAATGCATAGTGTGGCACCTAACTGGACGCCTAACGGACTTTGAATGGGAGGCTTTGACATAATAATCAGGCACTTAGCTGAGTGGAAACTCAATGATGCATTGTAATATGTCATTCCATTGAGCATGAGTTACTACCCCAACCATAATATTTAGCTAAAAGACCTTCGCTATAGTAGCAGCAATGCCCTAGCCTACCAGTACAGCATCCAGCACAAGGATGTGCTCTGCAATTTGAGTGAAAATGATTAATGACCAAATCCACAATGCTTGGTCCCAAATTTGTGGGCATCGGGTTTAAATCACAGCGTAGGAACTCTCAATAGGTTAAGGGTAAGCATATTGTGGTTTTGTAGTTTCTTCAACTGGATTGCGAGCCCATGATATGTTAGCTGATACATTGTTACGATCATAGATTACCCACACATCCAGTATCCGCCAATGTCTTAGTATTACCTTTTATTATCTGCGCATATGGAAAAGAACGTTGCTCGGAGACGGCGCAGGATGAAGCCATCCTCAATTTTGCACAATTAAAATATATAATCCTGGACACCGTTGACAAGCTCACAGAAATTGCCTGCAGTGCTTCTACAATGTACAAAAAAAGTAATTTATTAAAAGTAATTTATAGTCAACGATTGAAAGGTATGATTTTCATTAACTGTGACTGCCCAGGTAAATCAGCAAGACATTTTTCACTCCTACTCCACTATTCATAACATGCACTTCAATCTAGGCAAGTGCAATTTCTGGGAGCCCAAGTCTTCTGTCAACATAGACTAATCAGACACAGAATAATCAGCCATCCCTGGCAAACTGTTTGTGCATGGTGCAAACCTTGCCTATGTAGGCTGTATGCACGTGGTGCATAACCAGCCTGACTCAGCTGTATTCTCATGGTATGTATCCCAGCTTTTGGATCATGTGTGTGCACAGAGCATGATTTTCAGAAATAGGCTGTGTATGTGTGGTGCACATTAAGCCTACTTAGACTGCAAATGCATGGTGCATATGTGCAGCCTGTACATGCAATAGGCCTATGACCTATTAGAACAGATGCCGACAAAATGTTCTCTTAGATACCGTAGTATCCGAGTAGTAGGATCATATATGGATCAAGATTTAAAGACACTGGAAAAAAACTAATGGAAGTCCCACCATAATATGTAGTTACATATGAATCTTAAATAATTCATCATATCACATCATACAAAGGGATTTAAAAATCATGGCCGTCAAGGTTTATGTTCTGAGTGTTGCACATGAATGCTGGATCGCCCAATCCAGCATTATATAAAATTTGATTTGAGATGCCAGAGGTGCAACCTCCTGACCTCTCCTGTCGTTCTCAGATGCACATAAACATTTCAACGTTCTAAAATGCTAGCACGTTCACTGTCCATTACTTTAAGAATAAGTTAGCACAGATATTTGTGGCCTGAAATATATTTTAAAGGCACGTCGCGTTAGTACAAACCAACGAGAGTGACAAAGAGCCAACCGCTAGATATGGATTACCTTAATGCAAAGTTACGTTAAGCCGGTTTATGTGGCATCCATTATCGGTTCAGACAGACAGGAAAGAAAAAGACGCCGGCAAACAACGAAAGTGACGCAGAAGAATGGAGCATACATGGCATACAAGAGTTGCAGACCTGCATTACACTTTGTAGAACATTTGGAGAGTGGCTAACATCACGGCCTCCGAACAGGCTCCGCTGACCACCGGCGACCTGAAAATGAAACAGAGGCTCGGTGACGAATGCAGACTCGTGGGCGACCGTGCATAGCCTTGGATGTCCAGGTGGGCGACTGTGCACAGCCTTGGATGTCCAGGTGGGCGACCGTGCATAGCCTTGGATGTCCAGGTGGGCGACTGTGCACAGTCTTGTTGTGGCAGGTGGGCGACCGTGCACAGCCTTGGATGTCCAGGTGGGCGACCGTGCACAGCCTTGGATGTCCAGGTGGGCGACCGTGCACAGTCTTGGATGTCCAGGTGGGCGACCGTGCACAGCCTTGGATGTCCAGGTGGGCGACTGTGCACAGCCTTGGATGTCCAGGTGGGCGACCGTGCACAGCCTTGGATGTCCAGGTGGGCGACCGTGCACAGCCTTGGATGTCCAGGTGGGAGACCGTGCACAGCCTTGGATGTTCAGGTGTATTTTGTTGTTAACACTTGGTAAATATTCGAAACAAGAAAACCTAAGCTGCTTGGAAACACGGAAGGTAAACTTCAAGCGCAATTTGTGGGGCAACCGTCCGTTTTTGCCAACTTCGATCGGTCCCTTCCTGCCTATTTGGAAATAACCTCTGTGTGTGTGTGTGTGTGTGTGTGTGTGTGTGTGTGTGTGTGTGTGTGTGTGTGTGTGTGTGTGTGCGTGTGTGCGTGCGTGCGTGCGTGCGTGCGTGCGTGCGTGCGTGCGTGCGTGCGTGCGTGCGTGCGTGCGTGCGTGCGTGCGTGCGTGCGTGCGTGCGTGCGTGCGTGCGTGCGTGCGTGCGTGCGTGCGTGCGTGCGTGCGTGCGTGCGTGCGTGCGTGCGTGCGTGCGTGCGGGCGTGCGTGCGTGCGTGCGTGCGTGCGTGCGTGCGTGCGTGCGTGCGTGCGTGCGTGCGTGCGTGCGTGCGTGCGTGCGTGCGTGCGTGCGTGCGTGCGTGCGTGCGTGCGTGCGTGCGTGCGTGCGTGCGTGCGTGCGTGCGTGGTGCGTGCGTGCGTGCGTGCGTGGTGCGTGCGTGCGTGCGTGCGTGCGTGCGTGCGTGCGTGCGTGCGTGCGTGCGTGCGTGCGTGCGTGCGTGCGTGCGTGCGTGCGTGTGCGTGTGTCATACGAATCTGGAAAGGATGGTAGCGTGTAGCGCTTAGCTTGTACCATGCAGCTTGTGACTTGTGCTTGAATTGTATATGCTTCACATCACATTATTTCAAGTCAGATCAAATCAGATTAATTGGTCCGCTCGGTGCTATGCAAGAAAAGGAAAAGTAGCTTGACGAGCGCCGGGTGCTCATCCCCGAGCTCGTTACTACATTGGCGTGCTGTGAACATACAAGCCAGATTTTAAAAAGAACAATCAGATTCGCGCAGCTAACATTTTTCGTGTCTGTCTGAGACAATATTTGCAATTAAAAAAAATCGCTACATGTACATAAATTGCGAGAAAATGCCGTTCTAGGGCACAATTTCAACAAAATCGGTCTCTTGGGAGAGGGGACAGAATCCCGTTGCCCTCCCTTGGATCTGCCACTGACCGTAAGTTGACAACTGCTAATATTTGTGCAATATCTGTCACCTACGCTGGTTGCCAAGTAGCAGGTTATTTTCACAGATGTTGGACGGTGCAACGCCCAAGCTAATTGGTGGTGTTGCAAAGAGTATACACTGCATAATCATAACAAAGACCAAATTTCTCCTGAATGGAGGACCCAAAAGGTATGTGATAAGCGGTATATTCTTGCGCCTTCAACGGGAATAGGCTGAGGTCCAGCCAGAGGAAAAGTTCCCGGTTGAGGAACGAAAACGAATGGGAGTTTTGTCCTTCAGTCAGCTGTTGACAGCGGTATGGTTGTAGTATTATTTAGCGCACACATGCAATGCAGTGGCATATTCTTTTGCTTGTTCCAATCTTGCGTGTAAGTGCCGACATTTCATATTGAATGATGTATTTGGTTTCTGTCGGGAAAGCTGAACACACCCCATTGCGCAGCAGCTATTGAAGGATGCATAAAACAAGCTGGGCGTTTTGCTTTCTGATTCCGACTCCAACCGAGAAGCTGACGCACAAAATAAAACAAGCTGATGGCGATGGCCTGTGCTGCTTCAGGAGCTCAAAAAACATTTATTCCATGGACGGACCCAGACATTTTCAAAGGCGGGCAAAGCGGGTATTCTTCTGAAGGGGGCAATTTCGTGGAAAACGCCCGTAATATCTTCCCCTGAGGAGGGCACACGCAGCCCCTGTAACCGCCTGTGATACATACAGGCATACAAACAAAAGGCATGAATGCATACCAACAAGCCTTCACCTTCAAATGCATGCAAATTAACACCCACGACTTAAACCGCAATCTACACATTAAATTTCAAACGCACAGCTGCCATTGTCAGCTACGCATTTTATTTTTTTAAATTGTCGTCCCCCATATCAGATGCAGCAGCAACCTATCTCCTTAGGCTGTATGCACCTTCATTGGGTCTTTCAATGTGGGGCATTCCTTGGTGAGCTGCCCTTAGATCAGGGCAGCCAATACAAGGGTGCCTCGGGATGCGAAGAAGAATGCAATATAATGTGATTATATAAATACAAGTTGCATCCCTTCTGTTTTATATTTTTATTTTGCAGATAGACCACCACCAATTAGTAGAAAGGAGATGCAACCCTGGCAATTCGGCGGACTGGTAGCTAGTAACGCGCACAGAATTCTCAGTGTCACAATATGAAAATGTTAGGGGAGTACAGAAATGTTGAAAACGGATTCATATGGAGATAACTCATGCAGAATATCATAGGTGTATACCAGCCTACCAATATCCTCTGACACAAAAGAAGAACACAAAAAAGTCCATTCGAACACATGCACTTGTACTTCATATATCATCAACACTGATGCTAAATCTGGAAAAGTGCAATGTTTAAAGCTACCTTTGTGAATTTCATGAGCTATAATGTGATCTCAGTTTTCATTTCATTTGCATAATTCCATAATGTGACGTCTGATGCATTTCATTAACCCGTCCCGTCTCGGTGGGGGGAAGGGGGTGGGGGGGGGGGGTCTTCAACCGCCCCCTCAGATTTTTCGCGGATAGCGGACGAACGGCGCGCGGCAGCGCACCCAAAATTTGCATACCTGTTCCCACATCAATTTGACATGCTGATTCAAAATGTTTAAGTCAGGTCATCTAGGATCAACGAGTTATTCAAGGTCAAGTGAGGTCACCTCCAAAAAAGTTCAACCAGTCGTCACGCTTTAACGGATACATATATTTTAATGAAACTTTCAGCGTTTGCTTATCTTTACGGATGCAACAAAACGTATCAGTTGAATTTTTCATTTTTTCCGTTTTTGACTACATGTATATTTTGCGTATTTGTCATATTGTAGTTTAAACACAGGATTCTGGCTAAAGTAAGCATTGCTTATTAGGGCAAGTTGAATTTCAACAATATTTCTGGGTCTGCTCTACCCATTGGAGGAGGAAAATTAAAGAAAACTTGAAAACTCAAAATTTTGAATTTTCGAAAAAATGAAAATGTTTTTTTTCGGGGGCCAAAAAAAAATTATAGCCCTGGTAGATTTCACTGTCCTTTTCTCATTCCAAATAAATTTTGTTTTTTCATATATCCCCCAAAATGAACTCCCCAGAGTAAAAAGCATAATGCAAGTCGTGAAAATTCGTGAAAATCTAGCCCCCCTGGTGACGTTACTCTGGGGAATTTTTTTGGGTGGTTGGACCCGGACCCTACTCGTGGAGCGCTTTCCGGTGACACCTCTTTCATTTTCGTGCGATGCTTAGTTTGGATTTTAGAGGGGAGGGGGTTCTTCAACCGCCCCCCCGAGACGGGGTGGGGTGGGAGGATTTGACAGGAAAAACGGCGCGGATTAACACATCTTTTTTCCTTGGCACTTGCTCAATACTGGGAAATAGTTTACATATTACATTGTTCCATGATTTTTGATGCAGAGTAAGTAATAACATACAACCTATATTGTCGATAAGTAAATGGTATAGATAAATGTTGAATGATTCATGTACTAGTAGGTATTGTATATCGAACAAAAATCAGCCATAGCATGTGGCAATATGTCATGGACAAAGTTGTGCAGAATTACTATGTTTTGTTCCTGCACCATGTCGGTAAACATCAGAATCGTATACTTGATAAATAATTCATTTGTAGGGTGTGTATAACATCTGCAATCAATAATTCGCAAGGCACGTTTCTGGGATTTTATGACTTGGTTTAATCTAGTGGGATAATTACTACCCCAAATCACAGCGCAGTAATTTAAATAGAGAAGGATTAACCAGTTGCATAAATACTTAAATTCTTGACATGTTATGAAGTATTTTGCCCTCCTCATAATACCCAAGTTTCTACTAATGATGGATGTAATATAATCGATGTGCCCACACCAAGGTAATTTTTCATCCAACACTATGCCAAGATACTTGATTTGTTGTTTTCTTTTGAATTTAAGAGAATTGGTCATTATATTTATGTCATTAATAGAAATTCCAGAATATATTTGGCAATTTGTCTTCGCTACATTTAGTGACATCCTGTTTGCTTGAAACCATTCTGTTAGGTCCGGAACAATGTAGTTAACTTTATTCTGTAATTCATCTATGCTTCTTGCCTTGCCAATAATTGTTGTGTCATCAGCACAAAGGTACATCTTTACTTGATTGGAAATTCTGGGCAAGTCGTTTATATATGTATATAATGAATAACAATAGTCCCAGAATGGAACCCTGAGGAACACCCATAGAAATTAATTATGGTTCAGATAAAGTCTCATATACTTTAGTTTGCTGGTATCTATTTCTAAGGTACTATCTTAGTATTCAAAGAAGGGGACCTTCAAGTCCAATGCATTGTAATTTTGTGACTAATATATCTTTGCTAACTGTGTCAAAAGCCTTTTTCAAATCAATATATAAACCACACACACTTTCTATATTTTCTATGGACTTAGTCATTTCATTATATAAATGCATAATTTGCATGTATGTACTATGATTTTTATGAAGCCAAATAGGAAAGGGCTTAGTACATTATTTTGTTCCAAATATGTTGAAAGATAGGCATGTAATATTTTTTTCCAAAATTTTAGAAAAGATAGGGAGTAAAGATATAGGTCTATAATTTGTGAATTTATGATGTTCTCCTGACTTGAAAATAGGTATGACAACTGCTTTCTTAAGACATAAAGACATAAAGACATAAAAGATCAGTGCAACTCTGAGCCACAAGGGCCCTTCTTGGTTGCACTCTGTACACTGAACCAGTTGCCCACCAAATCTGCCAATCAGCCCTCCCTGTAATACTGAAAAGCAAGCCCTCTATTCTTATAATGATTGTCTATGCTGTTTTTAAAGATGTTCAATGTTCTGCTACTGACGATGTTTTCTGGCAGCTGGTTCCAGTGTTCCACTACCCCGTTGGTGAAGAAAGTTTGCTTTAACCTTGTTCTGCTGTGGTTAATTTTAATTTTGAATTTATGACCTCTAATTGCATCATTTCTGTTAAATTCAAATATTTCCCCAAGGTATCCCCTCTCCAGACCATTGACAAATTTAAAGACCTCGATGAGATCTCCTCTCAGCCTTCTATATCTAAGTGAAAACATATTCAATTTCTTCAATCTTTCCTCATATGCCAGGTTGCTTATGCCATTAACCATTTTTGTAGCCCCCTTTTGTACTCTCTCTAAAAGCCAACAATCTTTTTCATAGCTAGGAGACCAAGCTTGGATGCAGTATTCCAAATGTGGCCTGACGTATGCACAGTAAAACTTCCTGATCACTTCCTCACTTCTGTATGATACATTCCTATTTATTGCCCCGAGCATTCTCAGTGCCTTCTTCCTGGCTTCCTTGGTCTGTTCTGATGCCCCCAATTTTGTGTTTAGAATAACACCTAAGTCCTTCTCCTGTTGAGTCACTGATAGCACTTGGCCACCCATCAAGTATGGAGCCTTCATATGCTGCTTACCTACATGCATGATTTTGCACTTATCAAAGTTAAATTTCATTTGCCATTCTTCGGACCACTGCACAAGTTCGTCTAAGTCTTTTTGCAGCGAGATATGCTCATCCTGACCTGTTATTGCCCTAAAGACCTTCAAATCATCTGCAAATTTCAAAACTTTACTGCTTAGGCCACTTTCAATGTTATTTACAAATATAATGAACAGTAATGGCCCTAGTACTGACCCCTGGGGGACTCCACTAAGAACATTTTGCCATGATGACTTTGTACCATTTAGCATCACTCTTTGCTGTCTATCTGAAAGCCACAACTCTATCCATTTTAAGATGCTACCTACAATACCATGGGACTGAAGCTGTATCATTAACCGTTTATGGGGTACCTTGTCAAAGGCCTTACTAAAGTCAAGATATGCTACATCAACCTGATTTCCCTGATCAAATTGTTCTGTGGCGAAGTTCAAAAAGTCCAAGAGGTTTGTGAGACACGATCGTCCTTTTCTAAATCCATGTTGAGTATCTTGAATCAATCTGCTACCTTCCAGATAACTAACTATTCTATCCTTGATAATTGATTCGAGTACCTTGCAGACTAGGGATGTGAGACTTATTGGCCTATAGTTTTCAACTTTCCCTCTTTCTCCTTTCTTGAAAATAGGAACTACATTTGCCCTTTTCCAATCGGTTGGAATTTCATTATGTGAAACTGATCTACAAAATATTATACTAAGTGGAAATGCCAGTTCCTTTTCAGTTTCCCGCAACACCCTAGCATAAATATCATCAGGTCCTGCTGCCTTATTTGGCTTTATTTTCCTGATATGATTGTAAACAACATCACTACCAATGAAATCAACATCATTTGTCAGATCCCATGTATCTGAACTATGGTGTACGGTCGGCAGATTGGTCATATCTTCCAATGTAAACACTGATTTGAACTGCTTGCTCAGCTCCTCAACCATCTCACTATCCTCACCCAATGTAGTCCCGTTTACTTCCAGTGGACCAATTGTGTTAGAAACTTTACTCAGCTTGTAGAAACTAAAGAACATTTTACTGCCCCCATTACAGTTTCTAGCTAAATCCAGTTCCTTTGCTCGCTTTGCTGCTCTGGTTTTTTGCTTCACAGTGTCTCTAGCTTTTCGATACGCCTTTAGATTAATGACATTTGAGGCTTCTTTAAAAACTCTAAATGCAGTTTTCTTAGCCCTAATTGCTTTTATCACGTCTGGTGTAAGCCATGCTGGCTTTCCTACCCTTCTTTTGCGTCTTTGCTTTTGGGGGACATGTCTAATCTGAGTTTCCTTTAAGTAAGATTTGAACTTTTCCCACATTTCACAGGCATTTAAATTGGAGAATTCTTCTTCCCATCTGATGGCACTTAAAGCCGCTCTCATGCCGTTAAAGTCTGCTTTGTTGAAATTTGGAACCTTTACCAAATTATCCTTGATAGTTTCCCCTACATGTGCCTTGAATCTAACTATGTTATGGTCACTTTTTCCCAGAGTTTCGCCTACAGTCAAGTCTTGAACCAAGTCACTTAAATCCGAGAATACAAGGTCCAAGAATGAACCATGCCTGGTAGGTTCCGATACAAACTGGTGTAAGAACAGGTCCTCTTCAAGGCATTTCCTGAACATTTTGCATGATGGGGAGCCAACACCAGCATTTTCATAACCTTTTATATTAAAGTCACCGAGAATAAGGCACTTCCTCTTAAAGTTTCTACTGATTTCCTCACAAATCACCTTGTCAAGCTCCAGTTGCTGAGAATGTGGCAGGGTTCCTGATCGGTAGAAAGCTCCTATCCTAAGAGTATTGCTGTTGCCTTTTCCCACAGTGACATCAAGCCAAATGGACTCCACAGACACATTTTTATCCCCACCTGCTACTTTTTGAGAACTGAATAAGCTATTCACATAGAGCATTACACCACCCCCTTTCATTGCTGGACCCCTATTGCACGAAAACATATTGTACCCCTGGATCTCATAGTCCTGTAAGTTATCTCCAAAACATCCTTCACTGACCCATGCCTCCGTAATGCAAACAAAATCCGGTTCCTCCTCAGCAACATAACACTTGAACTCATCAAATTTGGAACGGATACTCTGAGCATTAAACATCATACACTTAACAAATGCTTCATAACCACCTTTGGCTTTTTCATATTGAGGAGTTCTTTTATCACTAGATGAACTATAACTCTGTCCCCTTGAGTTGCTGCTGTCCCTATTTGCAGACTTTGAGGTTCTATTGCCTTGGCTGACACTATTGGAATATTCCTGAGTTGGCAATGCAATTTCATCCCTCCCCACCCCATTTCCTAGTTTCCCTGAAGGACATGCTCATATACATTGCCTAACACATGGACCCCCTTCTCAGAAAAATGCAGGCCATCCTTCTGGTAGAGGTCCCACGATGCATAAAACCTGCTCCACTCGTCTACAAATGTAAAACCTAGCTCCTGGCAGAGCTTTCCTACCCTGGTGTTAGCTGCCAGTGCCCTAGAGCTCCACTCAGGGGAGGCTCTAGCCCTAGGCAAAATTCCTGTTACAAGCACTCTATTGGTACCCTTCAGGGTGGCCAGAAGGGCCCTGTACTCCCGCAGAAGCTCCTCGCTTCTAGTATGACCTATGTTATTTACCCCTACATGCACTATGACTGTGTTAAACTGGTGATCACTGGTGACCTGTGCCACCGCAGGTACCAGGTCCTTCACCTTGGCACCAGGCCTGGTGCCAAGGTGAAGGACCTGGTATAAAGACGTACGCAAACAAAGAATAAAGACGTGGGTAATCTGCTTCATAAAGACATAAAGACATAAAAGACATCAAAGATTAGTGCGACTATGAGCCACAAGGGCTTACTTGGTTGCACTCTGTACATTCAACCAGTTGCCCACCAAATCTGTCAATCAGCCCTCCCTGTAATACTGAAAAGCAAGCCTTCTATTCTTATAATGATTGTCTATGCTGTTTTTAAAGATGTTCAATGTGCTGCTCCTGACAATGGTTTCTGGTAGCTGGTTCCAGTGTTCTACTACCCTGTTTGTGAAGAAAGTTTGCCTTAACCTTGTTCTGCTGTGGTTAACTTTAATTTTGAATTTATGACCTCTAGTAGCATCATTTCTGTTCAATTCAAACATTTCCCCAAGGTATCCCCTCTCCAGACCATGGACAAATTTAAAGACCTCGATAAGATCTCCTCTCAGCCTTGTATACTCAAGTGAAAACATATTCAATTTCCTTAATCTTTCCTCATGTGCCAGGTTGCTTATGCCATTAACCATTTTTGTAGCCCTCTTTGGTACCCTCTCTAAAATTTAGCTCTGCCCACGGTTCAGGATGAGGCACATTTGTTTTCAGTCCGCTTACACCAAAATTTGGGTGGTGTGAAGAAAACAAGTATTGTTCACATCGAGTTCCTCTGTCAAATATGGCATGCGCACACGCTAATTTCACAGGTAGTGTCGAATTGACGAAATGAGTTGTCCTTATATCCAAAATACCTGCAGTTTGCACTACACTGAACTCGAAAAGATTCGCTTCTACATTGTCTGGTGAGGCAGCGCTCGCGTTCCAATTAAGCGTATTGGGGTACATAAAGACATAAAGACATAACAGATTAGTGCAACTATGAGCCACAAGGGCCCTTCTTGGCTGCACTCTGTACACTGAACCAGTTGCCCACCAAATCTGTCAATCAGCCTTCCCTGTAATACTGAAAAGCAAGCCCTCTATTCTTATAATGATTGTCTATGCTGTTTTTAAAGATGTTCAATGTGCTGCTACTGACAATGTTTTCTGGCAGCTGGTTCCAGTGTTCTACTACCCTGTGGGTGAAGAAAGTCTGCCTTAGCCTTGTTCTGCCGTGTTTAACTTTAGTTATGAATTTATGACCTGTAATTGCATCATTTCTGTTCAATTCAAACATTTCCCCAAGATATCCCCTCTCTAGACCATGGACAAATTTAAAGACCTGGATGAGATCTCCTCTCAGCCTTGTATACTCAAGTGAAAACATATTCAATTTCCTTAATCTTTCCTCATGTGCCAGGTTGCTTATGCCATTAACCATTTTTGTAGCCCTCTTTGGTACTCTCTCTAAAAGCCAACAATCTTTTTCATAGCTAGGAGACCAAGCTTGGATGCAGTATTCCAAATGTGGCCTGACATATGCACAGTAAAGCTTCCTGATGACTTCCTCACTTTTGTATGATACATTCCTATTTATTGACTCGAGCATTCTCAGTGCCTTCTTCCTGGCTTCCTTGGTCTGTTCTGATGTCTGCCTCATTATACTTTTATAGGTAAGCATTAATATTTTTGTGCTGATTCCATCTATGCCACCTCCAACAGATTTCATGTTCTTAATAATTGATTCTACTTAAACTTCACTCGTACTTATGTGATCAGAAAACCTTGCATAGGTAGGTTCAGCTATATATTCAGTTGGATCTTTTTCTGTCAGATATATGTTATGTTCCAGTCGTTCTCCGACAGAGACAAAGGAATGATTAAATGCATTAGGTACACATTTCCTGTCATATTCATTGCCATCTTCATCTACTAACACATCAGGAAGTTTGAATCTGGCATTTGTCTTATTTTTCAGTTCATTTAGGATTTTCCATGTTCTTTGTCCATCCTGCTGGTTGCAATGTAGTGCTGTTTGATAATACAGTTTTTTGCATGTCTCAAAATATGAACTAAAATGTTTCTATGCTGTTTATATTTTAATTCATTGTGTATGCTTTGACTTTTTATGTACTTCTTGTACAATTTATTTTGTTTTTGTTTATGGAACACAATCTTCCTGCGGTAATCCATGGTGTTATAGGAGCTCTCCTTCTACTGTGGGTAAATGCTTTAGTGCAAAGCTTCATGCCATGTATATATGCTTTAATCAGCTGAGAGCATGCAATATTTGCATCAGTGTTATTGTCAACATTTTGCAGTGCCAATACCAAATAATCATTCAGTTTACCCACCTGATTGTAATCAAATGCTGTTCTATTACCTTTTGTTCAAGTTTGGGTTTTATCAAAAGTTAAAGTCATACAAATTGGAAGATGATCTGATAGATCCTCAAGCAATATCCCAGAAGAGCAGATATATGAAAGATCATTTATAAGTATATTGTCAAGCAATGCCATACCAGAACTATGTACACGAGTGGCCTTTGTTATGGTAGGCCAAAATCCATATGATGTGAGCAAGTTTAGAAAAGCTTTACTGTTTCTATCGCTTCTGATATTCAGTAAGTTGTAGTTAAAGTCTCCTGTTATGATAGTAAGTTTTCCTTTAATTTCTAGGCAGTCTAGTAATTCGTCAAATAAGCTATGGAACTCACTGTGAGGAACATTAGGGACGGTATATCTGATAAATTATGATGGATTTTTTTTGTTTTCAATTCCAAGGTTTACTTCAACAAATGAGGCTTCAATGAGGTTGCTTTCAATAATATTAATGCATTTTGCTGCATAGGAATTGCATACATAAATTGCTGACCCCCACCCTCCCGGTAACAACGACTAGATGCAAACATTGTGCAATTGTTCATTTCAAAGTATTTTTCAGCATCCTTCTTCGGCCATGTTTCAGATATGCATATCACTGACCATTTGATACCAGTGGCAGCTAGGAAAACTTGTGTATCATCAAATTTATTCTTCATGGATCTAGCATTCATATGTATTATAGAAAAACCCCCTTGCCATTCCATGCATAGAGAGTTTGGAAGTATGCAGTTACAACTAGTTACAATATGTTCATGATCTGAGAAATCATCCCCAAACTCGTCTTATAAGTATTTTCCTAAATTATCTTGGTTCGCTTCAATGTGATGTATATTCATGTCAATAACCGACACTTTGCACTAGCCCTCACCTCAAACCACCAACGAACTTCAGACAAGAGCGTGTCCTGTCCTTGGGGACCAAAAAAAACAGGGATGCCAGAACCGAAATTCTGATAATTTAGTATATTTAATTAATCTACGTATAAATTTGTGCAATACAGAAAACGGGTAGGTATATTTTTTTCTTCATTTATTCACCAAGAACAGATGGATACCTAAACGTACGAATATATATATATCATAATAACATAAAAAATAATTACATCAGCAGCTGTTTGCGTGATGACTAAATAAATAGCTTCTAAAAAAGGTAGAGTATGCATTGAAGTACTTAAGTTAGATTAGCAACTTATGAAATGGGAATATTGATGATTTAAAAAGCATTGTATTTTATTTAAACAAAAAACTTGTATTATCGATATATTTGCTATACATTATCTAAGCATCACTACCAAAAATCATGGCCGCCTCCTACAGGTTAAGCAAACATGTGTACACTCACGCCCATTCACGGTTACCGGCATCCATGCAGGCACCAATATATCCAGGCAGGTACCCAGGCATCCAGGCAGGCATCTATATTTATAAGCAGGTATGCACCCAGGTGCCTATCTTGAACATTAGTCCGAACACCCGAGTGCATGATGCCTACAGTGTCCCATTTGAGCGTTGCCATTCCACCTTTAGAAAACAAGTAATTTTCAAGACGGTATGATTAGATTCCCATTGTGATATTGAGAAAGGTGAACATGGTGCAATGACATTCCAGCAAGCTTTGACATGAGGAAAAACAATAGATGTCCAGTGGGCATTCACAAAACGAAAGCCAGGCATCATTACTTTATATTTTTATATAAGTTGATCTGTTGATACCACTCATGATATCATAGCTATATATCAGGTGCAACCAGGTGAAAGGGGTAAGGTTAGTCACATACAGATGATCAGAAATATTTACATATACTCCAGAATGGTTCAATTTTGTATGCATGGACGAAAGATGTGTGCACACAACTTCCAAAAAAGGAAAATAAGCATAAAAATAATACCTCAATAAAATACAAAATACAGATTGCACACTCAAAACACTAATACAAGCCTGCTCAGATTGGAAACAGCCAGCCTTGGTAGGCAGGTACAATATGTACCTATATGTGGCTAAGCTTGCCCAGTGGGTGCCACTAAGCGTTTGCTGTTTGTTTGACCTTCATCTCTCAGATGTTTGGTCCTCCATACTTTGGCCATGTGCTCAGGAGTTTTTCACTGGCACCCACGATGTCACAGGTTTAAACAACTTCATGGAAGCAAACCATTTCAGGTTTCATACTTCAAGCACACACATATTCACTCCCACAAACCCACATCATACCAATAGCACAATGGCAGTATGAATGGGAGTATGGCCAGGGGTGTCTTTGAAATAATTAATTGCTTGTGGGTCTAAACTTCTTCCACCAAAGCTGCTGTGACTCAATAATCAGCATGGAATGCTTCAGGTCGGAATGTGCAATCCAATTCATGGGCATGTTGATGCAAAGTTATTACACACCTCCATGAGTCCATCCACCAATTTTATGTTCCATTTCATGGAGAAAGCATATGCTTCTATAACACTGCTCACTGTTTGCATCCCTTCCTCGACCCCTAGCTCCTTTGGCTGCTTCACTCCTAGTAGTTCTAATTACAAATTCTTCCAGATCTACCTTCTGAACTTTATGGCCAGCTGGAATGCCTTCAGACCGACTGGATTGTTGGTGGACTGAGTGTTGCTTCAAAGGTGCATTTTCAGTGGCTTGTATTATTTCATCCTTGGTCATGTTGGGGTGAATTTGTGTATACCTTTGTTCTTTGGTTTTCCTATCCAAGATGTTCCCATTTTGTGTGGTAATTTGCTATCAGATTTGCTTCCCAGAGATTGCCTAAAACTTGAATCTGCCTAGCACGTTCGGCTGTCAGATTTTCATGGACGACAATGTTAGATCTCAGTTCACCTTTCTGACTAAATTTTGCATCATAAACTGCATTTCTGTCATCCAGATCCTGGAACTTGACAATCACTCTTCTGTTTGGCCTCAAGCGATGGCATGCAGAGATGATCTTGAGCAATATACTAGGAAAGACTCGCTGATTCTTGGAGGGGGAGGATTTCCAATGATCCCTGGGATACTAGGAGGCTCCTTTCAGGTCTACACCAAGCTTTTCCTTATTTTTTTTTCTCGTGATTTCTCTTGTTTTTTTTTTTCAGGGTCCTCAAATGTGTCTGGAGGTACCGTTGGAAATCCTCCCCCTCCAAGAATCAGCGAGTCCTTCCTAGTATATTGCTCAAGATCATCCAAATGAGAGTTTGTATCCATCAGGTCTTTTTTAAGTTTGGCGTTTTCCTCCTGTAGTAGTTTCAACTCACCCTGAATCTTTTGGTTTTCACCTTTTACATCATCCATTTCACTCCTAATCTCTCTTTCAAATTTCATAATAGCTTCCCTTACCAGTGTACTTATATCCTCCATCGCAACCCTAATCTTCTGTCCCCACGTTAAGTCGAGTTGCTCAGATGTAGTACAAAGTAGAAATAAAAGTCAGCAAATCTTAAGTTTTTAAACATCTCCAAAATAAACCAATGTAAACAAAGCGGTGCTTACTCCTGGATAGACGCACGTCACTTTTTCCACGGTCTGTTACACGTCCGCACCGAACGTCCACCACAGGTCAAATGAACGAATGAATGTTCTAGAAGTTCACTACCAACGCTTGTGTAGTTGGTGACACAAAGCAAGGCTGAATGCTCATACCTATCGCATATCCCATGCCTCTTGGATTTCTTCTAAAAAAGAGCTTTGAAATAAGGAAAGTACGAAAGGTAATACCAAAGGAGGCATTCCATGGTAACTCAACCGGTGGGTGCCGTCCGACCATTTTTATTTTCTTGAAAAGTTGTGTTTCAAGGGCGAACAATTCATTTATGATGAGAAAACATTTTCCCCAAAAATATTTCCAACGATACAGTCTTGGCAAATTTCCCAAGGTCAGTGAGGAGGCCTAACTTTGACGACATATAACTCCGAGGCTAAGAGAGCTATTTCGTTGAACGTTCTTTGGTTGAATTGGGATGAACCATGAAACAAGTTGGCTATCTTGAATTTTCGATTTTCAATTTACTAGGTCACGTGACCTCGTGACCAATCTTTTACGGCGTGAACTTGACCTTTTGGATGCTGAAATTATAACTTTCTTCTGATGACGATTTCAGCCACATTCAGGCCATTCCAAATAAATATAAAAAACGTGGGGTTCGAAATGTAAAAAGTACATCTGGGCATAACAATGTCGACACAACTCGCTGGTTGGGCCCCCTGTCCGTCGATAACTTCGCATCTATTTGGCATACGGTTTCGAAATGGTCCAGAGTGGCTCCCGGCGAAGAAACCTGTCGGTTGGTGCCTGTTATACTACTATCAGGTCATAAGGTAACATTGACATTAGGTGTTCAAGGTCAGTGGATCTGCGGTCACGAATTTATTTCTGGCTAAAACTGTATCCATAAATGAGCTAAACAGCTGAACTCAATGCTATTGTGTTCGTCACATCGAAACGGTTACAGCGATCCGTGGGATGACCCGATGGGTCAAGTTAGGTCACGTGATTTGAGGTCAGGTCACCGATACAATTACAGGCGCCTATTGGTATATACATATACCTATCGATAGAACAACACGACACCAGCGCACCAACATGTCACTTCGACACCTTGACATGCTTGCCAGTCTTGTCTTCTGAGAGGACGTGGATCCGCATTATTTTCTGACTCACAGGGCAGAACCTGTGGTGGTTTCTTGTTCCCTTGATCGTCACGGCTTTGGTGAAGCGGCCATTCAGCTCCTGCTCAGCCTTCTGCACTTCCTCTTTTGTTACATAGAAAAACTTAATCTTTGTCACAAGCTGCCGGCGAGAAATCGGTGCATGTCCTCTGGTGTGAAGATTTGATCTTTTGCCGGGCGCCGCAGGCCCTCGAAGTACGTGGCGCGTTTCACGGTGCCGCCTACACCATCGCACGCTCCCTTCCCGTGGGACGTGGCGAAAAAGTGCCACTCACATGTCACACCTGGAAAGTCGATGTCATGATAGCACACATTCACGAAGCTGTACATGTGTTTGTATTGCGCAGCGCATCCGTCCGTGAAGTAATGAATTTTCATGAGTCCGGGAACCTCTTCCTTTATTGCTGGTACCAGTTGGCGCAGGAAGGCGTGTACAGTGCTAGTTGTATGCCTTGTGGCGTCAGATATCACGCAGAAGCTCTGGTGTCGCTGCTCTCCGTCTTGGCGCGAGTACACCACGAACGGGTGCACGGTGCTCTGCGCTGTGTCCCAGTGAAAACCCTTGGGCGGCATCCTGCACCACGAAGGAGAAGTTCTCGGCAAAGTCTCCTTGGGCAATAACTTCGCCATCTGTAACGGTCTCCTTCAGATGCTTGAAGTGCGTTGACTGAGCCTTCGCTTCGAAGTGATGACTTGTCAGCTTCACTATGGCGGAGCTCAGTTTTTCGATACACTCGCCCTGGCTTGCAACGATTTCTTGGAGCGTGTATCGGTTCGTGCTGTCCCACCGCTTTTAGTGGACCTCTTCCTCACTGTCAACGTCATCATTGTCTCGCTTTTCAACTAGTATGTTTAACATGTCCATCACACCTTCCTCCCCGGGACTCTCATCACACTCACCCATCATGCAGTCACGATTTTCTGAATCACACACAGCAGTGTCGATGAGGTCATTGCAGGAGACACCAAATATGTTCATAACACTCAGAAGAAGTGCAGGGTTTTCATGGTACGTACACATACATACTGTGCGCGTACCACTGGCGCTCGCCAGCACAGTGTTTTGGACGGGGTGCAGCGAAGGACGAAACCCCAATGCCAGGGTTTTTCTCGTCGGATCGGTATAGGTGGTAGATTTCCCGGAGGTTTCCAAGGGTGAGCCTCTTCTGGACCTTCATCTTTCCATCATTCGAACCCCGAGTTCTGATGCAGTCTTTCTTCCCGGGATACATCCGGCTTACCTCATCTTTGACTTTGACCTCAATACCGTCGCGTCGCGCTGTACAAGTCGTCGTGCCATGCCCCATGACATGAAATAATACTCAGTTGTTCTTATTCCTGTGCGGCGTAGGGGTAACCACCATTAATAGCGATAACTTTATCTCATTGGAAGATTCATCCAACAGCACCATAAACATTACACCGGCATACTACAACATAATCTTGAGCAAGCCATGGACACAGATGACAACATAGGCCCCGTGGGATCAAATCGGTAACTTGGCCTGTACGTGACTCAACTTGACCTATCGGGGTCATGCCATGCATCACTGTAACCGTCTCGACGTGACGAACACAATTGTGTTGAGGTCAGCTCCTTGTCTCAATTAGGGGCAAAGGTATAGCCATAAACATGTTCATAACCTCAGATGATCTTGAACGCCCAATGTCATGTGACCCTGTGACCTGATGTTAGTGTAGCAGAAAGCAACTGACAGGTTTTGTCATCAGGGGCCACTCTGGACCATTTCGACACCGTATGTCAACTAGATGCGAAGTTATCGGCGGACAGGTGTCCCAAACAGCGTGCTGTGTCAAGATTGCGAGCCCCAAAAGTGCTTTTTGCAGATCGAACCACACGTTTTTTAATTTTATATATATATATATATATATATATATATATATATATATATATATATATATATATGAAAGGCGTGAATGGGCTCAAATGCTCATCACACCAAAGTTTTAATTTTAGCATTCAAAAGGTCAAGGTCACGACGCAAAACTAGGTCACGGAGTCACGTGACCTAATAAATTGAAAATCGAAAATCCCAGATAGCCAACTTGTTCCTTGATTCATACCAATTCAACCAAAAAAAGTTAAATGAAATAGCTCCCTTAACTTTGGAGTTATGGGTCGTCAAAGTTAGGCTTCCTCACTGACCTTGGGAAATTTGCCAACACTGTATCTTGGGAATTTTTTTCTCTCATCATAAATGAATTGTTCGCCCTTGAAATACATAACTTACATAACATAACTAACATAACTTTTCAAGAATATCAAAAATGGTCGGACAGTAAATTCGAAAATTTTCGGTTCAGTTACTGTGGAATGCCTCAAAGGACAGTGCTCCTGGGCCAAGTCAGGTTAAACATGTTTTGCAGTTGAACTGCACTGTCGCGACACGTAAGCGCATTCCCAGTTAGCATTTCCTCATCCGACGACCTGCCGGATTAGGTTTTCTCATCTAGTGGGTGGGGCAAGGGAGGAGGGGGGTTGATGAGGTATGCCAACCGTGGATGAAGCACGGGAACGACCGGTAGAGGAAATGGACGCCCAGTCTATTCAGGGCGATGGCACGGAAGCAGATCCAGAACAAGTATTCCAAATCAACCTTGATGGTATGACAATGACCCTCAGCTGCTGCGGTAGACGTCTGCCGCACGCTGGGAAACGAACACTGTCGTTCATGCCTGTCGCGCCTGGCTGCGCGACGACCCCACAAACACGCGCCACTACCGCCTCCACACTGATATCCAGCTGCTCCTGGTCCATCTCGGCCACCGACGGGGTCTCCTGTTCCGCTTCTGAGCGCACCCTCACTTAACCTGATGCTGTGGCATTCTATAGTCGATCGCGCCGGTAGTGAACACGAGTCAGGCGAAGGGTGCTCAGGCGAAGGGACACGAGTCAGGCGAAGGGACTGCCCCTGTCGTGTGTGGCACCAACCCTGTGTCTCGAGGCCAGAGGAGCTCGAATCTAGAGGCACCTACGGTTAGATGACGCTGAGGATGCGCTGCCCGCTGTTCCCCGGCACAGCATCTGCACGGCCGCGTGCAGACGCAGGTTGGTCGGCCGGCCGCCGGTCGCCCGCCGGCGGAAGACAAACCACACACAGCCGTCATCACCGACGCGGTGGCAGGCCGGCCAAACACAGACACAAGCCACACACGGGTTTTTATCTGATAAGCACTTTCGTAGCACGCACATTATACTATATCAGCCTAGCGAGGCTGACGAGCGCCATCTTGTTTTTAGGCGCGGCCTCGTGACTTCCATTTCTGTAGTGTAGAGGAATAAGTTTTGGTTTTTTTGGCGTTAAAGTTTAGGTTAGGATTTAAATAGTTAGCTTCAATTGCACTCGGTATATCTCCATATACCTGGGAATTGTAGAGGTATAGGGACTTCTTCGTTTTTGGAGTATTTTAGTATTTAGTTTATTTTTCAGTTGGATATATTACAAATATGTAGATATCATAAGTTAATTACAAAACACTAATACTTTCCTAACACACTTTATTTAGAGTTATGGAGCATAGTGTGTTTGGTATTTAAGTTTAAGATAGAGTTTAATTGGTATTAAGTTGATGGTATTCATAAGTGCTTTGTGACTGTTCATATTTCTGTCTAGCCATAAGTGATATCAAAAGTGATATTCATATAGTTGTCTACTTGTCTAGAAGACAATTAGATTAGACATTTAATTTATTTTACAAAAGGAAAAAAAGAAGAAAACAATTATTTAATAGTTTCTGCTTAGTGAGTTCATACTCTTGAGGTACTTAGATAACTAACTGACAGTATAGGAGGTAGCGATTTATAGTGAATAATAGTTTTTTTTGTCGGTTGTTAGCGAGTTAATTTGAATCTAAATCTATGCATAAGTTGCAGCCTGTAAGATGGTTTCGACCAGGATACAGGCACTAGAGGAAGAGATTAGGACCCTTAAGGCAGATATTTCCAAGCTCAAGGTTGCCCTTGTTGCACAGGGTTGGCAAGACAAAGGAACAAAGGGTCACTCCATAGCAGGGACATCATATGCCCAGGTGGTCGCAGGCCACCAGGTACCTGAAGCTTCCCCTACTGTGGCGGTGGCTGGGATTTCTCGAGTGGTGAGTGTTAATAGTAAACAGGGGAGGGGTAGTTCTGGTAGGTCACAGGAGGGGAAGTGGCATGAGGTCAGGGGTAGAGGATTTGGAGACGCGAGCCTAAGGAAAGGGTCAGTGAGTGGCAAGTGGCAGGTGGTAGGAGCGGGAGAAAGCCTAGCCGAACGGCCCAGCGGGCAGGCATATTAACATCAAATAGGTTCCAGGCATTGGATGACTGCCCCCAGGATAGTAGTAGTAAGGTGTCAGTGCTGGTCGTAGGAGGGGCACTGGCAGCTAACGCCAGGGTAGGTAAGCTCTGCCATGAGCTCGGTTTTACATTTGTAGACGAGTGGAGCAGGTTTTATGCATCGTGGGACCTCTATCGGAGGGATGGCCTGCACTTCTCTGAGAAGGGGTCCATGTGTTAGGCAAAGCGTACGAGCATGTCCTTCAGGGAAACTAGGAAATGGGATGGGGAGGGATGAAATTGCATTGCCAACTCAGGAATATTCGAATAGTGTCACCCAAGGCAATAGCACCTCAAAGTCAGCAAATAGGGACAGCAGCAGTTCAAGGGGACAGAGAGATAGTAGAGAGATATCTAGACAGAGAGATATCTAGTGATAAAAGAACTCCTCAGTGTGAAAAAGCCAAAGGTGGTTATGGAGCATTTGTTAAGTGTATGATGTTTAATGCTCAGAGTATCCGGTCCAAATTTCATAAGTTCAAGTGTTATGTTGCTGAGGAAGAACCAGATTTTGTTTGCATTACGGAGGCATGGGTCAGTGAAGGGCACTTTGGAGATAACTTGCAGGACCATGAGATCCAGGGATACAATATGTTTTCGTGCAATAGGGGTCCAGCAATGAAAGGGGGTGGTGTAATGCTCTATATGAATAGCTTATTCAGTTCTCAAAAAGTAGCAGGTGGGGATAAAAATGTGTCTGTGGAGTCCATTTGGCTTGATGTCACTGTGGGAAAAGGCAACAGCAATACTCTTAGGATAGAAGCTTTCTACCGATCAGGAACCCTGCCACATTCTCGGCAACTGGGGCTTGACAAGATGATTTGTGAGGAAATCAGTAGAAACTTTAAGAGGAAGTGCCTTATTATTGGTGACTTTAATCTAAAAGGTTATGAAAATGTTGGTGTTGGCTCCCCATTATGCAAAATGTTTAGGAAATGGCTTGAAGAGGACCTGTTCTTACACCAGTTTGTATCGGAACCTACCAGGCATGGCTCATTCTTGGACCTTGTATTCTCGGATTTAAGTGACTTGGTTCAAGACTTGACTGTACGAGAAACTCTGGGAAGAAGTGACCATAACACAGTTAGATTCAAGGCACATGTAAGGGAAACTACCAAGGATAATTTGGTAAAGGCTCCAAATTTCAACAGAGCAGACTTTGACTGCATGAGAGCGGCTTTAAGTGCCATCAGATGGGAAGAAGAATTCTCCAATTTAAATGCCTGTGAAATGTGGGAAAAGTTCAAATCTTACTTGAAGGAAATTCAGATTAAACATGTGCCCCAAAAGCAGACGCAAAAGAACGGTAGGAAAGCCAGCATGGCTTACACCAGACTTGATAAAAGCAATTAAGGCTAAGAAAACTGCATTTAGAGTCTTTAAAGAAGCCTCAAATGTCGTTAATCTAAAGGCGTATCGAAAAGCTAGAGACACCGTGAATAAAAAAACCAGAGCAGCAAAGCGAGCAAAAGAACTGGATTTAGCTAGAAACTGTAATGGTGACAGTAAAAAGTTCTTTAGTTTCTACAAGCTGAGTACAGTTTGTAGCAAAATTGGTCCACTGGAAGTAAACGGGATTACATTGGGTGAGGATAGTGAGATGGTTGAGGAGCTGAGCAAGCAGTTTAAATCAGTATTTACATTGGAAGATATGACCAATCTGCCGACCGTACACCATAGTTCAGTGACATGTGATCTGATAATTGATGTTGATTTCATTGATAGTGATGTTGTTTACACTCATATCAGGAAAATAAAGCCAAACAAGGCAACAGGACCTGACGAAAGTCATGCTAGGGTATTGCGGGAAGTTGAAAAGGAACTGGCATTTCCACTTAGTGTAATCTTTTGTAGATCAGTTTCACAAAATGAAATTCCAACACATTGGAAAAGGGCAAATGTAGTTCCTATTTTCAAGAAAGGGTAAAGAGGGAAAGTTGAAAAGTATAGGCCAGTAAGTCTCACATCCCTAGTCTGCAAGGTACTCCAATCAATTATCAAGGATATAATAGTTAGTTATCTGGAAGGTAGCAGATTGATTCAAGATACTCAACATGGGTTTAGAAAAGGACTATCGTGTCTCACAAATCTCTTGGACTTTTTGAACTTCGCCACAGAACAATTTGATCAGGGAAATCAGGTTCATGTAGCATATCTTGACTTTAGTAAGGCCTTTGACAAGGTGTCCCATAAACGGTTAATGATACAGCTTCAGTCCCATGGTAATGCAGGTAGTATCTTAAAATGGATAGAGTTTTGGCTTTCAGATAGGCAGTAAAGAGTGATGCTAAATGGTACAAAGTCATCATGGCAAAATGTTCTTAGCGGAGTCCCCCAGTGGTCAGTACTGTGGCCACTACTGTTCATTATATTTGTAAATAACATTGAAAGAGCCCTAAGCAGTAAAATTTTGAAATTTGCGGATGATTTGAAGGTCTTTAGGGCAATAACAGGTCAAGATGAGCATATCTCGCTGCAAAAAGACTTAGACGAACTTGTGAAGTGGTCCGAAGAATGGCACATGAAATTTAAGTTTGATAAGTGCAAAATCATGCATGTAGGTAAGCAGCATATGAAGGCTCCATACTTGATAGGTGGCTAAGTGCTATCAGTGACTCAACAGGAGAAGGATTTAGGGGTTATTCTAAACTCAAAACTGGGGGCATCAGAACAGACCAAGGGAAGCCAGGAAGAAGGCACTGAGAATGCTCGGGGCAATAAATAGGAATGTATCATACAGAAGTGAGGAAGTGATCAGGAAGCTTTACTGTGCATATGGCAGGCCACATTTCGAATAGTGCATCCAAGCTTGGTCTCCTAGCTATGAAAAAGATTGTTGGCTTTTAGAGAGAGTACAAAAGAGGGCTACACAAATGGTTAATGGCACAAGGAACCTTGCATATGAGGAAAGATTGGAGAAATTCAATATGTTTTCACTTAGATATAGAAGGCTGAGAGGAGATCTCATCGAGGTCTTTAAATTTGTCGATGGTCTGGAGAGGGGATATCTTGGGGAAGTGTTTGAATTGAACAGAAATGATGCAATTAGAGGTCATAAATTCAAAATTAAATTTAACCACAGCAGAACAAGGTTTAGGTAGACTATCTTCACCAACAGGGTAGTAGAACACTGGAACCAGCTGCCAGAAAACATTGTCAGTAGCAGCACATTGAACATCTTTAAAAACAGCATAGACAATCGTTATAAGAATAGAGGGCTTGCTTTTCAGTATTACAGGGAGGGCTGATTGACAGATTTGGTGGGCAACTGGTTCAGTGTACAGAGTGCACCCAAGAAGGGCCCTTGTGGCTCATAGTTGCACTAATATTTTATGTCTTTATGTCTTTATGTCTAAATCTGACAATTAGTTTTGCTTGGCGCTGAACACTCAAAACCAGCTCTGGATCTTCCAATACATCTAATTTGTACGGATATGTTGAACTGTTCCCAATTCAAAACCATGTATCACCAAATGTTTGGTCTGATTTTTGGGCTTACAATTTTGTTCACGTTCCTCATAGTTGGTAGGCAAGTACCCATGCCTCAAGACCATAAGTTCATGTGGCCTGGACCCTCTGGTTTGGTATCCTGCTAATGTTAGTTTGTCATTTCCCATATGTACTTTGAAAATATGCCATGAAAATGTGAACTTGGATCCCCTGACTTTGTGAGAGATCTCCAGCCCTGCAAGTGCCAAGGAAGTTTGCCAAGGAAGTTTGGCAGGGACATTGGACGGAGCTGTTGGCAATCTCTAAATATGACCAGCTATGACTAAATTGAATGGTTGACACATATATATTTTGTCGGTGATGTTTCCAATTGCGGTGTTGCATGATATTTTTTTTTAGTGAGTCTGAATCCCTCAACAACAAAACATTGTATGTTATTATCAACCTGGATCCTAAGTATATAAACCAATGGATTTCTAAGGCTAGCAAATGTATAGTTTTTGTTTGGCCCAAAAAATTGATTCGGTTGTCCTTTAATTCTTCTCTGTGGTGTGCTATGCTTCTGTAGAATGGACAAATGAAGCCATGACCATTTTAGGCAACATTGATGATAATTCATGCAAGATTTTGTATTGTGCATTAAGGTATACACAAGACATGTTTTGCACATGTTACTTTCAGAAAGCAAATAAATGGGTGAGGCTTGGCTATGTCACGTGCATTTCATATGGAAGGTTTGGTTTTTCGATTAAAAAGTGATCCGTTGGATTGGGTTTATATGTTGTCAATTATGGGAAAGAAATGAAATACTATTCTCCAATGTTTTTGTGGGAAATCATGTTCCTTCTTTATTAATGTTGGGCTAGGTTAGGAAATGGCATGTTTCTTACATTTTATTTTGACGCCTTATTTTATGCCATGTTACCTAACACAAAGCCACTTTCTGTGTTATTTTTCTTGCCAGCTGAAAAGTAAGCATTTGGAGGGGAAATTAGTGGTTACACTAGCTTCATCACTTTTATAAAGAGTATATGTGAGAAATCGAAGAGTCCCAAAAATACCTTAAAGCACAATTGTATGGATATTTCTCTGTGTGAAAAAGTATTCCTTCAAAAACTTAGTTTATGTACAGCTATTATCTTGTTTCAGGTCTGCTTCATGCTCACCAAAGTACATACAATGGAGTAACTTGACATTACTATGAACATGGTGGCTTTTAAAAATAATTGAGTTCGCTACTTTCACTTCATGCAAAAATATATGAAAGATAGGTGGCATTAAAAGAAATTAATAAATATACATCATAAATATGAACTACTTCATTTAAGTAAATTTAGAGGAAGTACAACGAAGGCAAACAAACCACCACTGTTTCCTGATATTTCTGAGAGAGTCAAGGTATGTCAAGGGACATCCACTTTTTTTTTCTGTGAGTTCAGTCAAGGATTTATCAGTGCCTCTTGTTTCTGAGAGGGGCTCTTGCTCCCCTCAGTCTCTTCCTTGGCTGTGCTGTTCTGTTGTTCAGTGCGCTTCATATGCATTTAGTTATCTTCAATTAGTGACTGGGTGTTATGGTATAACTTAGGGAGTTATGCTTCACCAATCATGTCAGCTGCTGGCTGACAGCTACTGGTACCAAATAAAGTTCCAATTCCACCTGTATCCATTTGTTCGCCGTGCACCATGCATTTGGTGGCCTTCATAGTACAGCCTTGAAATTAAGAGTAAAAGTTCTTTAGTTTCTACAAGTTGAGTAAAGTTTCTAGCACAATTAGTCCACTGGAAGTAAATGGGACTACATTGGGTGAGGATAGTGTGATGGTTGAGGAGCTGAGCAAGCAGTTTAAATCAGTGTTTACATTGGAAGATGTGACCAATCTGCCGACCGTACACCATAGTTCAGTGACATGTGATCTGCTAAATGATGTTGATTTCATTGATAGTGATGTTGTTTACACTCATATCAGGAAAATAAAGCCAAACAAGGCAACAGGACCTGACGAAAGTCATGCTAGGGTATTGCGGGAAGTTGAAAAGGAACTGGCATTCCCACTTAGTGTAATCTTTTGTAGATTAGTTTCACAAAATGAAATTCCAACAGATTGGAAAAGGCAAATGTAGTTCCTATTTTCAAAAAAGGAGAAAGAGGGAAAGTTGAGAACTATAGGCCAGTAAGTCTCACATCCCTAGCGTGCAGGGTACTCGAATCAATTATCATGGATATGATAGTTAGTTATCTGGAAGGAAACAATTTGATGCAAAATACTCAACATGGGTTTAGAAACGCACGATCGTGTCTCACAAATCTCTTGGACTTTTTTAACTTCGCCACAGAACAATTTGATCCGGGAAATCAGGTTGATGTAGCATATCTTGACTTTAGTAAGGCCTTTGACAAGGTACCCCATAAACGGTTAATGATACATCTTCAGGCCCATGGTTTTGCAGGTAGCATCTTAAAATGGATAGAGTTGTGGCTTTCAGATAGACAACAAAGAGTGATGCTAAATGGTACAAAGTCATGATGGCAAAATGTTCTTAGTGGAGTCCCCCAGGGGTCAATACTGGGGCCACTACTGTTCATAATATGAACAGTAGTGCATAAGAAGGCTCCATACTTGATGGGTGGCCAAGTGCTATCAGTGACTTAACAGGACGAGGATTTAGGTGTTATTCTAAACACAAAATTGGGGGCATCAGAACAGACCAAGGAAGCCAGGAAGAAGGCACTGAGAGTAGTTTGGGCAATCAATAGGAATGTATCATACAGAAGTGAGGAAGTCATCAGGAAGCTTTACTGTGCATATGTCAGGCCACATTTGGAATACTGCATCGAAGCTTGGTCTCCTAGCTATGAAAAAGATTGTTGGCTTTTAGAGAGAGAGAGTGCAAAAGAGGGCTACAAAATGGGTAATGGTATAAGCAATCTGGCATATGAAGAAAGATTGAAGAAATTTAATATGTTTTCACTTAGATATAGAAGGCTGAGAGGAGATCTCATCGAGGTCTTTAAATTTGTCCCTGGTATGGAGGGGGATATCTTGGGGAAATGTTTGAATTTAATAGATATGATGTAATTAGAGGTCATAAATTCAAAATTAAAGTTAACCACAGCAGTACAAGGTTAAGACAGACTTTGGTCACCAACAGGGTAGTAGAACACTGAAACCAGCTGTCAGAAACCATTGTCAGCAGCAGCACATTAAACATCTTTAAAAACAGCATAGACAATCATTATAAGAATAGAGGGCTTGCTTTTCAGTATTACAGGGAGGGCTGATTGACAGATTTGGTAGGCAACTGGTCGAATGTACAGAGTCCAGCCAAGTAGGGCCCTTGTTGCTCATAGTTGCGCTAATCTTTTATGTCTTTATGTCTTTATGACACAAACCGGATGGGGGTGGGGGTGGGGTGGGGGGCGGAGGTGGATCCCACCCGCCACTTACATCTCGGGAACTATTGAAAATAGAAACACAACGTCCGGAGGAGAGATTAAGGCTGTAGCGAACTCTTGACAGTATTAATTTGGTTCACTAGGACAGTGCCTAAGTGGCCAAATGAATCAAATAAGACGAATGTTGATTATTTCGTAGTTGTTAGGGTTCCTGGGCCACCTATACGATCACAAAATGGCAATGCTCTATTTCGTATGCCGAAATATGTATTCTTCACCTGAAATGGGAAATGACAGCTTAAAACAAATTGCTATGCACGTTAGTATGCGATAACAAAAACCATCACTATGTGTCGGAAGATTAGCAATTCCTCGCGACCCAGGCTTGCCCTGAGTCGCGAGCTTGTGATATCACTGGACCATCAAGAGAATTAAGGGCAGATTGTTCTGCAAAGTATGATTTGCTGTGTGCAGTTCACCAGCCAATATTTTCTAAATCCGTCGATAAATACTTCGAATTCAATAATTACTATTGAGACATTGAGTTCAGACCACTAAGTTTCTATGGGACGCAAGAACTGAACCAACATTTGGCATTTGGCCGGGGTCGGCTGGCGACTGCCAGCTGGTCGGCTGGCGATTGCCAGCTGGTCGGCTGGCGACCCATGGTCCAGCAGCGCCGTCGAAGCCAACGCAACGAAAAACACGTATTCACGATCGTTACACTGCGCGCAGTAGATCGAACGACATCGTAAACCGCCGACGGTCGGCTGCGGGGGGCTGCGTCCGGCTGCGTCCGGCTGCGGGCGGCTGCGGGGGGCTGCGTCCGGCTGCGGGCGGCTGCGGGGGGCTGCGTCCGGCTGCGGGGGCTGCGGGGGCTGCGGGCGGCTGCGGGCTGCGGGGGCTGCGTCCGGCTGCGGGGGCTGCGTCCGACTGGGGCGGCTGCGGGGGCTGCGTCCGGCTGCGGGGGGCTGCGGGGGCTGCGGGGGGCTGCGGGCGGCTGCGTCAGGCTGCGGGGGGCTGCGTCCGGCTGCGGGGGGCTGCGTCCGGCTGCGGGGGGCTGCGGGGGGCTGCGTCCGGCTGCGGGGGGCTGCGGGCGGCTGCGGGCGGCTGCGTCCGGCTGCGGGCGGCTGCGGGGGGCTGCGTCCGGCTGCGTCCGGCTGCGTCCGGCTGCGGGCGGCTGCGGGGGGGGGTGGGGCTGCGGGGGCTGCGTCCGGCTGCGGGCGGCTGCGGGGGCTGCGTCCGGCTGCGGGGGCTGCGGGGGGCTGCGGGGGCTGCGGGCGGCTGCGTCAGGCTGCGGGGGGCTGCGTCCGGCTGCGGGGGCTGCGTCCGGCTGCGGGGGGCTGCGGGGGCTGCGTCCGGCTGCGGGCTGCGGGCGGCTGCGGGCGGCTGCGGGCGGCTGCGTCCGGCTGCGGGCGGCTGCGGGGGGCTGCGTCCGGCTGCGTCCGGCTGCGTCCGGCTGCGGGCGGCTGCGGGGGCTGCGTCCGGCTGCGGGGGCTGCGGGCGGCTGCGGGCGGCTGCGGGCGGCTGCGTCCGGCTGCGGGCGGCTGTGGGCGGCTGCGTCCGGCTGCGGGGGGCTGCGGGCGGCTGCGGGCGGCTGCGTCCGGCTGCGGGCGGCTGCGGGCGGCTGTGGGCGGCTGCGTCCGGCTGCGGGGGGCTGCGGGCGGCTGCGAGCGGCTGGGCTGGAGTTGTACGCCTCCACAACACCTTGCCGCATCTACGAAGCCCTTGTGGCGGTCGGCAGGCGGAAGGTCGGTCGACTTTGGCACCCAGCAGGTCCTATGTTTGCTGACGGAGTTGGAACGCAAACTGCGTGCGATTCGCTGCTAAATTTGTAAGTCACATCATTTCATTATAATATGCCTACCGGTTTGTGAGATATCTTCGAAAGAGGGCGAATAGGCAGATGCCCCATTCCACACCCCTCCGGATGTTGGGGTCTAAGGGCAGGAGCAAGACAATTCATTCATCAGCATATCAGCATTAACATCAAGCGTTATCAGAATTTATCAAGATGTCATTCGCAGCTGTGGCATGAACAACAGCGTGGAACACGGCTGCTGACAGCATCATCAGTGTGGCTTCCACACCAGCTTTCTTCCAGCCCAACACCCAGTAACGTACACTGGGTGTGGGAATTCCACGTAATAGACCAAGTATTTTGTTTAGAGTGGAAATATATGGGAAACAAACCATTGGCTCAGCAGGCAAAATAGGCAGGCTTGAGCATTACGACGAGATGTCACTGGTTGACCCAGCCGTTTTGCTGGAGTCCAAACGTCAAAGGCACTGGAGTTTTCTAACTGGGTGAAGCGCCTGCAGCTGACAAAAATCGCGACGGGAGTGCAGCCGGACCGTCCCAATGTTGCGCGTCAGTCTCCCAGTTGGGATCCCCGCTCACTAATCATACCCACAGTTCGCGGATCGTGGAGGGGGAGTACATACCTTAGTATCCGTGAATGATGCGTGCTCCGCTACAGTGAGGAGGATGCTAGGGAACACGTCCCCTCAGCAGGTTTGTAACATGTACTCCATTAACCTGCACCATGCCATTCACTAGAGTGTCCACAGTCTAGCGTCCACTTGCATGGGAAGAATGGACCGAAGAAGCCGACATCCCTATCTCCTAACTTTGCCCCAACTTTAGGTCCTGATGGTGCATCTGAGAGTGATGAGTTAGACCGAACGTTTTTAAAGAAATATCGTCAAATGAAATTGAATGTCTCTCCGAGCCCAACAATTCAGTCGAGCATCAGACGGTAGGGTGGTTTGCTGGTGCTTGCTTTCTTGCGCCGCATTGGCTCCTTTGATCACATGGCGTCGCCAATCTCCCACGCTAGTTGGTCGCGGGCGAAAAAATGTTTCGGCACTTGAGACTCAAACCGTTTCGGTTAAGAAATGTGCATTCTACCCCCAGACCTGTACACCGAGGACGCATGGTGAGCGTCAGCTATAATTGGAGATTTATGGTGAACTGCCCGCTCGTGGGAATGCAACAGAAAAACGCATTCTTTGAATGAGGACTGAAAATATTTAAGTAGCCACACCGTAAGATACACGTAAGATAACTGCCTGTGAGTGAGAAAATTAGAACTTGAAAAACTGCAATGGATAGCCAATGGTGGTGAAAGTTGCCTGTGAGTGGAAATCCCGCAGCGAACCCCTTCGTCTGAACAAAGTTTATCAGTACTTCATGGGCAATGCTTTAAAAAATGTGTGAACTTGAAATAATCACAGAACAAAATAAAACACCACACCCAAGCTCGAAGTGAAGAAATTACAACGAGAAATGCTGTGGCGAAGCAAAACGTTATTGCGGCTTCAAAGACGGGTGAACTCGGACCGCCTGTTCAGGCGAACATTTCTACCATGTGAATGGACGGCATTAGACCCGATCCTGTTTCGCCATAAGCTCGTAGTGGCAGGTACATTGACGTTTTAATACCACACCGAACTCTCACAGTCATCAGTACAAATAGTCCTCTGCAACCACAGTGCGTGGAGTATCACAATCGGAAACATAATTGCAAGCAAAACGATCTGCGGAATAAGAAGATGGCCCCCATAAGTTAAAATGTCAAACTTTAGGGCTCGGTTATAACACCACAATTCAGCGAAGAGAACCGGAAACGTTGTATTTACAGCTCGGTGTATACGACCACAATTCAACCGACAGCATCGATAACATTGCATTTAAGGCTCTGTGCATATCATTACAATTCAGCTGCGAGCGCTGGGAGCAATGTATTTAAAGCTGGGTGTGTGCCACCACAATTCAGCTGAGAGCGCCGGGCATTGCATTTACATTTATTTGTTCACCACCAAAATTCAGCTGAGAGCATCGGGGACATTGCATCTAAAGCTCGGTGTATACCACCACAATTTAACTGACAGCATCAAGAACATTGCACTTAAAGCTCAGTGCATACCACCATTATTCACCTGGGAGCGCCAGGGATATTCTATTTCAAGCTCGGTGTACGCCACTACAATTCAGCTGAGAGAGGCGGCAGCATTGCACTTAAGCTCGGTGTATACCACTACAATCCAGCTGAGAGCGCTTGGGATATGTAATTTATAATTCAGTTTGTACCACCACAATTCAGCTGAGAGCGCCAGGAACATTGCACTTACAGCTCTTTGTTTACCAGCACAATTCCTCTAAGAGCACCAGGAACATTGCATATAAAGCTCGGTGTATACCATCACAATTCAGCTGAGAGTGCTAGGAGCAGTATATTTAACATGCGCCCTGGAGGAGGGGGCGGGGCGAAATCCGCCCACCCCTCCGGTTTTTCGTAGATAACTCCAGATATCACCGGCCGATATACGCCATTGTTTGTATACCTGCTTAGATATGACCGGCACGTTGGTTAATGTAAGACAAACGAAAATCGACCAAACATTTTTCGAATTAGGGGTCGTTAAAGTAAAAAACAATTCTCAGTGCCAGACCACAAATATCGGCGCTGATGCGCTTCCCGTATATTGGCAAAAAGGAAGTGTTCTTGGCAACACTAGGAACTTGTTTGATGTATACTGTTATGCTACATTGTTTCAAAGTCATGTAAGGTCACCGAGGTCAAGTCAGGTCAAGTTCATGACAGGTTAACATACGCTCTAGAGAGGTGGAGGGCGAAATCCGCCCACCCCTCTAATTTTTCGTGCATAACTCCATATTGTACCAGTCGATACACGCCATTTTGTCTGTACCTATTTAGAAATGACCGGCGCATTGTTTAAAGCAAGAAACATGCAAATCGGCCGAAAATGTTTCAAGTTGCCGGACGTTAGATTAAAAAAAAGCACTTCACAGCGCCAAACCACAAAAATCGGCGCTGATGCGCTTCCCGTATATTGGCAAAAGGGAAGTGTTCTTGACAACACTAACGACTTGTTTGATGCATATTGTTGTGCTATGTAATTTAAAAGTAATGTTAGGTCACCGAGGTCAAGTCAGGTCAAGTTCATCACCGGCTAATGAAACTAAACCTGGTCAACTAGAATATTGTCATAAATGCAAGTGACTAATCATGCGATTGATGGCACTTTGCATGTTACTCCCTGCACATCCGGAAATCTACTGTTTGCCATTGTGTGCCTAAGCGTTTCCATACTTTATTAATTTATTTCACTCCTTTCTTTGCGAAGCCGATTGGGCCGAGCCGCCCAATGGAGCGCTCGGTTGGGCAACCAGGTTCCGGTACCGAGCAGGTAATGACCTGATAAAGTGCTCCTATATAGGTAACCTGAGGTCAAATGGCTGATCTTGCATCTGTATTACATCATTAGTAATGTCAAAAACATCATTAACGCCAATTTTGGAGCATTTAAACACCATCATAGCGATCCATAACAATGACAAGCCAATCCACGCAAAACCAGCCAATTTTGTTATTTTGACTTCAGTTGACCTTGAATATATTGACCTAAGATCATGCAATTTACACACAACAGAGTTCACTATAGTGTTCTGTAGTGAGCTGGTGCTGGAGCTGGCCCTGCGCCACGCAGGGCCGCCGGCGCCGGTGGCGCCGGTGTCACGTGGCACTCGGCGCGTCACGTGGTCACGTGGTCACTGTCACGTGGTCACGGCCGTCAGCGGTTTCTGCAGCGCGGTCTGTGGTTGGGGCGGCTAGGTCGGCGGCGCGCGGGGGTGACTGCCCGCAGTTGGTCGGGGGGACGCGTGGCCGGTGCTCGTGGCTGGGTCGCCGGACACTGCCAATACACGTCCTTCCCCGTGCTCGGCACTTACTTTCTAATCGGCAACTACAAGCTATTTCGGCCATACATTGCGAATACGATGCCGGGGCACGGGGATGAAGAGGGAGAGCCGCGGGAGGCGACGTGGGGCGCGAGTGGATCGGTGAACTTCGCGGAGGTGTCGGGGACCCTGGGTGTGGCAGGCCCGCGTAATTTCGACACGCGCCACATACCCGAGTTCAGCGGGACAGTGAATGTGGCCGAGTGGTTTACGCGGGGAGAGAAACTGTGCCGACGACGCGGCGTCAACTTCGTGGACGTCATCCCGGAACGGCTGACTGGGGCAGCATTCGCTGTCTGGGAGCAGCTACCCGACAAGGCGCAGGACTCCATGGCGGCTGTCCGCGACGCGTTATACGACGCGTTCGCGTTAAACCGGCACGCCGCGTACGCCGCCTTCCAGGACCGAGAACTGCGACCAGGGGAGTCCGTGGACGCCTACTTGGCGGACCTGCGCCGCCTCATAGCGCTGGTCTCGGACGAGAAGCTCCCCGAGTCCATCCTGGACGCCAAATTCACATCGGGGCTGCCAGCACCGGTACGGAGCCAGCTAAAGGCAGGTACGCGAGCACAGCGGATGGCGCTGCCGAGTCTCGTCCGCTTGGCCCGGGACATCCTGAGCGATGACCATCACGAGGTGCTGGCTGCGGCAACAGCGTCGCGGCCCGCGCCCCCGCCGTCTCGTCAGGAAGCGCGGCGGCCACGACCACCGCGACGCTGCTGGACATGCGGGAGGGAGGGTCATCTCGCCGCGGCCTGCCCAAACGCATCGGGGGACGCGTCAGCGCGAGCGCCGTCTCCGGATCAGTAGATCGCGCCCTTCCGGTCGCCCGGATGCAAGTGGACGGCAGCGAGCGACGCGTGTTGGTGGACTCCGGATGCACTGACACGCTCGTGTACCGAGGTTGCTGTCGGCGGTGGACGCCACGGACGGTGGAAATGAGAACCGTGAACGGGGGAACGTTACGGTGCAGTGGGTCGGTCACGGTCAAGGTGGAATACCAGGGCAGGCGAGTGATGCTCGCGGCGCTGGTTGTGCCAGACCGCCCGCTGGGTGTGGACGTGGTTCTGGGGATGTCGAGCATCACGGCCCTGGGTGGCATCAGCCTGCGGACACCGACAGACGTGCGGGTCTGTGCGGCGGCAGTTGAAGTCGACCGTCGGGACTTGGCCGTGGATGCAGCGGACTTCATGGCGCGATTCGCCGCGCGGACGGGCGAATGGACCGTGGCATGGGTGTGGGCAGACTGGAACGGTCCCGAGAGCCTGCGGAACTGAGTCGCGGAGTATGCGGTACCGCCGGCGGTTCGGCCGGCGTACGACGCTGAATTGGAGCTGTGGATCCGGGAGGGGTGGCTGCAGCCGTATGACGAGCGGGTGGATGGCCCGGCCCGTGGCCTGATCCCTCTGATGGCGGTCCGGCAGCCGAATCGGGACAGGGTGCGCCCTGTCTTGGACTACCGTGAGTTGAATGGCCACATTACCGCACACACCGCGGACGCGGACGTTTGTGCTGCCCAGCTTCGCCGCTGGCGACGGCACGGCGCTCACGTCGCGGTGGTGGACCTGCGGAAGGCGTACCTTCAGCTCCGGTTGGACCGGCGGCTGTGGCCGTATCAGACGGTGGAGGTGCGAGGCCAGAGGTATTGTCTGACTCGCGTCGGCTTTGGGCTGAACGTCGCGCCGCTCGTCATGAAGGCCGTGGTGCGGGCCGTCCTGCTCCAGGATGCCGCGGTGAACCGGGGGGGTGCTGCCCTACGTGGACGATCTACTGGTAGACGAGGACATTGTCAGCGCAGACCACGTCGTGGAGCACTTCGCCCGGTACGGTCTGGTCTGTAAGCCGCCGGAGCGGGCGGCCGAGGGAGCGCGACTGCTCGGGCTGCGGGTGCGCGCGGACGACGGAGAACTGTGCTGGTGCCGCGACAACCCGGTGGCCACGCCCCCGGAGGTGCTGACACGTCGAGCGTTGTTCGCGTGGTGCGGCCACCTGGTGTCCCACCTGCCGGTGGTGGGGTGGCTGCGTCCGGCGGCCGCGTGGTTAAAGCGGCGCGTCAACGCCCTGGCGACAGGCTGGGACGACCCGACAATGGACGCCGGGCTGCGCGAGCAGGTCGACTGTGTCGCGGTGCGGGTAAGGGGGGCCGACCCGGCACGAGGCCCCTGGCAGCTGAAGGGGGACAAGTTGGTGGTGTGGACGGACGCCAGTTCCCTTGCTGCCGGGGTCATCCTGGAGGATCCGGTCAGTGGCGCCGTGGAGGACGCGAGCTGGCTACGGCCGGAGTCGAAGGCGGCCATGCACATCAACATGGCCGAGCCGGACGCGGCGCTCAGCGGTGTCAACATGGCGGTTGCGTGGGGGATTACCACCATCGACCTTCGTACCGACTCGGCCACGGTTCACAAGTGGATCGATGACGCCCTGAGCGGCCGCTCTCGCCTGCGGACTAAGGCACACGGGGAGATGCTTATCCGCCGGAGGATCGACGTCATTCGACAGCTAGTGGAGGAGTTTCGCCTGAAGATGACGATCCGCCTGGTAAAATCCGCGGACAACCCGGCGGACGCACTCACCCGTGTGCCAAAAGAGTGGCTTCGACTGCCGGACTCATCAACTGACGCGCCACCAGGCGCCGTCGCGGCAGCCGTGGCCCCGCGACCAGACACCGACCCCGCCCGGATACGTGAGGTGCACGAGAACACCGGGCACCAGGGGGTCCGCCGGACGCTCTGGTATGTGCGTCGGAGCGAGGACGCGCGTGCCACCCGGTCAGCGGTGCGAGCGGTGATCCAGCAGTGCGATGTGTGCCAGTCCATCGACCCGGCACCTGCGCGCTGGCAGCGCGGGTCACTGAGCGTGCCGCTGACGTGGGAACGCCTAGCCATCGACGTTACCCACTACCGGGGCCGGTCGTACCTGACGGTGATCGACTGTGGGCCTTCCCGGTACGGGATGTGGCGGCTGCTGCGCCGTTCCGACGCAGCCGAGGTCACGGGCCAGCTGGAAACCATCTTCCTGGAACGGGGCGCGCCGGCTGAGTTGCTGTTCGACAACGCGACAGAATTCCGGGGTCGTCGGATGGCTGCGTTCGCGGCGCGCTGGGGGATCCGGCTGCGCTTTCGGGCCGTGCACGAGGCAGGAGGTAACGGCATTGTCGAGCGCCATCATCGGACAATTAAGGTGATGGCGGCCCGCCAGGACTGCACCATCGGTGAAGCGGTACACCGTTACAATGCTACGCCTCGCGACGGTGTACGACCCTCCAGCGCTCCGGCGGCCGGGCTCTTCAAGCGCGCTGGCCGGGACTTGCCGGTGGCCGCCGATGTGCAGGGGCCCAGCCGGACGATGCCCGTGGCGCACGACGGCTCTGAGCGTGCGCGCGCGATGCTCCAAGTCGGTGACACCGTGTGGATACGACGCCGAGGTCAGCCGACGCGGTGCACGGATGTGTCGCGGCGAGGTGTGGTGACGCGGCTGCTCCCGACACCGCTGGTGGAGGTCGACGGTACCCCGTGGCACGTGCGGTGTGTCCGGCGGCGATTCGGGAGTGAGGACGCCGGACCAGACGGGAGCGCGAGCGAGTCTGGGGACTTTGACCCACCGGAGGAGGTGATGGAGCAGCCGCGTAAGGTGTCGCCCAGTGCGGGTGGGGCGGTAGAACCGGAGGCGGAGCGGCCGCCACCGGCACCGCCGGAGGCGTGGGCGGCGGCAGAAGTGAGTGCAGACCTCGCAGACGGCGCGGGCAGGGCGGAGGATTTTGAGGACGATGCGGTGTATGACCACCCGAGCGCTGAATGTGTGGTCACTGAGGACGCGCGGGATGGGCGAGCCGCGCCCCGGCGAAGTATGCGTGTGAGGCGGGCGCCAGTCGAATTGTATGGCTGCGGTGTACAAAGTGAATCGTGTATACCGGACGACGATGATGATTATTGATAATCAGGTGGAGGTGTAGTGAGCTGGTGCTGGAGCTGGCCCTGCGCCACGCAGGGCCGCCGGCGCCGGTGGCGCCGGTGTCACGTGGCACTCGGCGCGTCACGTGGTCACGTGGTCACTGTCACGTGGTCACGGCCGTCAGCGGTTTCTGCAGCGCGGTCTGTGGTTGGGGCGGCTAGGTCGGCGGCGCGCGGGGGTGACTGTCCGCAGTTGATCGAGGGGACGCGTGGCCGGTGCTCGTGGCTGGGTCGCCGGACACTGCCAATACACGTCCTTCCCCGTGCTCGGCACTTACTTTCTAATCGGCAACTACATGTTCATCCACTCTGCGAATTTCGATACTCTGGCCTTAATAGGAGCCGAGATCTTAGGGGGTGGAATCCACCCCTCCAGTGCGCGTAATTTTCAGAGGCCCTCCAGGGCGCCTGCTAAAACTCGCTGCATTCTACCACAATTCAGCTGAGAGCGCCGGCAACATTGTATTTTTGAAGACATATTCGAAAAGTGCAGCGCCCGCCGCTGTACTTGTTAACAACTTTTTCACAAAATCCGCCGCCCATCCGGATCGACCTTTGATTGGTTGGTCTGCGCTGGAAGCGGAACTTCTGTCGGCGACAGTGATCCATCGGCCAGGGAGCGTGGTCCGCTGACATGGGTACGTGGTCCGCTGACGTGGGTGCATGGCCCGTTGACGTGGGTGCATGGCCCGCTGACGTGGGTGCATGGCCCGCTGACGTGGGTGCATGGCCCGCTGACGTGAGTGCATGGTCCGCTGACGTGAGTGCATGGCCAGCTGATGTGGGTACGTGTACCGCTGACGTGGGTGCATGGCCCGCTGACGTGGGTACGTGGTCCGCTGACGTGAGTGCGTGATCCGCTGACCTGTGTGTGTGTATGTGCTCCGCTGACGTGAGTACATGGTCCGCTGACGTGAGTACATGGTCCACTGACGTGGGTACATGGCCCACTGACGTGGGTACGTGATCCGCTGACGTGGGTACACGGCCCGCTGACGTGAGTACATGGTCCGCTGACGTGAGTGCGTGGTCGTGGGTACGTGGCCCGCTGACGTGTGTACGTGGCCCGCTGACGTGTGTACGTGGCCCGCTGACGTGTGTACGTGGCCCGCTGACGTGTGTACGTGGTCCGCCGACGTGTGTACGTGGCCCGCTGACGTGGGTACATGGCCAACTGACGTGTGTACGTGGCCCGCTGACGTGGGTACACGGCCCGCTGACGTGTGTACATGGTCCGCTGACGTGAGTGCGTGGTCGTGGGTACGTGGCCCGCTGACGTGTGTACGTGGCCCGCTGACGTGTGTACGTGGCCCGCTGACGTGTGTACGTGGCCCGCTGACGTGTGTACGTGGCCCGCTGACGTGTGTACGTGGCCCGCTGACGTGTGTACGTGGCCCGCTGACGTGGGTACACGGCCCTCTGACGTGTGTACGTGGCCCGCTGACGTGTGTACGTGGTCCGCCGACGTGTGTACGTGGCCCGCTGACGTGTGTACGTGGCCCGCTGACGTGTGTACGTGGCCCGCTGACGTGTGTACGTGATCCGCTGACGAGGGTACACGGCCCGCTGACGTGAGTACATGGTCCGCTGACGTGAGTGCGTGGTCGTGGGTACGTGGCCCGCTGACGTGTGTACGTGGCCCGCTGACGTGTGTACGTGGCCCGCTGACGTGTGTACGTGGTCCGCTGACGTGTGTACGTGGCCCGCTGACGTGGGTACACGGCCCTCTGACGTGTGTACGTGGCCCGCTGATGTGGGTGCGTGGTCCGCCGGCACGGGCCAGGTCGCCCGCGAGGCTCGAGTGCATCGTTCGTCGGCACGCGTCGAGCGCTGGCCGGCGCAGAAGTGTCGCCCAGGCGAATTGTGAAATACATTTATGTTGACCTAGGTTAACATGGTGCAATGTCAGATGGTCCTGTGAGGACAAAGCCAAGCATGGACCATTTAATTCACAATCGCTGCTACCGAATAATAAAAAGCATCTCGACACCGCCTTACCTAATCGCTGCAAACTCCGATTGCACACACGTACGGGCAGCATCAATCAGCCTGTTGTGGCGATTACGGGCAATGGCCAACTGACAGACAATTTAAAAACCAGACGTTGAATCCCCTTTTGCCACTTTATGGCTAAACGTAGATATCATTGTTCATTTTAAGATGCTTATTTCATTTGCATTGACCGCTGCTTTTACTCAGCATGTTCTGGCGGCCCAAAAGTGGTCTTGTTTCTTATCCAACCGACCAACCATCGTAAACACCGGAATGCCCAAAAGTTCAACACTGCTGAACTTTCGGGGAGAGCCGGCCACGGCGGCGGTCGCTCGCTGGGACCGCCAGACAAATCATCACCAACCCCGATGCACACATCCACAGCTCACCACCTCCCGCCACCGGCCCGATTCCGTAGCCTAAGGCGTGTTTTCCGGCCCGTGGTGGGGGTGGGGGGGGGTGGGGAGGGGGTAAATTATGATCGAGTGCACCGGGCCCCAGGTAATGAAGCTGATTTGATGATGGTGGGGTAAGTCGTTACCATGGTACAAGCCTCTCAAAGGTATTTTGACCGCGCCTGACCGGGTGGCTCAAGTTGAGATTTCCGGCGGTTATGGCAATCTGGCTCAATATTCCTCAACAACGCCGGATCTTAGCTTCTCCCTACCATTCGGATGTGGTCTCACGTCATACGACACACCTCAACACATCAGCAGTTTCCTCCATATATCTAGTTTATCCGGCACTGAGCTGTGCATCCGCCGATCGACATGTCGGCTCTGGCTTCATCGCCGTGTTTACGAGGCGTGATTATTCTTTTCCCGCCGGTCGGCCTGCATCGCGGCTGGCATCTCCGCAGGTGCCGGCGCTGCGACCACCGGAGTCGAAATGTGGATCTGTGTCCGTCTGTTGACGGGCCTGTCTTAGTCCCAGCACCGGATCCATCTCAGCCCGCTGACGACGACGACAGATCCATCTCAGTCTCGAAGACAGATCCATCTCATACTGATCAGACAGACTGATCCTCGCATCACATCAGTTAAAGAGCTTATTGCACTAGAAGCAACACTAGTATTTGTACTAGAACCAGCAGTAACAGTAGTAGCAATAGTAGTAGTAGTAGTAGTAGTAGTAGTAGTAGTAATAGTAAAAGTACTTGTATTACCAATAATCTACTCTGGATTTCTGAATCAGCACCTTGTCTTTCCACATTAAAGTTATCCTTGAACAAAATAATCGTTCAATCGGCATGTCCACTACACCGCTCAGACATATCAATGATGATGTTCAAACATTGGTCCTGAATTGGCGACTCCATCAACTCTCCTCACCAATTCCCCATTCCCCACAGAGATTCTCCGTGATGTCGCTGGACTGGAACGTCCAACTTATGGTAAAGCTGACACAGCTGGCGAAGGCTGTAATCAGCTGGATATCTGGTTGACATGGGGCAGTTGGTGGATAATACTTCACCTATTGCGCACACAGTCCACGCATGGAACGATTATGGCAGCCACTCCATGTCTATATGCAGCATATCGCCTTAGTCTGCACGCTCCAATGCTGAGTCGTGACACTAAGGTTGAGTTCGCAAAGTTCGTAGGCCATCCCATCCCAGCTCCCCGACTGACTGAACGGGCATTTCCTCGGGCTTCATATCGGAAAGCACAGGCAGGTCACTCCAAGAGCCTGATTCGACCTAATTTTTTATCAAGTGAACTTGGTGTGTGCTCCCTCCCCTTCTCCCTCTTCTCTCTCTTTTTTTTTTTTTTTTTTTTTCTCTCTCTTTTTCTCTTCTCTCTCTCTCTCTCTCTCTCTCTCTCTCTCTCTCTCTCTCTCTCTCTCTCTCTCTCTCTCTCTCTCTCTCTCTCTTTCTCTCTTTCACACACTCAGGTATCCACACAAACGACCATCTTCAAAGGATGATATGTCTGCTGGAGGCACCCCTCCACCTGCAGCCACCACACTCTCAGATCGCGACGTAGTTTTTCTTACTTGACGCAAAATCAGCCGCCTATAAGTTGTATCTTGGACTTGCACCTAATCAGATCCACACGCCAGTTGGTTTTTGGTGTCCACTATGCTAGTTTGTTAATTGAAATTCTAGCTTAAATAAAGATATCCATAAACTAAAAACATTAACATACATTGGCAGATAATGTAGCCACAGCTATGCGTCGGGGCGTCAAGTCGGTGCCTTTGTTTATTCTATATCACTGTTCGAATTGTAATGATTTTAAATTATAGTGTGATGCAGCGAAACGCATTCTGGCCATATGACCTCTATAGACTTGCATGTATTAAGTATGGGAATAACTGGCAATCTAGTTGTTTCCTAGTCAGTGAGGTATCCAAGGTGTAGCAAGATTTTCTGATATTCATCTTCATTTTGTGGAATACTAATGGGTCAGGCTGAATAAGGAGACAATTCGCTACAGGAATTTGTATGCTTTAAGAAGTTCAAATCATTTTCATTGCACTAGCGCTTGCCAAACATAGCACCAATTCCACGCACGGGAAAGCAATATTTGCCTTGCCTCCGCTGGAATATTTCCAGAATGGATTAGACGCCCATCCTCTTCACAACTGTCACCCGTGAAATTGTTTTTTTCCTTACTGCTTGTGCGGACAAATTAGGTGTGCAAGAAACATGCTTCGTTTATTGAACTTTCGCCTGTTAACGAGATGTTTTGCTTAAATCAGCCATAAATATTCCAAACCGGCAACAACAGCTCGCATGTTGTGGTTCGCGATGAATAACTCACCACGAACTTCTCTGTTTCAGAAAATCAAGGACCCGTTTCTGGACGCTGTCAAGGTCACGCTTGGCGACGCCTACACCGAAAATATGGATAAAATCTACAGATTAACCATAGACTTCATACTCAGCACGCTCGTTGAGGGGTTCGAGAGCGCCCAGGACGCTGCCAAATCGTGAAAGTGCCACAAAACGTGACAGTCTGATCGAGACAGTGTTGATTCCTGAGTGGTGCTGAAGGTGTCCTCCACGTATTGGAGCTATGCTAAGGGTGCGCTAGGCGGCGAGAGGCCGGGAATGCTCCAGAATGCTGGCAAGTTGTGAGTGTTCTGTTAATTTGTAGGTGATAATGAATGATAATTATGTACGAGACGACAGTAATGAACATTGTTGAATCGAACGTAGTGAGGGCCTGTAAAATGTAGCCAGCTCACATTAGTGCAGGTCGCATCCGTGACCATACCACGTTCTTCCGGCTGACATGTGTGGTGTCCAAATTACTGAGAGTCCGAATTCCGCCAACCGAATGTCCCAAAAACACAATGATTGTCCGATTCAAGATAAGGTCCATCGGCTCGCGCAAGACCGATTCGAGTGCGAGATGGCAGCATGTCTGAGGTGTGCGACACCTGCGTCAACTCCGTATCCGAGGTGCGCGACACCGTCGTCACCGACGGACGGCAACATCGTGTCTGAGGTGCGCGACACCTGCGTCACCGACGGGAGGCAACTCTGTGTCTGAGGTGCGCGACACCTGCGTCACCGACGGGAGGCAACTCCGTGTCTGAGGTGCGCGACACCTGCGTCACCGACGGGAGGCAACACCGTGTCTGAGGTGCGCGACACCTGCGTCACCGACGGACGGCAACTCCGTGTCTGAGGTGCGCGACACCTGCGTCACCGACGGACGGCAACACCGTGTCTGAGGTGCGCGACACCTGCGTCGCCGACGGACGGCAACTCCGTGTCTGAGGTGCGCGACACCGTCGTCACCGACGGACGGCAACTCCGTGTCTGAGGTGCGCGACACCGTCGTCACCGACGGGAGGCAACACCGTGTCTGAGGTGCGCGACACCTGCGTCGCCGACGGGAGGCAACCCCTTTTTTAAGGTGCCCGACACCTGCGTCACCGACGGACGGCAACTCCGTGTCTGAGGTGCGCGACACCGTCGTCACCGACGGACGGCAACTCGTGTCTGAGGTGCGCACGGACGGCAATCCGTGTCTGAGGTGCGCGACACCTCGTCACCGACGGGAGGCAACTCCGTGTCTGAGGTGCGCGACACCTGCGTCGCCGACGGACGGCAACTCCGTGTCTGAGGTGCGCGACACCGTCGTCACCGACGGGAGGCAACTCCGTGTCTGAGGTGCGCGACACCGGCGTCACCGACGGACGGCAACTCCGTGTCTGAGGTGCGCGACACCTGCGTCACCGACGGACGGCAACTCCGTGTCTGAGGTGCGCGACACCGTCGTCACCGACGGGAGGCAACTCCGTGTCTGAGGTGCGCGACACCTGCGTCGCCGACGGACGGCAACTCCGTGTCTGAGGTGCGCGACACCGTCGTCACCGACGGACGGCAACTCCGTGTCTGAGGTGCGCGACACCTGCGTCGCCGACGGACGGCAACTCCGTGTCTGAGGTGCGCGACACCGTCGTCACTGACGGGAGGCAACTCCTTGCCGGCCACCAGCGGCAAGGCTGCCCGCCAGGGCCAGTGGAGGAGGGGAAGTGGTGCCGAACGTCCGACAGGTGTGACAGGTCCGACAGGTGTGACAGGTGCGATAAACATGGCTAACCGGAACGGAGACCGGATGCCTGGCGGGAGTAGATGTCGTCCAGTGAGTGTGAAGTACAACGGGTACGGCAAGTAGATCATGGCACATGTGTTACACGCTGCATGTACAATACATTCAATACCTTGAAAGTGCACTGTTTGCAACTATGCTCTGTCTGTCGCCTTGCTGAACTACTGAAAACTGGTTGATAACTAGCATTTTTGCGTGGAGAAACATCTGGTAAAGTTGCATGTCACCCTGAACGTGACCAAGTTCATTAAGATGTAAAATGTACTGACCCATACATGTATCCCTTCCAATATACTGACCCATACATCCATTGAAAATAGTCAATTGTGCATTCATCTCACATCTTACTGATTTTTCTTCAACAACTATTCGTAAAAGTATTTTATTCATCACAGTAATGGCACGAGATGACGCGGTTGCCGTTTATTTTTGTCTGATCATCTTCGTATGCGTCAGTGATCTCTTCCGGCATCGTTCCGCATTTCGATGCGGCTGAAATAGCCTACTTTGGTTTCAAAACCGAAAGGCATAATCTGCGCATGCATGTTTTCTAGTCATTGGAGAAAACCGAAACAGCTGTGCTGCCAGCTGACTGACGATCCAGCCAGCGTGGGTGCCGTCAGACGCGCCGGAAGAGCGGAAGTCCGGGAGATTGGCCACTTGGCAGCCTTCAGCGTCCCTCGGAAGCCTTATTCCCCTTCCGCTGTGGAGGAGTCTTCGTGAGACATCGCTTAACTCTCGCAGTGCGCGGATGGGAGGTCAAATCGATCCTTTAAATCCGTCTAAATTGACTCCTAAACCGCTCAAGATGTCGCGTTGCAATTTCTCACACCTCCCGAAAATTGATAAGCGTGCACTTCATCAGGAATAACTGTAGCGAAGTTCGTTTTGGGCTCCTCTCTTATGCCCCGTGTGCACTGACTGGACGGGTCGGTGCGGAAGACGTCCGCACCTGGCGGCGCGCGTAACTTCGGTGGCCGCGCGATGCTGCGACTGCTCAGCCATCCAGCTCATCTGGTGAGCCGACGGCCGGCCGACACGACACAGTCGGGTGTCATGTCATTGTGACACTCGTGTCACCACTGCATCATGCGGCAGTGTGGGACAGTAGACTGGTCGGCAGTGTAACGACCGAGCAACGTGCTGCAATAGTGTCATCACCTGGGCCAATGAGAGTTGTTTCCTCCCCTCCTCCATGTAGGCTGTACCCCTCTCAGGTGGGGCGACGACACCCGGCCGTTCTGGGCGTATCCCTGCTGACCTAAGCGGTCTCTAACGCGGTAGTCACCTGACGTGACGCGTCAATCATGCCTCACGTGATGGACGACGATCGGCCGATGGCGTGACGCGCCTCCTAGTACGGCGGCAGGCGTTGGCTGTCACGTGACGGCCGGCTGGCTGGCGTTGCCGCTGAAGAAGACGGACGGCCCTCATTCATCTCGGAGCTTTCGACGAGTACGGACGTACTTGTGCGAGTGGTGGCTGCACCTTTGGTAACGCTCGTACTACTAACTGCTGAACCGTTTGTCACCGTGTAGTTCGTAATTAATGCGCTCAATATAAGAGCTCTAATCACAGTGTTTCTCAACCACACCTCTTCGACTGAGAGATAACTCTTCAGCGCGCGAACTGGTATCGTGGCGCGAGGACAATTCCAGACTATCACAGCCAGACGATTCGAACTTTAGTACATTGTAAATAAGTGCGTTAAAGTCATGGAGCCGTGGAAAATCGGATTCAGATCAAGATCTCATGTTCATGCGTTTTATAGTCGTATACTCTAATATGTAGTATGGACAAAATTTGAAAATAATACAACACAGTCAAATGAGTGATATCAGGTCCAGTCACGAGGTGATGCTGATATTGACATAGAACTAGTGGACGGTTTCATTATTAATTAACATGCTTCAATGATCTGTAAGTGTGATGGTCAGTTATTTACTCCAAGGGTTGCAAGCTTAAAGTCAATATAAGATCACGTCATGGAAACACGCCCTGGCGTCTTGAATCGTTGCGAATGTATAGTCCAAGAGGAGAGTAATCATCGCAAGCGATCTGGAAGCTAAAATAATGACCATTACAAAGTTAAAATGATTGCAATTGGGCATACACTGTTAATTGTGTAAAATGGTCTCGTGTGCAATGTGAGTAGGGAAGGGAAGCGTGACTGGATGCTTTAGAAAAGGGAAATAAATGTCAATACCATGTTTTTGTGTTATGATTTTCCTCCACATCCTCAAAAACAGAGAGTGCTTGGCTTCACACTGACGTTTCTCAGTGACATTTCCTGATATTAATGCTTCAAAAATCGCACCTTCAAGAGTTCATAAAACAAACAATTTAATCATACCTGACCTTGAGTTGATCGGTGGCCCTGGTCTTCGCAAGGGTCGTGGTTTTAGACTAAGCCTTTAGTTTGCACGTAATCCATATTAAAGCACAGCATAATTTGTTTCACGAACATGATCTAAAAACAACGGGGACGACAGAGTGACCGACACCCCGGTAATCCATCCATCCAAATATATGACCTGCAAGTCCAACGAAAGAAGGCAAACAAAATTAGATCAAGCATTTCCGAAATTTAATTCTTGGAGCTATGACGTACCACTTACCGAATGCATTTATCTAGATTAGAACAAAAACTAATGGGGACAGGGTTAAAATTGATCCCATCCGTCATCCAACACTGCGAAGGGTAGGAAATCGTACTGCACTGCGACAGCTAGGATATGGGAGTTCAAAAACTAGTTTTTCACGCATCGTTCTCCCAGAGGGGGGGGCCTATCCAATAAGGGCAGGTTCCATCGCTGGGAAAAAGATGCGTGAGCGTCAGTCCCATCCCATTAATCTGCCGCCTCCGATCAGAGACTGCACCAGTATAACAAGCCATTAAGATCAGGTGCGCTGGGCGAGCGGGACAGGAGACGGGTATTTCAGCCGCGGGTACAAGCTCGGGCACCGCGCCGTTGCCAGCAGAGCTGTGCAGAACCGACTGTAACATACTTGTGCTTGAAAACCCGGACATGCATTAATGTCAGGCAGTCATGCATGGTGTCAGGCAGCCATGAGTGGTGTCATGAAAAGATACATGCATTGCGTGACAGTCGTAAGTGGTGTGGCAGCCTTAAGTGGTGCAGCAGCCTTAAGTGGTCTGGCAGCCATAAGTGGTCTGGTAGGTATTGAGGACGTCAATCGGGAGAAGAGTTATCCTTGTTAATATGAACTGCTGTTACTTGAGATGAAACATTTTGATGAAAGCTGGCAAAACGCGGATTTAATCCTGACGGACAAGGACAAGATGTCAAACGCTGTTTTAAAGGTTATCGGGACTTCAAAAGTGACCAGTCGGACTGGATTGGATCGGGCAGGTAGGTACTCACGTGAACATACGCAGATATACGAGAGAAGGATGGTTCGAGATTTACTTCCTCGAATAACTGTTTCGTTTATGCAGGATACTGGTTTTGCTCAAGCTTAGACCCCACCCGTTGTGGCTTCTGGTGTGCTTACATGAGTTTGAACACACTTGAGTTGTGCCCTCGCTTGAGGTTTTTGTATATACCAGTTGGCTAAATTACTCTGGATCTGATGGCAACCTAGCTAACATTTTTTTTCTGTAAGCTTTTTTGTATATGCTTGCGAACTCGAAAGCGAATGCATAGCCTGGACAAATCATTCAAGCAGTTGTGCCTTCGCTTGTACTGAGGGTTTTCACCTGTACAGTGAGGCAAATCTGTTCTGACCTAGCCCTTACTCGTGACAACTGACTTTAATAACACACAATTAATGATGATGTCAGCGAAATAAGTGAAATATGATGTGTTGAACATCATGGCGTCTGTCTGCCAATGCGTTTCCTAGTTTCTCGATCCGACGCACACAAAATAACTATGTAATCGTTACTATTTTGTTCGAGAATCTATTAATGAGTTCGTTAAATATCAAGATTTACCTTTTATCATTAATTCTCACTTAATATCAGCTATCTTCGAGTAATACGCAAACGAAATCTCTTCAAGAAGCCATTGTTGCCGATCTCGCACCAAGCCACTCACCGTTCGACACAGTGGCTGCCAAATCTGACTTCATGTCATGCACGGGTTGGCTGATCGAACAGTTGGGACTTCAACGGTGCCAGAGTGGGTGATGAAGGACCACAACTACTCCATGTGGTCTTCACAAAGACTTGGGGATCTCCTATCCCTAACAAGTAATTCACTTGAGAAATATATCCAGGCCTGCTGGTCACACAACACCACACACCTATACGGTGCCAAGCCTACACTCTCCAACTGACCCTCCTCCAACCAGCACTCCCGTTTGAGCGAAGTGATGCTCGCCAGACTTCGCCTCGGACACACCAGACTGACACACAATTATATTTGTCATCGACCACACCGCCCTCCACTTCGTAGCACATGTCGAATCCACATTACTGTCGCCCATATCTTACTTGCCTGTCCAACATATGCTCCTCAATGTCGCGCTATTATCCAGTAGTTCACCAACATTCATACACAAATCTTGCTTCGGGCTCTCCTCGGGAATGAGCACCCGGCACTCACGGAGTTACGCTTCCGCTTTTTACATGACACGAAACTTTCCGAACTGATCTGATTTCTCTCTAACACGTTACCTGGTACAAACTGATTTGATGTAAAGTTAAAAGTTATATGACACGCGTTACACTCCTCGTTAGCCATACAACTTCGTTACACAAGTATTCCTCTCCTACGTTGTAAAACGCATACATATAGGCTATTTCACACTAGGTAGACAGGGACCGATCGAATTTGGCAAAACGGACGGTTTCCTTATAGATTGCATTTGGTTTTTACCTACGGGCTTTCCAAGCAACTTGGTCTTCCCCTTTCTCAAGGTTTCCCAGGCTTTAATTAAGCATATGCCTACACATGCAAGGACGAGCCTGATGCCCCGACTTGATCTGGGCGCCGAGCATCCGCTTCGTTTCAGGTCACAGGTGTGCAGTGGAGTTCGTAAGCTCAGGTCCCGGGTGGGCAGTTTGTAGGTTACGAAGCTACCCACCCTCCAAATACTTTTCTGATTGTTATGCATGTATGCGTGTATGTATGTATGCACATGAACCTGCATGCCATGCATGCATCGACCCTTTACGCCACTTGCTTTGTTTGCCGGTTTCTTATCTTTCCTCACTTGCTTAATTGACATAACCGGACGCCACATAAGCCGGATTAACGTAATCCCTTCATTAACGTGACAATATCTGGTAGATGACGCTCTGCCTCTGTTAAAGATTTAAAAAAAAATTCGCTGCGTGATACAGGAGCACATTATACTTTGTCATTAGATCACAGCCGTCCACATCATCCGCATCATAACCGTCTAAGGTGCCTCACCACGCACGCCGAAGTCGGGGGCGGATCTTCCCGTGTCGGTCTGGTGAGCCTCCGGCAATCGTGCTCAGAATTCGCCCGACAGAATACAGAAATCCCTTCGCTTTGAGTTTGCGATGCTTCGGCGCATTGCCTCTATTTGTTGGTGGGGATTTTGTCAACAGCTTCAGCAGCCTCGTAAATTGACTCTGCCGAATAGAAGACCCACCATTGCCACCGTGCCAACATGTCACCATTGCAAGTTAGTATTAATTCTTGTTAATGTTTGAGTGCATACATGATGCACATTTATTTATATATGTATTGCAAATCATCGCAACGACCTTGTACCCATGCGTTTTGTGTGAAATTTCAAGCTACGCCATGTCACCAAAAAATCCTCCATTGTCGTGCTCTGACCTGCACTTGATATGCACATTGCTAGCTTAGTTGCCACCTCCCTTGGGGTGCGATGGACTTCTTCTTGGGCGATGTGTTCCTTTGAGCATGACTGTGGAGAGTACGAGAGAGAGAAAGATATAGGGGAAGAGAGGGGGAGAGAAAGAGAGAAAGAGAGGAAAAGAGAAAGAGAGAGAGAGAGAGAAAGAGAGAAAGAAAGAAAGAGAGAAAGAGAGAGAGAAAACAGAGAAAGTGAGAAAGAGAGATAAAGAGAAAGAGAGAAAGAGGTAAAGAGAGAAAGAGAGAAAGAGAGAAAGAGAGAAAGAGAGAAAGAGAAAAAGAGAAAAAGAGAGAAAGAGAAAAAGAGAGAAAGAGAGAAAGATAAAGAAAAAGAGAAAGAGAGAAGGTGAGGGAGAAAGAGAGGGAGAAAGAGAGGGAGAAAGAGAGGGAGAAAGAGATAAAAAGAGAGAGAAAGATAGAGAGAGAGAGGGAGAGAGGGATAAAGAAAGAGAAGGGGAGAAAGAGAGGGGGAGAGGGAGAAAAAAAGAGAAAGGGAGAAAAAGAGAGGGGATTGAGTGCTAGACATGATTGTCGGGCTGACGGTGGACCGAACCCACCGTGCGCTATTAACATTGCTGTCAACGTTGCTGTTGCTCATGTGGCTAACGTTACAGACGGGATGCTGGCTGCGCTGCCAGTGGTCAACAGCCAGCATGCGCACCATTAGAGGGCATGCGGCGCCATCACAGGCGTCGGGCAGGCGAGTGCAAGAGACGTGCGATTTGGCTCCAGAACAGCAGGAACAGGATCAGGTAACATGACCAGCATACGTGCTGTGACACCATCCACCTGGCCTCTTCTGGCAGTCCGTGAAGGCAGCCCCAGCGCGTTCTAGTTCGGCTGATGGAATCTCAGAAGTGAGCCGTCACCGGCCGAATGTATTTCCCCAGAAATATACCGATTTCCGTGGGAGACAGTCACGCGTGGTGGGCCATTGAGGCATACCTAAACATCGAATCGACTCCCCCAAGAGATCCTGCTCTCTAGCTGAATTTGCATCAGATGGTATCACCCATATGTTCTGACCAATTCCTTGTTCTGACGTGCCGAACATTCCATGGTCGAGCCGTCGCACACGGCTGTCAGTGCCTTTGACAAACACTTATATTTGTTTAGACTGTCTGGTGCTATTTCTACAGCTGACCAGGTAGTGACTTTGATATTCATACGTGTCAATGTCCTGGTGGTACGTTTTCGTGCGGGTGGTAATCGTGTTGCCGGCGGGCCGACCGACCGTAGCTCTCGGACACTGTGATGTGAGACATAACTGCTGTCAGTCCAGGACATTGGGACATACATGGATGCTTGTCAATGGATAACACGAGGGCGAATCGCTTTGCGCCGCCTTACATGACATGCATGCATTAAGAGCATTGGTGGTCGTGAGAAATACCCACCCTGCATCAGTGACGCACCCGATAAATTACTTCCGGGAGAGGTCAGGGTTGGGATTCGGGCTGGTTTCGTGAGGGTTAGGATCCCGGCTGGCTGTGTTAGGGTTTGGTTTCGAGCTGACTTCATTAGGGTTAGGATTCGGGATACATTTTTTTAGGGCTAGGATCTGGGCTGGCTTTGTTATGGATAAGATCCGGGCTGGCTTCGTTCGGCTTAGGATCTGGGCTGCTCTCACAAGGGTTAGGATCCGGGCTGCTTTCATTAAGATTAGGGTTGGTTTCGTTAATGTTATGATCCGGACTGCCTTCGTTACGGTCAGAATCCGGGTTGGTTTCGTTAGGGTTATAATCCGGGCTGGTTTCTGCATTTCTGCGAAAGCGGGGCCACATTGACCTCGTTCACTCAATACTCAACCTGATCACTTGGAGAGAGATCTTCTGCCCCCAGCCGAGGCAATGACCTGCTTAGAATAACACCAATGAGCACTACAGGGTGATGGAGAAGCCTTGCTCATGGGGGACTAATTTCTACTGGAGCATAAGACATAAAAACGTAAAGACATAAAACGATCAGTGGAACTATGAGCCACAAAGCCCATTCGTGGTTACACTCTGGACACTGATCCAGTTGCCCAGAAAATCCGTCGATCAGCCCTCCCTGGAATATCGAAAAGCAAGCCTTCTGTTCTTTTAATGATTGTTCTTGCTTTCTTTAAAGATGTTCAGTGCGCCGCCACTGACAATGGTCTCTGGCAGCTGAATCTAGTGTTTTACTATCTGCTGGTGAAGAAAGTCTGTCCTTACCTTGTTCTGCTGTGACTAACTTAAATGTTGAATTGATGACCTCTAATTGCATCATTTTTGTTAAATTCATACATTTCCCTGATATATCCCTGTTCCTGACCATGCACAAATTTAAAGCCCTCGATGAGATCCCCTCTTTAATTAGATCTCCTCATTTATTTCTTTAATCTTTCCTCATATGCCAGGTTATTTATATAACACACCAATTCTGATACCCTCTTTTATGCTCTCTCTAAAAGCCAACAATATTTTTCAGAACTAGGGGACCAAGCTTGGACGCATTTTTCCAAATGTGGTCTAACATATGAACAGTAAAGCTTCTGGATAACTTCCTCACTTTTGTATGATACATTCATATTTATGGCCCCAAACATTCTCAATGCCTTCTTCCTGGCTTCTTTGGTCTGTTCTGATGCTTCCAATTTTGTGTTCAAAATGATGCCAAAATGATCCTGCTGAGTCACAGATAGTACTTGGCCACCCATCGAGTATGGGGCCTTCATGTACTGCCTACCTACTTGCATGATTTTGCACTTATCAAAATCAAATTTTATTTGTCATTTTTTTCGGACCACCTCACACGTTATGCAGCGAGATATGCTCATTGTGTCCTGTTATTGCCCTAAAGACCTTCAATTCATCCGCAAATTTCAAAACCTTGCTGGTTAGGTCACTTTCAATGTTATTTACTAATATGATGAACAATAGTGGCCCCAGTACTGACCCTTGGGGACTCCGCTGAGAACATTTGTAACAGAGATGCTAAAAACGTACTGTATTAATCGTATAATGTCTAACTGTGGGTGCTGTGACCCCGTAAGTCGGCCGACCTACCATGCTCCGCATATGTCCCGCCAGTACTTTTCCATCCGGTGCCGGCAACGCGGTCACCGGCCTTCGTCGGAACCGAATCAGCGTTTTACGGGCCGACGGAGGTGAAAAAACCTGGCTACTCGTCCACGAGCGTGGGTGAGATATATGAAAAATATCTCCGGTTGTGGTGACAACCTAGGGTACCGTATAATCATTGCGTATGGATTGTATTTATCATCAGGCCGCTTTTCCTCTTAACATACCCAGTCAGTTTGTATTTTCGAACCATGCAGACATATACGTACTCATCTTGTTTCAGTACATGTATCAGAAGCGTACAGAAACAATTTAGTAGCTATGATCGAGGGGACAGGAGGGGAGGGGGGCTGAAAAACTATACCACTCGTGGTAAAGTCCATAGGTTTTAACATTGCCGTGGTAAGCCTGTCACTTACGAACTGTCCCGTCGTCGTCCAGAGATCGAGCCCGATGCAACAGTTCTGCTTTCCAGCGCGGTTTGTGTCGGCTCACATCACAGGTAACGAGATGTGGTTGACATCACGTTAAAGCTCCAAATGTTGGCTATCCGTCTGGTACAATTTCGTTGCGGCCGGGTCAACGTGTTGCGAGTGCACGTCACCGAGGTCTTGAGAGAACGGGTGTCCGGTGAATGACCGGTCGCCCATAGGAATGGCATGTAAAACTGAGATTTTGCGTTCGGAAAATCACCAATTTTATCGCTCCCCATCGACCCGATTCAAACCGCAATATCTCGACAACCAATGGACCGATTGACACCAAACCAACACCTCAGTATTGTCACAATTGTCAACATCGTCGTGGCAACCGTTTACGAGTCACGCGCCACGCGCACGCGAGAGGGGTGTGAAAAGCGGAAGTGACGTTTTTGGGCGTTTTTCACGATCTGGTCTGGTTCTTGGAAACGGCTACACTTAGCGACTTGCCGTCAACTTCACATCATGGCCCCTTGTACCGACTATAATGTTCAACTTGACGATCAGTGGCTGTAGAGTGTGCGGGTGCAGTCATCGTGGCACGGGCTGCACGTGTTTCAGTCCGTGGTTCCGCTTTCCACTGTCTTTACACCACTGTCGAATGACAATTCGTGGGGAAAGTTGTACGTGCGGATAGTGCTCTTTGTGATGCTCACAAGTCCTTCGGATTTTATCCATCACCAATACTTTTGTTGCAATCGTCGATGCCCACAACTGTTACCAGGCGTTACTTTCGGCAATCTCAAGCGGCGGACGGGCGGAACAGTATACTGTCACCTTCCAGAGACTGAATCCGACGCAACAGTTCCGTTTTCCGGCGCAGTTTGTTTTCAAAACTGGCTTCATTGTGCACGTATCTATCTAATACGTACCAAGGCACTGTTGAAGCTGAACTTGTGCATGTTTGCGCAGGTTGTGTTTCGTCTCTGAGAAACGAGAGTGATGACAAGTACTGCAAACATGGTCTTGTTTTTTTCTGTTGGCCGCGAAAAAAATATTATTTTATCTCCAGGAAGTCTTCCACTCGATTTGTCCAAAACAAGAATTGAGTTTGACAATGACTACGACCTCCTTGATGTTTGGCCATGATCATGGGACCATTAAACTCGGAGCATGATCGTGAAAAGTGCGATTTTTTTTTTGATGACAGAAACAAATCGCATCATTCTCCAACTTGGAATGCAACACAGTTTTCCTCTCATGATCCAGGATTCAGATAAGAAGAAAAGTCCTCAAAGTCCTCTGCTCTATGCCAATCTGTAACGCCACATAATTTTCTTCTCCAATTCCAGAATTCCAAGACATAAACCCAACCTTGGTCATATATGACTGAAGTGACACTGTTCTCGCTTCTCAGTCTAACATAATATTTCAGCCATTTTTCCACACTGCAGATTTCTGTAATCCTTATCATGACAACACATGTTTTGGTTCTTCCAATATCAGCCTTTATTTTAATAATTTCATCTGGTCACTTCCACGGGTTCTATTTATTTGTGTCAGGGCCCATGTTTTGCCATAAGCAGAACTTGCTGCATTGACCAAGAGGTTTTAAAGAAATAAATTACTTGAAACTAATGCAAAATATGACCCATGCCACTCTGCCCTTGATATTGGTGCTATATTGACTCCCTTATTCTACAAGGGAATTCAATTTGTATTGGTGAATTTCATGTTCAATGAGTCATTCGATTTGGAGAACAGCATATTGTAATACCATGTGTATTCGCATGATTAGGATGATGTGACCATTGATTCCCCTCAGAAATGCTTATTTTTAGTTAGAAAGCAAAATAACGTACTATTATTGTTTAGTATCTAAAATAATCTGGTCTGGTTTACCATACCTCCTTTTAAATTGTTTCCTCAATATAGGCACAATTTGTGTGTTCAATAATAAAAATGCTAAAATATATAACCTGGTCTGATCTTTTAAAAAAATATTTTTGTCTGACATACATTGAGCATATTTTCACCATAAAAGCTAGCTTAACCTGTGGTTTTGCTTTGCGAAGTAAAATGTGTGCACAACATATTGTGAGTACATGAAACCACAATAATACGCACCATAGATGGATATTGATGGATACGAACCATAGAAGCAAGATTACCTTATAGTATGTGTTGTAATTTGACATATTAATTAATAATTGAAGATCGTATATAATTGAACAAATTGGAGGTCATACATGGAGCATTCCTCTTTGTTCCATTTCAGCGGCATGGTCGATATTTCGCTCTCACACACATGCATACGGGTCTTAATGTGAACCATCAACATGTGGCAGCCTGGTGGTGTTCGATATTCTGTGGGTGACAGGCTGGACACCTTTTTCACCTCTGCGGGCCGATGCCCGGAAACTGTGACGTGAACCTTGGTCTTCCGGTTGCGGCCGTGACCGGCGAACCACCCCCGGCATCAGACCTGTCTTGACTGTCGAGCCGCGCGGGCCTGTCGCGCTGTCGGTCGCGTGTATAATTTAATAACTGTATTTCGGCCTCCAAAATTACAATTGAAATTAACCGCTGTCGACTGTCGGCCTGGAACATTATTGCTTGCGTCTTTTCTGTCTTCGAGCCATATATTCACTCTACTTTTTGTACAATATATCGTGCAGAGAACATATCATTTTTGGCAACCGGAGTGACTCGTACGCGAGGTCGAGACCCTAGACTAATCACGAGTCTACAGGAACGACCTTCACTACACATTTTGGCATGGTGACTTTGTACAATTTAACATCACTCCCTGCTGTCTAACTGAAAATCACAATTCTATCCATTTTGGAATGCTACTTGAAATACCATGGACCTGAAGCTGCATCATTAACCGTTTACGGGGTATCTTGTCAAAGGCCTTACTAAAGTCAAGATATGCTACATCAACCTGATTTCCCTGATCAAATTGTTCTGTAGCGAAATTAAAAGGTTCAAGAGATTTGTGAGACACGATCGCCCTTTTCTAGACCCTTTTTCCAATCCGTCTATAAAATGTAACGGAATTAAAATATAATTGGTTGCAGTTATATATAGCATGTAGGCCATCAACATTACGCAACATGTTAGCTAATAATGTGAAAATCTATATTAACATTTGGAATGAATTATGGAAGACATTTTTCACTACCAGCACCAAAGCATACAAATTTCATTTCAGATCAAATGCGCAGATTGGGTAGGCCTCTAACATGTGCCAGATAGATACATGAACATGAACAATGTATGCAAACAGAAAACAGGACAACTGCCCAGGCATCAAATGAAATAAATGCAACAAAATCAACTTCCAAATAGAATATGGAAAATGTCCACGCTCATAACCTGCAAACGATTGTCCCTATCGTTAACAAGATAGGTATATACCTAAAATATACCTAGGTAGCAATCAGGCTCCATGTGCTATAACGAAAATGTTTAATGCTAGACTAACACCGACTTAATACCACTAAGCATAAACACAGATCAACCTAAACTTAGTAGCGTGTTGCAGTTCAGTGTGGTATTTATGTGCATGTGACTTTCGGTGGCCATCCAGGTAAGAAGCTGCACACTCAGTGAAACACAGCCATAGATTGATATGTGGATTGGTAGATAGTGGGAGCCTGCTTCATGTCTGCATAACTTATGCTCAATTAATGGTAATGCACCTATGGTTTACCTGCACATGCCCTGTGCATTGCCGGTGGCAGTTATTGTCCTGGACTTTTGCCTTACAAACTCGCATTTAGTTTCCACTTATGTTCACAAATATTATACTTAAATCCATATTTCCAATGGAGTCAATTCCAGGGCATCCATCACCGCTCGCAAATACAATGTTTGGCTTGTCTCGGACTGCCTCGAAGTTGCCCATCCTGCGCGATTTTCTGCATATGATAGAATATTGTTCTTCAGATTTATATTCGAAGAGAACACGCGGAAACATAATTGATGCTCTCCACAGGATATTCTTTCCCAACATTGCTACTTAAATGCTGACTTTGGTGATGGTGATTTCGGACTCCCTTGTCTGGATCCCCACGTTAAAAAATGTTCTAAGTTCTTCATATAGTTTAAATAGATATCTAGGCCAGCATTTAGTAGAAACGCTGCCGACTTCATGTTGAAGTGCAGTTGGACGGATATTTGTCGTCTTCATGTTATGTTTGTATTCATATATTTCGCTAGCTTTCAGCATCAAGACACTTTAGCTTGGATTGCAACAACCAAAGCCAATAGATTTTGTCTGGTTAGTATTTCGTGATTATTTTTTGCCATAGTGCTAATAAAGGAAAAATTGCGAAAGTATAACTCATTGAATGTACCAATAAAACCCAGCATAACAGCTCCCCTAGTGAGATGAGTGTAAGCAATTTAACTTTGGAAATAAAGACATAAAGACATGAAAGATCAGTGCAATTATGAGCCACAAGGGCCCCTCTCGGTTGCACTCTGTACACTGAAGCAGTCGCCCACCAAATCCGTCAATCAGCCCTCCCTGTAATACTGAAAGGCAAGCCTTCTATTCTTATAATGATTGTCTATGCTGTTTTTAAAGATGTTCATTCTGCTGCTACTGACAATGCTTTCTGGCAGCTGGTTCCAGTGTTCTACTACCCTGGTGGTAAAGAAAGTCTGCCTTAACCTTGTTCTGCTGTGGTTAACTTTAATTTTGAATTTACGACCAATAATTGCATCATTTCTGTTCAATTCAAACATTTCCCCAAGATATCCCCTCTCCAGACCATGGACAAATTTAAGAACCTCGATGAGATCTCCTCTCAGCCTTCTATATCTAAGCGAAAACATATTCAATTTCTTGAATCTTTCCTCATATGACAGGTTGCTTATGCCATTATCCATTTTTGTAGCCCTCTTTTGTACTCTCTCTAAAAGCCAACAATCTTTTTCATAGCTAGGAGACCAAGCTTGGATGCAGCATTCCAAATGTGCCCTGACATATGCACAGTAGGGTGGAGTGATTTTATGCTTTTTTATAAAAACGATGGGGGATAAAGTCTTAAAACTTGCGTTTGGTTCTAAAAAGACGACCTGCAAAGTTTCAGAGCAATCTGAGGCCGGGAAGCCGCCGCGCCTCAGGGCTTTCTGAGACCGAAATTACGTTTTCTAACGAACTAGCGGGATAAATCACCATTTCAAGAATTCGAATAATTAGATAGAAGACAAAGAGTTGTTTCATTGCATTCTACAGTCTTTCATTGACCGCTATGCCAATTTTAACTTCTCTGACTTGAAAATTGTGCCCGTCATTACGCAGAGTCTCGTAAGGTGCACCGACCGCAGCGACATCACTGCCCTCTAACGGTGGAAGTGTAAACTATGGGTATTGGCCGTTTTTCCCGTTTTAGTTCCTCTCTGTGACAACTGAAGGCAGGGAGGGGGTGGATCTAAGTCAGGGTATATTCGGATGGTTGTTATGCCTACAAATAGGCACACGAACAGAACGAACTAAGCGCAGTTAGTCCTAAGACCTACTCATCTAAATAAGATCCTGGACCACCATACGACTACCAATTGCACACGGCTGTCTCTGTCTCTCTGTCTCTCTGTCTCTCTGTCTCTCTGTCTCTCTGTCTCTCTGTCTCTCTGTCTCTCCGTCTCTCGGCTAGTGGCTAGCGCAGACGGCTAGTGGCCCTGCCTAGTCCCCAGAAGATAACTAGAAGCTCACGTCGAGCGAGATTTGTTGCACTGCCTGACCCTTCTGGCTACAGTTGCGCAGTGCCATCGTTTCTTCCCCGCAGCCAAGCAATTTGGTCGAGTTCTGTTGTCTTGCGTTCTTCGCTCCGGGCCGCCACTATCCCGAGAACGCACACATATCGGTACTCCGTGTAAAATATATTGAATCAAGCCCTTGGTGTACGCCACGTTTCCCAATTCTGCCCACTCGTATTTTGTGTCGTACTCCTGCTCTTGTCCCAACGGGTGATGAGGTGAATCCTAACGGATGATGAGGTGAATCTCAACGAACGATGAGGTGAATATCAATGGATGATAAGGTGAATCCCAAAGGATGATGAAGGGAATCCCAATGGATGATGACGTGACTTACGATTGATTCACCTCTCTGGTAATCTTTTCCTCTCTGCATCGAATAATCCTTCACCAGCAATTGAGCGAATGAAAACTCGCCTATTGAACAACCCATCCATGTGCTGCGGGCACCTCACTCCTGCCCCCGGACTCCTCCCCAGGACTTCCACTCGTCTCTTCCACGTCATCCCGTAGCGGATGGAGCGGAGACTCAGCCGCACCTGAGGCTGTATGACCAACGCAGTCGATGCGCCCGTAAGCCCAAATAACCAACCAACCAACCGCAACTGACACGCCTCCGGCAGATCGAGTGGTACCTGACCGACGGCAAGCGCAGCGTGGTGCGCTCCACCCTGCTGCTGACGGCGGCCGCCTCGCTGCACGACACGCGCGTCACGTCAGAGGCCGGAGCCGGAGCCGGAGCCGGAGCCGGAGCCGGAGCCTCTGCCTCTGACTCTGGCTCTGGCTTGCGGCACAAGTGGCCTGGCGCGATACGATAATGCCGTGTCGCCTGTCCTCGCCGAACACACGCGTGGACGCCTCCGTTACGAGCTTAACGCATCGCTCGACACTCTGTACGTGGCATGGGAATGCCGGTAGCGAGAGAGGTTGGTCGACGGCTGACATAATCTCGTCGTTCGACATGTGAGCGGTAACTGGTGGTTCGGTCACCTCGACATGGTCCCATTGAATCATGTCGGTGCATGTGGCCGCCTCCCAGTTCAATGGGGGCACCATGAACTGTCGACACCGGGATCCCGAGTTACTCCGCGCACTCATGCTCAGTTTGACCCCCCTCCCCTCCCTCGACCTCTCAGCGTCGACAACCATGGCCGGGATTAGGTTCTTCGGGTTTGCGAACCACGCGTTTCGCTGCACTGAACGTTTCGCCACTGTCTGCACTTCAGGTGTCTGTGTCTGAATAAGTCCCATCGTTCTGAAGAGATGCACGACTCCTTGTGTGAAGAGTGGGCGCGCCTTGATGTCGAACCACAAAGGGGCATACACCTGCTGGACAAACCCTGTCATCTTTGTCAGAGCCGGGGTTGGCGACGCAGTTATCGTGTACAGTACGAGCACTCTGATGCCGAGAGTTAGCCACCGCGTGTGGCTAAGCGGACCCGGCCTGGCGCATGCCAGCTCAGCACTGACAACGCCGGTGGCGACGGCTCGGCAGCACCGGAGAAGGATGCGCTGGTCAGCAGACAGGTCTGCGACAACCTGCTCCGCGATGTCAGGTGCGTTGAATGGTATGGGACGGAAGTCCACCCCCGGCTGGCGGTGAATGTCACCAGCTATAGTTTGTCCCAGCGGGCCCTTGAAGGACTTGGACCCACTGGTACCTTGGCCTTCATCCAGCTCCACGAGCACATGCCTGCGAAAAAGCCCAGGACAGAACGGGATTGGGACAAGGAAGGAATTGGATTAGCATTTATCAGGGTCTAAATGGGCAAATGGCATGCCAAGTGTTTGGATTGTACTACGCACTCACAACTTTCCATGGTTCTAGATAGGTATGCAGATGACGCAGTATATTATTGTATGTCATGTAATTTGTATTTGTAAGGGTCAGGTGGATAGTGGCGAAGTATTTCAGTCAATTCTTGTTTTATTATAAAAACAAGCGGCACATACCTCATCGGACATACCTACACTTTGTTAAAAAAACGAAAGAGAAAATGAACAAAACCAGGTAAATGGGGGAAAAAAAGAAAAAGATACGTTACAAAAAGAAAAGAAAAAAAAGAAAAGGAAAAAAGAAGGAAAAAAAAGAAGAGAGAAATGTACATTCATGTTCTTGCAATGTTCATTTGTGGCGATGACCCGACCCCCCCCCCCCCCACTACACCCCATACCCCAATGTGGCACAGTCCGGACTAACTCTCTCTCTCGACTTCATCATCTCCGGCTCTCACACAACTCTACTGCACCAGCTCTACATCTTCAATGGATCCGGATTACTCTACTCTTCAAGACCATCTCATCGCTACTTCACCACTGCTCGGCTACTCTACTAAACCTCCACCTCGGATTGATCCTCCTACCCTACGCTACTCACTGTCTTACACATCTTTTCACAACCGGAACCAGCCGATATCACCAAGCGGTGGCAGGCTGGCAAAACTCACACACACACACACACCTCATCGGAAGCACGTTGCCATGAAGAAGGCAGATGAGCCACTGGACGCTACGGCCCAGCTGGCGCTCCATCCTCGTGAGTGCACCGTTTTCGCGGCCGGTGTTGACGGCAGTGCCATCGACCAATACTGCCTGCAGGGATTCTTCTGAGTCGCACTCCCGAACGACTTCTAAAGCCTTGCCAGCACTTGATGCACTATTTTCTGATGTCAGTGTTCTGTGAGCGATGTAGGTTCTACCTGGCTCGCTCACAAATACCAGATGCTTCTCTTTTCCCGTAAGCCGTACGTCTTGCTCATTTGTTTTCTCTCGTATCTTTGTGATATCCTGTCTCCCATCGAATCCCATGCACTGCACCTTACCGCCTATGCCCTCCTTTAGCTTTCGTTTTTCTTTCTCCTGTGCCCTTTTTCTGGCTCTTATCACTTTATCTCGTGTGATGACGTGCCTCGTGTCGTTCTCAGTGACGAGGCCAAGGTCCTTCAAGAGAGCGGTGCCAAGGACCGGTGCAATCCTATCAGTGACCTCAATGTACCGGTCACACTCCTTAGCGAAATTCTCCAGAGGCATCATATTGTACGGAGCCCTAGTCTCTGTTGGTTCGTGGACACTCCCTGTGTCATATGCATCGTCACCATTGCTTCCCTCGTCCATGCCTTCGGGCTCGTGTCCCGTGCTGTACTCGGTCAGACCCGAGGGACCAGGATCCGAGTCGTTGGCGTCCGTCTGAAGGAAGGGCGGGTCAGGCCGCAGACGGTTCTGATCTCTTCGCCTCCTCCCCAATGCGTTGGAGGTCTTCATGTCAATGCCGCCGATGCTTCACTTCCTCTCACCTCGCTGGTCTTGTAAGAAATTGCACTCGCGGTATGGAACCTTGTTCTCGCTGGGGCAGCTGCAGGCATTTCTCGAAGCACAACTGCACGCGCAGATGTCAATCAGCTCATGGAGGGGAATCGTTTTGCTTGTGCCAGCTTGTTTCTTTATTGGGGTTTTTGTTAGATCCTTTCCTTTCTTCATAATCACCAGGACACCCCGGACAATCGACTGAAACGATTTAACAGGGACGCTTGCTTTCCCCCAAAGGTATACAACGCCCTTGGCAACGCTCGTGGCGATTTGCCTTTCGCCCGCTGCATGGCTGTCGACAGCCCGAAGTCTGTAGTCTGCATACATGAATCTGAAGTGGCAGTTGGTTCTGCGGCAGTTCGCAGGGATGGCCCAACGCAAAGCGAGCCGTCTTCGATCGGAATGAACTTCCTTAACATTTTGTACTTTCATACTCGAAATCTGATAGGTTCACTAGTCTGGAAAAGAGGCAAAAACTGGCTAGGCAACTGGTAAGTTTCAAAATTCATCGCTCGCCATAGGATAAAAATGTATCACAAAGTTTTTTTTTGCTATACCAGGAAGTTCAAGGTGCACAACTGCATTGGAAATTCCGCGTGCGACACACGCCCTCGTAGATCCTTATTTTCGGTTCCAACCATGGTCATGGTTGGAGAATATGCCTCGGCCACCCCGGCCGTGGCCGCGCAATATATTGGCCGCCAGTGCCAACTTACAAAGCAACTCTTTACCCATGATCATGGTGGTGATGGTGAGCAAATGCAACAGTTGGTGGGCAATCGATGGTCGGAGTACACAATCATTGCCAGTACTGCTAAATTTGAGCGGTATGCGTTAGTCGTGCAACCGAGTACCCACCCAGTAAGGTGTGGGGTTGTCAGTGTTTCTGCCAAAGTAAATTAATTAAGTTCAAATATCTGCAGCAACAATTCACATGTAGCCAAGAAAACATGCTAGCAGGGTATCTCAGGGAAACATTGTGAGCTTGGAGGCTGAAAGGCAGGCCACAATATGCCAAAGCCGGCTGTGGCTACGCTCCAATCGTGTGTAGCTGTCGATAGAAGTCGCTGGAATCGTAATAAAATAGCGCTGTACGCATAAGAAGCCAGCACACTGTGCACTGTCTCAAATCCGCCACCTACCTGCCCCCCAGTTGACCAAGAAAGATACTTACATTGCGGAATGAACGGTGAATGGTCGCAGTTCATACTTCTGCCGATAGAGGGGAGTGGTGGCGCTGCGGGCGACAAACCTTCCGGAACTCTGCGTCATGGCAGGCACAATTTTCAAGTTAGGGAAGTGAAAATTAGCACAACGGTGGATGAAAAACTATACAATGCAATGAAATAAATATTTATTTGCTATCTAATGATTTACATTCCTGAAATCGGGCTTTATCCCGCAAGTTGGTAGAAAAACGTCATTTCGGCCTCAGAAAGCCCTGAGGCGCGGCGGCTTCCCGGCCTCAGATTGCTCTAAAACTTTGCAGATCGTCTTTTAGAACCAAACGCAAGTTTTAAGACTTTAACACCAAAAATTTTGGAAATCACTCCACCCTAATGCACAGTGAAGCTTCCTGATCACTTCCTCACTTCTGTATGATACATTCCTATGTATTGCCCCGAGCATTCTCAGTGCCTTCTTCCTGGCCTCCTTGGTCTGTTCTGATGCCCCAATTTTGTGTTTAGAATAACACCTAAATCCTTCTCCTGTTGAGTCACTGATAGCACTTGGCCACCCATCAAATATGGAGCCTTCATATGCTGCTTACCTACATGCATGATTTTGCACTTATCAAAATTAAATTTCATTTGCCATTCTTCGGACCACTTCACAAGTTCGTCGAAGTCTTTTTGCAGCGAGATATGCTCATCTTGGCCTGTTATTGCCCCAAAAACCTTCAAATCATCAGCAAATTTCAAACCTTTACTGCTTAGGCCACCTTCAATGCTATTTACAAATATAATGAAAAGTAGTGGCCCCAGTACTGACCCCTGAGGGACTCCACTAAGATCATTTTGTTATGATTACTTTGTACCATTTAGCACCACTTTTTGCTGTCTATCTGAAAGCCACAACTCTACCCATTTTAAGATGCTACCTGCAATACCATGGGCCTGAAGCTGCATCATTAACCGTTTATGGGGTACCTTGTCAAAGGCATTACTAAAGTAAAGATATGCTACATCAACCTGATTTCCCTGATCAAATCCCTGATCCCTGTTCTGTGGCGAAGTTAAAAAAGTCCAAGAGATTTGTGACACACGACCGTTCTTTCCTAAACCCATGTTGAGTATCTTCAATCAATCTGTTTCCTTCCAGATAACTAACTATTATATCCTTGATAATTGATTCGAGTACCTTGCAGAGGAAATGGTTGGCACTTCCAGTGCGTTCCTCTACAAAGATATATGATGAAATAAAATTCCGGAATTATGCTATACCTGTCCGATCCAAGTCAAATAACCGATGCGGACATTCAGCTTGTATACTTTTAGAGAATGGCTATAGTATGCAGGTGTCAGCACTGGCTGTTACTCTTTGCATGTACATTGCTCACATTTAATCACGTGCATATAATCTATTCACATGCTTATTCAGAAGCAGATTAAGTTTCCTTGCACGTGCGTGGATACATTTTGCACAAGATATCTTCAGAAGCCGTGATGACGTCAGGGGCACTTTCATCACGATATGTGTGCAATAGGGTGTGTCGCCTGAACGGTTTTTCTTATGCATAGTGAAATTATCGTGCAGATCACCTAAAAAAACCCTGTCGTCGAAACCAAATCGAAATCAAACAATAAACACAATATGCGACAGGCCGATAAAGAAACAAATTTGCCGGGCGCCCGGTGTTGAAGTCTCCAGTGATGGCGCTCCGTTGCGATTGGCATCTAACACCACGCGTCGGCCGCCGTCGGAGCGCCGCCGCGGCGCTGTGACGAAAAAGGCGGCAGTCGGTGCTGTGGATGACTTATGAATGGATTCTGGTAATTCAAAAACAGATCAGAGGAGCCGGGATATATTTGGTTGTAAGGATTAAACTTCACTGAAGGACTGATCGCTCCACTTTCCTTTGTCTGTGCTCTCCCTTTCACAGTGCTATGAATCATTATTCGAATAAATTGCGTACGCACTAACGACACGAAATAGCTTCGCATTCCATACATCCCTGTTTTATTTGTCAATCCAAGTCTCCTGTTCCTTTTCGTTACTCAAGTTTCAAGGGAAACTGGGATTATCAGCAGTAGGGACAACTTATCAACGAGGGCGACACGAGCCGGCGGCGATCGTCGCATGGCGCGGGGGAGGGGCTGGGATGGGGCGGGAGACGGCCGGCGCACGGTGAGGGCAGAGAACACAAAGAGCGAGACAGGGCAGGGGAGGGGAGGGGGAGACAGGGGAGGGGAGGGGAGGGCCGCCGAGACAACGCAGTCGGCGGCGGAGACCCGGCGGGACGGCCCGAAAAAGAGTGGTTTGGTGTCTGCAAGTTGTGCCCACTGCCTGTGAAGTGTGATATTACCTGCGTCGATGTGATTGGGGTAAGAGTTCGAACATGAAGACCCGCGCTTCCACCAAAGGGCTTTTGGTTCCTTCTGAACTAAAAACAAACCGACTGCCCACGAGAATTAACGTTCTGAATTACTTGAGTAAAGTGAATAGAGACTCATGCGTTGTGAACAAAAGGTTGAAAGAGAGGCTAGCACCCCATATAAAGTTTGTCGCGGAAAGTGTGGTGAAAATGTGGTGCTGCGAAGGAATGCCAATTGTTGGGAGGGCCCGAGTCGAACATATGGTCCGAGAATGCCGCGATCGTAAACTTGCGATACATGAAAACTGCTGGAAAGAAGTCGGCATCACCAGGTGTACGTCCGTCCGGTGATGAGTGGTTTGGAAAATTGTTTGATATAGCCCGCTGCAAATGTGCTGTTATCGATAGCTGCAAATGTGCGATGGCCGACAAAGTGCCACGAATGGAGTTTCCCTTTGTCCAAGACCAGAGAGGACCTCGCCAAATGCAAATCGGCACCGCAGATATCCGTGAAACCACTCGTCGACGCGCCATGGACGAAAGGAGGCGTCTGACCGCCGAGAGAGTCACATCGCCACAACCGGGACCTTCTGGAATGGCCCAGCTAGATTCTAATTCAGACCAAGATTCCGCCACAGATTCATCATCGCTCACATCTGTGTCAATGAATCAGAGAATATGGTGAACAGTAACACAGACGAACTGCTAAATACGGCTCTAGCAGCAGATCGGTACGGAGTGTCTAATCGTGTGTGTGCTGCGATCATAAAAGGTTTCCAAGTGGACATTGGTCGGATCACTTCTGACAATATGGACTGCATAGTGGATAGCAAAAAGTATGGCGAGCAAGGGATCGGATTCGAAGAGAGGTAGTAGTCCAGAGCCATGAGGATCATGCAGGTCGTGTATCTGGTCTCTACTTCGACGGTAGAAAAGACGACACGCTTATGACAGCCAGTTCAAAGAAGACGGAAGAGCACATTGTGGTTGTATCCGAGCCAGACAGTGCATATTTAGGACATTTTACCCCACACACTGGGAAAGCGGAGGACATTTTTCATTACCTGAACGCCGTGGCATATGAGTTTGGTGCGGATGTTTCTGTGCTTGGCTGTGACGGCACGAGAGATAATACTGGCCAAAAAGGTGGTGTTATCCGTTTGTTTGAGCTCGGACAAAAAAGCCCCGTCCACTGGATTGTGTGCCAACTTCATGCAAATGAACTTAATCTTCGTGCAGTATTTAGCCAGTCCTGTTGGAGTCACAACAGGATCTAAGTCGTTTAGTGGGCTGATTGGCCGGGCTGCTGCAGGCGCAGTAGGAACTTTGCCAATGGTAGATTTTGAGCCAATCGATGGCGGAAATGTTTCACAAATGACGCAGGAGATTCTCAGTGACCTAAGTTCAGATCAGGCTATTCTGTACAGTCTGGTGCGTAGTGTCCAGACTGGTGCGTAGTGTCGCAGTATCTCAGATAGAACTGCGAAAATGAAGATCGGTCCACTAAACCACTCCAGGTGGCTGACTGGCGACGCGAATTCTCCGGCTCTACATATCAACCGAACAGCCATCAGACAGTCTGAGAATGCTAGCGGAGTTCATCGTGTGCCACTATACTCCCATGTGGTTCTGCATCAAGAAGAACTGGAAATGTTCTGACGGTCCTGGCAATGCGCTGCACAGCGTGCAACTTCTCAAAAGTTTGCGACATGAAATAGCGGCCATGGTGCAGCCGGTAATACAGCACAACAGCTACTGGTGTCATCCTGAGGCAGTACTGCTAGCAATGGCAGCGGGCCAAGATCAAGCCACACGGGAAAGGGCGGTCATTCAAATCCAGCAGTGTCGCATAACTCAAGTCAATAGTGATACTGACGAAGTGCGGAGGCTCAAGCTTCCAAACGTGAATATGGGGGCAAACAACATCATGGAGCTGATTGATTGGTGTAATGAGACGATAACCGAGCCGCCCTTGACGCAACAACTGTCCGATGATGACTTACTAGACATCATCGCGAGTCCTCTCGAAGTACCGCCATACCCCGTGCACAGTCAGACGGTGGAACGGATGGTGAAAGTGGTCACCGAGGCGTCTTTGAAGGTAATTGGTGAAGAGGCCCGCCACGGTTACATTGTGGCGAAGTTGAAACACAGGTCAGCAATGCCAGTGCTCAGCAGCAAAAAGGATTTCATGTCGGGTTTTCTGTTGAGCATGTAGACAAGTAGTACAGTTATAAAATGATAGTTCGTACAAAAAATGTGGCCGCTCGTACAAAAGGTGACGTCGCTGTATGCCCGTCTACTTCGGTTGTAGTGGAACGGAGCATGATGCCGATTTCACATGGTCTATTTGTCATAACAATAAGATTTCAAGTGTCTGAGAATGATTTAATTGGTCTTTGATGTAAACAGACGAGGAGTTTTGAAGATGTTCAAGCTTTCAAAAGTGAAAATACTAGCATTATACGCCGATAGATCTACTGATTGAAAATGGAACGAACAAGCGACGTAAAGAGAACCTTTCTTTCATGCGTCAGATATCCAGGCAACTTATTAAGCGACTGGTACTTATCAAAAGCCTTTTACCCCACTAAACACTTTCATTGAGTTTTATTAGCTTCATCACCAGAATCCATTCATCAGTCATACACAGCACCGACTGCCGCCTTTTTCGTCACAGCGCCGCGGCGGCGCTCCGACGGTGGCCGGACGCGTGGTGTTAGATGCCAATCGCAACGGAGCGCCATCACTGGAGACTTCAACGCCGGGCGCCCGGCAAATTTGTTTCTTTATCGGCCTGTCGCATATTTTGTTTGTTTGATTCCGATTTGGTTTCGACCACAGGTTTTTGAAGGTGATCTGCACGATAATTTCACTAAGCAAAGTGCAATTTCCAAAAAAGGTCCTTCGTGACACACCCTAGTGTGCAACCAACATATGCGCCAGTTTCGATGACATTGCCTGACTGTAAATGGGGAGTTACTTCTCGCTGCGTGCTGCAATATGCTATGGGTGCATTTTAGATCGCCGGGGAAGACAGAAGTTTGTTTCCTTGGAACACAACAAATATACCTAATGCGTATGCAATAATATACCGCGCTTTACTCACTACATTTTGCATAAGATCGTGAGCTCACATATCTATTTAGCTCACTGCCTGGGGATGGGACTAAGGTGCGCAAAACTTCAAATGGTAATGTAGGCACATGCCTCACCTGGGTAAGAATATAGCTACACGTGGGATAGGCGGGATGCTGAATGCGATAATAGATAGCATGTCCACAAGCTCATTTACAGCAGGGCCATTGCAGTTCTCTAAGTTGCACACAAGTTTGATGATGACTAGACATTGATAGAACAATAGAATTGATCCAGCTCAAACTACTTCAGCATGCCTTTGGGGAGCAGAGCCTGATGTATACCATACAGGCCTGATACATACTCCGTAGTCAGTAGATACTCTCCATAGTCCTCAGATACACGCTCCACAGTCGGCAGACGAGCCTGATGTTTGGAACATTCAACGTACGGATGAAGACAAAACATTGGTGAAAGCCATTGACTTCGGTTGATATGAGAAACATTATCTACTCAACAGCTTGTTCATACTATTTCAGTTGGCAATTAGATAATAGTTGACAAACATGAGGAATATCCGTTGCACATTACACTTCCAGCCAAAACCCGGATAAACATGATCAGATTTCCTGCAACCAGAGGCGAATGTAGGAGGGGTACTGGGAGCAAGTGTCCTCACATATGGAAGGTGGCGCCACTCCGGGATGGCTCGAGTGCACCTCGAGTGCCCCCCTCCCCCACCACCACAGTCCAACGAATGTTTGAGCCAGGTGCCCTTTCAACATGCTTGAGTGCACCCCTTCAGACAAGTGCATCTCACCTCTCTTTGACAATTCCTTAATCCGCCCATACCTGCCACGCGATACCACCATGCTTGCCAAACGCTGTACGATGCCGAAAAATGACCCATGATATCTGCATATCTGCCAAACGCCGCACTTTAGCAAAAAATGCCATACGACATCGACGTGCCTTCCAAATCCAACACGATTCCGAAAAATACCACACTATATCGACTTGTCTGAACGTACAAAGCATTCCTGATGGGACAACCAAGCGTGAATGATGGCGGGCGGCGGGAGGAAGTATTTTGTGAAAACATGCCAAGATCTTTCGGGGCTCGACGTATTTAGGCACGAAGAACGAAACATGCAATGGTCAGAAAAGAACACAAAAAATGGAAAAAGCGGTGTACTGCTGAATTGTTTCCTGCTTCCAGACTACACCAGAGATAAAACTCTGAGAAGCGATCATTTAAGTATCTTGTCTACGTTACTCAGCTTGACTGACCAGCAACGTCAGCAAACCCATCACAATAACTATCTCCAGCCTGTTTGTCTTCAAAATTTTAACTCTTAATTTGCGTGATCTATGGCAACCATACCCGAATGTCATACTAAACTCGCTAGCCACTGGGGTACATGCACTCACATGAGTCGCCGAGGGGCAGGCTTTTTGCCCCCTTGCATCCTTGCAATCAATGAACCGACTACATCGATTCAAACTGCGTTGGATTGCCCAATATTTTTAATCGGGGGAAAATAGTGTTTGCTTACCTGGATACTACTGATGAGTTCGCTGGTCCCCTCAAGCAAAACAAGTAAAAAGAGTTGGCTGTTTTGGAGAGCTTATATTTTGAATACAAATCAGGGCATCATGGTAAGGCAAAACTATCATATGTGATTGAATGCATGAGGCGCATAGATAAAATTGCAATGTAAATGCTTTCTAGCCTTCGGTCATGTCAGGCCACTTGTGGGAAAGAGGTCAAATTTCCCTTTTCATTCAGCATACAATGCAATTCATTTTCCAGGACGCGATTTCGCATGGATACTGAAAAAAAACCTGACATAATCATTCGCATATGTTATTATATTTTGCATATCGATATGATCTGGCATGACGCCAATAGGAAATCATGTCAAATGAAAATAGTTGACTGATTCTAAGAGTGCATGTTTTTGCTGTAAATAAGGCATAAACAGCAATATATAGCTTAGGTGTCGATGCATGCATTATATGCCAATAACTATACAATCGGTCTTGTGCTCTTGTCAAGTGAGGTAAACTGGGGAGAGGATGACAAATTGTCGTTTTGGTTCAGTGTGCAATGCGGCACATGTTTATGGGCTACATTTCTACGAGGAGCTCGAGAAACGGACCTGCACTTTCTCAAATACCACAAAATGCTTTCTCTCTTTCGCGTGTTCTGTCGTGCTTAGTATGTGCCACTTGAGGTCACGTGGTAGACACTGACCTCTCTATATTAATTGCAGATGAATTGATCTGCCAGTGGAATTTAGTTAGATTCTACCGGATGACGAGAAACAACCGTGTTGGGCGATAAAGCAGAACTTGCTATCGAGTTTATGATGTCGTTATATGACCTGGCATTGTGTGTAAAGATATACATATGTATGTTTGATCCATGATGATTGCACAAGTAGTAATGTCTTCGGTAGCCGATAAATATTTTTTCCCTTAGTATAGGCAAAGTGCCACCCGCTAGAGGAGAGCCGATAAACCGACTTTGTAACGTCTTAAATAGCTGTCCCAACCCCAGTCTGTCTTGATACTTGAATGAAACGAATACGATCAAAGTATCCACGAACAACTTAGTTGAACTCACACGGCTATAAAATGATCTCTATTGCACCAGCTGCACCTGCATTGAATTATCGATACATGTGTCTACTGTGATTAATACAATACAAGTGTATACATTGGTCGGATTGCGTCTCATAACAAGCAACCGTGATATGCCAAAACAACCCTTACGAACGATACTATGATATCATTACATCATGACCGAATACAACCTTGAATAATTTTTTACCAACACACCCGGGATGTTCACTTGAAGATACTGAAATTATCGACCTGTTGAATCGATTGGTTTGGGTGTGATGAAAAAAAAATGGCTGGGGGGCATTTTGTCCACCCAGTGAACTGCGGGTTACGTCTAGAAAGCATTTTTTCTAATAGGAAGGTAAGGTATTTTGTAGATTAAATGGGGAGTATCTGAGATGCAAGTAATCAGAATTAATTGTAAAATTATATCTGTGTATTAGTACATGCATGTCGGAATTGCTCCAGAGCTTTAAGGACAGCATTAAAGTGCATTTTGATGAAAATATCCTATCCTTGGAGGATATTTCCTCCAAGGAAAGGAGGATATATCTTATGATGCTTTTGTCAACTAAATTTGCTCATGAATTACCATGCATAATAATGCCAGTTTCTTACTGGAGTACATATGCATTGGAGCATTCTTTCTGCATGGTCACATCCTAGACCATAAATCTTAGTACCTTGAGGTGCACCATGTGCATCAGCTGGTTCACAAAGACACACGACCTCTAAAGGAAGAGACACACTGGATGTGTTTGGGATAAAAATTGGACCAACTGCAGGGGAAATAATGCTATTAAGAAGAGGATGTATGGCCACGCATGCACTAAGCCACAGTTTTTCACAGGTAAATAAAGCACTAAGCCACAGTTTTTCTGACAATTAAGGTGCATTTCATATGATAGGAAATAATTTCAGCATTTCGTACAAATACCTAGTTGTAATGCTGGAGCACTAATCATATGTGTGGTTTTCCCTTGTTCCAAAATTGTGTGGAAAAATGTGTTACAAATACCTGGTACACTGTAAAAAATGATTAGCACTTTTGCTGCTAATCGCATGCTAAATGGCTGCTTCCACCAACGCTGTTCGTTAGGGATGCTAGTAACAAGCACCATTCAAGCAATGACAAGCACCATATGTACTATTCGGCTGGAAGGGGGCTAATTTTAGCCTGAAGATGCTAGACTGCAAGAATGAGGATGCTTGATCCTAGCAGCCATGGATGTTATGTCAAGCAGTCCAGACTAATTCAACTGCTTATATCTAGCACTATTACAGCTAGTTTTTTGGCGGGAGTTTGAACGTTCCATGGCTGCTCACAGTTAGCACCTGGGTAGTTAAAATAAGCAGCGAGGAAAAATGGCGGGAACATTAGCACCCTAGCGCTGCTGAACGAAGCAAATGCGAACTGTCGGCCATTTTTGTTTGGGATGCGGTGGCGTGAGGATCGGTGCAGTTGTGCGGCAAGATTTCAGTGAAAAAGAGAAGTATCTCTGGGATTAAGAGAACCTCTGGATCCAGTCACAAGCCAGTCATAGTCTGTACAAGGTGGGTGTGTCATCATACCAAATGTATTTCCATATGGTATAAATGTAAGTATGTCAGCATCTTGCCAACCTCGCTGCATATACCCTTGAAATTACGGGCGCTCTATGACTTACGTAGTTGATGCATACTTAAGCTACAATAGCGAACATACCTGAACTTGACAACATATAATACCTGGCAGGCTTAGCAAGGCATATGTGGTATTGCACTCGGACAAACAAACTCAATTGATATTTTATGGCATCATTATTCAGCTATGGAAACTGAAAAGCTTAGAGGACTATGCCAGTTGCAGCTTATTTTGTGGGGATAAAAATATGTATTTCTGAAACAATGGTTTTCGGCGGGATATTGTGCTGCTCTGAGGCAAATGTTTATGAAGGTGACTTAAGATGATCGAACCACTTATTTTCTGTGCAAATGCTTACTTTTCAGGTTGTGAACAAAGTAATGTAAAAAGGTGGCTTTGAGTTGTGTAACATAGCATAATTTTTTTTTTTTAATGGAGCATAAGCTAACCTAACCTAGCACAGCCTATTTTTGTAAGAATAAATATGTGAAACATTTTATTTCCTGAAAATTATCACAATTAAAAAGGAACTTAACCCAGCCTAGCCTAGCCTAACCTAACCTAACCTAACCTAACGTAACCTAACCTAGCCTCAGATACTTTTGAAGAAAGTAAATCCAATAAAACATTGTGAAATTGTTTTCCTCGAAACTTTTGGGTATTATTGTGCTTTAAGGTAGTAAAAGAAGAACAAATACACTCATCTGCCTCCACCAAGCAAACAAATGGGACAAGTTTTGTCAAGTTATGTTAGTTTAGGTCTTTTAATTGGACTTTAAAAAAGCAAAAGAAAATTAACACAATTTTTTCTTCTCATTTTTACCGTAAATATATGGTCTCATCATCTTAGTCACCTTCACAACCATGGTATTCTCAGAAGAAAAAAATCCAAAGAATCCAAAAGCACTTTTTAAGACAATAATACCGAATTTATAAGCTGCAGAAAAGCTTTAGTACTTATATCATCATCACCTATTGTTGCTACCAGATAGCTGTATAGGCCTACACTAGACGGGTCACCATGGTTCTTTCTAAATTTTAACACGCTATGGCTTGATGACATTTTTATGGATCTCATTGGTTTATTTCAAATTATGTAGCCATTGGATCAGCTCTTTACATCACCATTTGTTCATGGCTCACACTATGCCATGAAATACTGTACTGGGATAAATGTAGAGCTTGCATAGCAAATGAAAGACATTTGGTTAGGGTGGGTTGGTTTATTTGGTGTTATTATCATTTAAGGTGTGCATGAGAAAAGGTTTACACACACTTTCCTCCATGAAGCAAATAACTGGGTTAGGCTACATCATTTCATAGGCTTTTAGTTGCAAAATGTGATATTTAAATACAAAACCCAATATTTGAATTCATATTTTTAACGCAGGATGGGTTAGATGAGGCTAGATTAGAGTAGGTTAAGTTTTAGTATTTTTTTGGTTCGAAAAAGTTGAGAACAATCATCTCCATTGATTTGTTTGCACTTCTTGTGTTTGTAGTGGTTACTTCAAAGGGAGGTTAAGCTATTTTGTGTTATGCTACCTAAAGGATCAGTGCAACTATGGGCCACAAGGGCCCTTCTTGGATGCACTCTGGCCACTCAACCAGTCGCCCCCAAAATCAATCGATCAACCCTTTCTGGAACACTGAAAGGCAAGCCCTCTATTCTTATGATTCTCCATGCTGTTTTTAAAGATGTTCAATGTGCTGCTACTGACAATGGTCTCTGGCAGCTGGTTACAGTGTTCTATTACCCTGTTGTTGAAGAAAGACTGTCTTAACCTTGCTCTGCTGTGGTTAACCTTGAATTGATGGCCTCTAATTGCATCATTTCTGTTAAATGCAAACATTTCCCTGAGATATCCCTTCCCAAGACCATGGAGAAATTGAAAGACTTCGATGAAATCTTATCTCAGCCTTCTATATCTAAGTGAAAACATATTTAATTTCTTCAATATTTCCTCATAAACCAGGTTGGTTTACCATTAACCATTTTCGTAGCCCTCTTTTGCACTTTCTCTAAAAGCCAACAATCTTTTTCATAGCTAGGAGACCAAGCTTGGATGCAATATTCCAAATGTGGCCCGATATGCAGAGTAAAGCTTCGTGATGACTTCCTCACTTCTGCATGATACATTCCTATTTATTTCCCAAAGCATTCTCAGTGCCTTCTTCCTGGCTTCCTTGGTCTGTTCTGATGCCCCCAATTTTGTGTTTAGAATAGCACCTAAATCCTTTTCCTCTTGAGTCACCGATAGTACTTGGCCACCCATCAAGTATGAAGCCGTCATAAGCTGCCTATCTACATGCATGACTTTGCACTTATTGATATTAAATTTAATTTGCCATTCTTCGGACCACTTCACAAGTTCGTCTGTCTTTCTACAGCGAAATATGCTCATTGTGACCTGCCCTAAAGACCTTCAAATCATACACAAGCTTCAATACCTTACTGCTCAGGCAACTTTCAATGCTATTTACAAATATAAATAAACAGTAGTGGTCCCAGTACCGACCCTTGGGGGATTCCACTTAGAACATTTTGCCATGATGACTGTGTTCCATTTAGCATTACTCTTTGCTGTCTATCTGAAAGTCACAATTATGTCCATTTTAGGATGATATCTGCAATACCATGGACCTGAAGCTGCATCATTAACCGTTAATGGGGTACCTTGTCAAAGGCCTTACTAAAGTCAAGATATGCTACATCCATCTGATCTCTCTGATGAAATTGTTCTGCAGCGAATTTATAGAAGTCCAAGAGGTTTGTGAGACATGATCTCACTTTTCTAAACCCATGTTGAGATCTTGAATCAATCTGTTTCCTTCCAGATAACTAACTATTCTATCCTTGATAATTGATCTGAGTACTTTTCAGAGTAGGGATGTGAGACTTACTGCCCTATCGTTTTCAACATTCCCTCTTTCTCCTTTCTTGAAAATAGGAAATCAATTTTCCCTCTCCAATCTGTTGGAATTTTGTTAACATGATGTGGCCAATAGTTTCTTCTGCAAATGCTTACTTTTCAACTGACAGGCAAAATAACATAAATAAATTTGCTTGGCAATGGTAAAAAAGAATGTTAAAGAGAAAAAACCGAACCGAAGCTAACGTAGCCTAACCTCGCAAGTAATGAAATAGTTGTTTTTAGTGGAAAACCCCCCAAAACATATTTATCGAACTTTTGTAAACTTCTAAAACCTAACCGGACCTATACAAACCTTGACTAATTCCAACCTAAAAACATACAAGTCATAATCTAAATTTCTAACCTAACATAAAACCTAACCTAAAAACCTTGCCTAAATTCCAAGTATAAATTTGGATTAGGTTGCCTTAGTTAGTGGCAGATTACTGTGGCCGTTATTAAGGAACAGTAACCCTCATATCGATTTATACTGTTATATCGTGAGCAAAATGAAAATGATGTCATTCGCAGATGGGTAAATTTGTGCGTTAATTGTTTTATGGATTCTTGGAATATATTTTTCCAATACAGTGTTTATGAATGCTACTAAGATGCTGGGGCCACTCATTTTCTGTGCAAATGCTTACTTTTCAATTTATGCGCAAAGTAGCACAAAAATGGCCTTTGGGTAATGTAGAAGAGCATAATATAGCATAGCATTCCACAGTTATTCGCACTTCAAACATGAAGCCCTAAAGATTGTACCTCCCGCCACTCCCAATGCATTTTGGCCCGCTTATTTCGTCCATGCATTGTGCCCTAACGACTTTCAGAAATAAACGCCATTGCTAGGTAAATACTGATTATTTTGTATATTTAACGCTACATCGTCAGGCTAAATCACAGCGTGGCGCGCATTTCATCGTTTATGGTCATAGTACAGAAGCACGAACATAGTGTAAATGTTGTGTATTTAATAATACGATCAATTACAGCCCATTGTTTAGGGGGAATAAACAAACTTGATGCTACCAAGAACCATTGAAGGTAGTCAGTTGTGCAAGGCAATCGAAATCGTGTATCTAGACATAAAGACATAAAGACATAAATTATTAATGCAAGTATGAGCCACAAGGGCCCCTCTTGGTTGCACTCTGGACACTCAACCAGTTGCCCACCAAATCTGTCGACCAGCCCTCCCTGGAATACTGAAAAGCAAGCCCTCTATTCTTATAATGATTGTTTATGCTGTTTTTAAAGATGTTCAATGTGCTGCTACTGACAATGGTTTCTGGCAGCTGGTTCCAGTGATCTACTACCCTATTGGTGAAGAAAGACTGTCTTAATCTTGTTCTGTTGTGGTTAGCTTTAATTTTGAATTGATGACCTCTAATTGCATCATTTCTTTGAAATTCAAACATTTCCCAAAGATATCCCTTCCTCCAGACCATTTACAAATTTAAAGACCTCGATGAGATCTCCACTCACCCTTCTATATCTAATTGAAAATATATTAAATTTCTTCAATAGTTCCTCATGAGCCAGGTTGGTTATACCATTAACCATTTTTGTAGCCCTTTTTGCACTCCTCTAAAAGCCAGCAATCTTTTTCATAGTTAGGAGACCAAGCTTGGATGCAATATTCCAAATGTGGCCCAACATGCACAGTAAAGCTTCGTGATGACTTCCTCACTTCTGCCTGGGGGCCTCCTCCAAATCTCCGTTCTACGTCTCTTATAGGGACCTGATATTGTCCTGTTGTGAGAAACTCCTTTTCGTTTTGGAGGCCTCCTTTTCGTCCTGGGGTGCCTCCTTATCATCCTGGGGGGCCTCCTTTTCGTCCTGGGTGCCTCCTTTTCGTCATGGGGACTCTTTTTCGTTCTGGGGTCTCCTTTTCGTCCTTGGAGCCCCGTTTTCGTCCTAGGGCCTTCTTTTCGTTCTGGAGGCCTCCTTTTCGTCCTGGAGGCCTCCTCCCAATCTCTGTTCTACGTATCGTATAGGTACGTACCTGATGATATTGCCTTTGGGAGCCTGCTTTTCGTCCCGGGGCCTCCTTTTCGCACTTGGGGCCTGTTTTTCGTCTTGGTGCCTCATTTTCGTCCTGGAGGCCTCCTTTTCATCACGGGGGTCTCCTGCTCGTCCTGTGAGCCTTCTTCACGGCCTGAGGGTCTCCTTTTCGTCCTCCGGGCCTGTTTTTTTTCGTCCTGGGGACCTCTTGTTTGTCCTGTGGAGCATCCGTTTCGTCATGGGGCCTCCGTTCTGTCCTGGGGGATCCTTTCGTCCTGGGGGCCTCCTTTTCGTCCTGGGGCCTCCTTTTTGTCCTGGGGGCCTCTTTTTCGTCCCGGGTGCCTCAGTTTCGTTTTGGGAGCCTCCTTTTCGTCCTGGGGCTCTTTTTCGTCCCGGGGCCTCCGTTTCGTCCTGGGCGCCTCCTCCAAATCTCTGTTCTACGATTCTTATAAGGAGCTGATATTTTCTGGGGGCCTCGTTGTCAGTATATATACTGACAGCGCATATATACTGCCTCCTTGACAGCATTATTTTTTGTCCCGTTAGCCTCCTAGCTCACCTTTTTTCCTGTGTATTTCCGGATAGGGGCCTCCTTAAATTTCAGGAGGGGCGGCGACCACCCAGTCTCAGAGCAGAGGGTGGGGGGATTGCTCCCGCTGCCCTCCGGTGGCGACGCCCATATATCTATATATATATATATATATATATATATATGTGTGTGTGTGTGTGTGTGTGTGTGTGTATGTATGTCATATAACCGTAGGGTTCAACGTTTAAAATTGAGCCCAATTGGGAGAGCCTATTCGATCATTGAGGTGGCCCAGTGACCCACCATAGCATATACAAAATACATCCGTCTATTTTTAATATTTGATATTTTGATGGGCATACCAAAGTTGACTTACGACCTTGAATGGAAAAGGCAGTCAGCTAAGCTTCCTTTATCTCAATTCTCCTCCAATCGATGTTCCTCAGATGACAGTGCTATCATGGCTTCCCCTATTATTTACTGACCCCAGGTCACGACGTGGTATCACCTCAAATAACGACAGGGGACCATCACTGGTGTAGGTTTCTGAAAGCTATTGGGAGGACACGACGCATGAAGGAAATGGGCAGGCCCAAATGCATCGGGGTTCATATCACATACAGTTCCATGTTAACAGTTAAAACTATTGATATGGCAAGGTCAACATTTACATGGTGAGCAAGTGACCACCCGAAGCATGCGAAGTTACACCCTTAGTACCCATCAGTGGACCCACCCACTATAAGACACCATGTTAGGGGATTTGTAATGCTCTGTTTCGTGTGGCGTTAACCTCATCCTTTCATTTCTTACTTACGACTTTGAATCCGAATAGGTATCTTAACCACCAAAGAAGAAGTGCCAACAAACCTTTAAATACATCCATGATCGAAAGATTGACAGATTTGGTGGGCAACTGGTTCAGTGTACAGATTGCAACCAAGAAGGTCCCTTGTGGCTCATAGTTGCACTTATCTTTTATGTCTTTATGTCTTTATAAAACCGTTACATTGCAATACACACACCCCCACTTTATCACGTCGCGCAAACAATTTCCTCCTTTCTCTGTTGTTAGCCCTTTCCATTAAATATTTCCGATCAGATCCTCATACACCGTCTCGGGGGGGGGGGGAGGCTTCTTATATACCCACCTCTAATTTCCAAACTAGGCGTTGCATGAAAACGAAATTAACGGCGTCATCTTGTAGCTTGTGGTTTGGGTCAGTATCAAGTAAAGCATGACATGTTTATTTATGGATCTGCTTTAGAACATTTATATATTAAAGGCATTGGGATTTGATTTTTGCGGCCTGTCGCCATACTGGGATTAAAATATTTGATGATGTAGATAGAAGGAAATGGTTCAAGTTTCCCTTCTCACAAAGCATGTTCAACTTTTGGAGAAAAGTTTGTATCTTGCCTAAGGCATCCAGTTCACCGACGGCAAGCTAACGTGTGGTCCGACAGCCGACAGCATGGGCGACTAATTATGTCATCAACTGCAACATATAATGTGAGTTAACTTGCAATTAACTATAGTTTGTTTGTATGTGAATCTAAGGGACATCCGTGCAACTACAAATGCGTTGGAACTGCGTCTTTTGGGCCGACCGTTGAAATGCTGGGATTGTAGATAATTACCAAGAAAGATAGAAGAAAATAGCTTTCACGACGCGAAGAAGCATGTCACAAAACGTTTGGAGGTACGCTTTGATCTTGCCCTAGGCGCCTGGGTCAAATGTCACACTGGGTCAAAATAGTAATGTCTTGACCTCCGACATCTTTAGTCGTGTATGATGCCATATTGTATAGCACATGGTGTAGGTCAGCTTGAAACCAAATATGGCGATATATGTCCATTGGACAGATTTTGGAAAGTTCCTGTCATTGACGAAGTGTTGACAAATTGTTTTTCCCTGACCTTTGCCACATTGGGATTTAAAACATTCAATAATGGAGATAAAAGGAAAGAGTGGTCGCGCCGCGAAAGAGCATGCCACCATGATCCTGGTCTGTCGTATGATCTGTGCATTTGGTACCGCTCTATAAGAAGATGTTTCAGAACGTGTGCAGCGCTTTCGGGATCAGTTTGAAGCAAAACTGGTTTGCTGACTCTCTTATACCCTAGCGTTTTACTCGCTCATCGGTATGATCATGTACATACTATCAAAGCTTGGTTTTTGGTGCCACACTATGCCTAAATAATACATGGATGATAGGTTTTTTCTTCTCTCGTGTGTTAGAACCCATGCATAACTTCACAATGACGACGGTTTATTATTTTCAGACGATACCTCGAAGCAAACCATCTGCCTGTGGGGGATTCCACATGCCACGCTATTTGATGGTGTTAACGAGAACAATATACCGATATTCCCCACAACTAAATATTCGGTTGTTGCTGGAGATGTGGTGCTGGTGACCGCTGACGAGGAAATCAACATTCTATTCTGTCATGCTACTGTACCATCTATTGTATCAGAATATTACTAATTCTTTGCTGAACCTGCGATTCACTGCGAAGTTCAACGCGTTTTTGTACTACGTGCAACGGTGCAATGTATGCATCGACGATCATGTGTCGGTGCCCCAGAAAGTGTTAAAGTTCAGGAAGGGTTTGTGATGCACCGTATTGAATAGTCGGCCGGATTGAAAGAAATCATCGTTATGAGTTTTGTTGCTTTAACTATTTTTTATATCGGCTGACTTGGATATTCTCTTCAATAAATTGCTTCCACCGAAGTCGCTGGTTTCACTGCGGATTGTTTCGACGGGGTGAAGCTTCATCCGATATGCACAATATTGGGGGATTAAAAACAGGTACATGATGACGATGCAGAACAGTAGTCCACCTGCAGTCTGTATCATACCAGGAGTCAAAGTCTGCACTGGTCTGTACCAGGTTCGCAGTCTGAACTACAGCACTAATGAAGCCTAAAGTTAAATTGGTATAGAACTAGTTGTTGATAAATTGGGAACCGTCACACACACACACTATATATATATATATATATATATATATATATATATATATATATATATATATATATATATATATATATATATATATACTCATATATGGATATATATATAGATAGTTCAATAGATATAACACACACACACACACACACACACACACATATATATATATATATATATATCTGGATATAGATATAGATAGTTCAATAGATATAATATATATTTACGTATTCCTTTGCATTGCTATTTGTATACGAATGCATTCAAAGGTAATATCGCCTGCAAGCATCCTGTTCGCTATAATATTTAAAATCGGTATCGGAAGCTAGCATGCAGCAAAAGAAGTCATCCGTTCACATAAACACAGTAAGCCACCAAGACCTGTACGTCACTACCAAGGAGACCAAATTGGATTCAAGCACCCAAGGGGTGCTAAATGTGCTAGCACCATAGCCGAACCGTACCCCAGTGGTGCTGGTTTTTTGGCGTGATAAAAATATAGAACCCTGGGGGTGCTAAATCGCAAGCACCCCAAGGGTACTCATTTAAAGCACCCTGCTACTAAATATAGCCCAATGAAAAGGTGCTAGCTATAAGCACCATGCTTATATTTAGCACCTGAAATTTTGCGATGTGATGCCAACTCCAGAAAGGTGCTTAATTCAAGGAGGCCTGTGGTGTTGGAATTTGACATCTGAAGTAGCACCCAAGGGGTGCTAATAATTTTTTTACAGTGTAGTAAGGTTGGAGCATTAATCATGTGTGGTTTTTCCTTATTCCAAAATGGTGTGAAAAAAGGGGCTGAAACATGTCTGTGTGCATTCGTACCAATATTATACGCTTCAGTACACTGAGTATTCAATTTCAGGTCAATTCCAATTCAAGTTTCATCACTTCAGGGAGGGAGTTGGTCACCCTGTGGCCTCACTCTGGGATACACTCATGGTCAGTGGTATCGACAGGCCTTCAAGGCTGGTGCAGGGGCAAATTCAAACTTTTGATCCAGATGTCTCCAAATGTTTGCATTGAAAAACCAAGGAATTAACAACTTTAAGCTGCAGTGTTTTCAGATTGTAGGAGGAACTGCACCTACTGTTCGTACCACCTTCCCTTCCCCAACAACAGAAACACCTATATTTTATGGGCTGAATCTTACCTTGGAGGTCTAAGTAAGCCCCTTTCAGTGATTAAAACTCGAACTTCACACATCCCAGATACAGTAGCATTGACAGTGGCGTACCTAGTATTTGCATGCGGGGGCGCACGGATTTCGAGGTGGCTCAAGCAACACTCATTGCAAATAGTCGCCGGATTTCGACCAGTATATATCATAAGTACCCATTATTACCTTATGTTGAGATGAGTAGGAACCCATTATCAGGCGTGCACGCCCCGCGAACTGGGCCGTGCACGCCTGACCCGCTGTCTGCACATGGGTCGCTGGCAGGCGGCGTGTAGTGAAGGTCCTTCTTCTTGGCTCGTGAACAGTCTAGGGTCTTGACCAGCGCGCCGCAATAACTCCGAAGGTAAAAATGAAATGTTCTCTGCACGATTTATTGTGCAGAAAGAATAGTGAATATATAGAGACACGTGCAATAGTGTTCCAGGCCGACAGCAATCACTTTCAGTTCTCAATTTGGAGGCCGAAATACAATTATTAATTTACGCACGCGGCCGACAGCGACAAGTCCGCGCGGCTCGACAGTCCAGACACGTCTCACGCGCGGGGGTCTGGCCACAGCCCTGGCTCAGACACGGTCGGAAGGCCGGTACAGGTCGCTCGAGCCGGGCGTCGGCCCGTAAATGCTGACTCGGTTCCGACGAGGGCCGGTGACCGCGTCGCCGGCGCCGGACGGACATGTACGGGCGTGACATGAGCCGGGCATGGTAGGTCGACTGATTTACTGGGGCACAACACCCACAGTTAAATATTATATGATTAAAACAGTACGTATCTACCAACTCTGTTACAGGCGGCCGTGGAAAGCTGACGTCTTCCTCTAGCATTTATTTTGGAAATCACAATGTAAAATCATATTTAGGTCATCGAACATCCATAGGCTTTAGGCAATCCAATAGCAGTGTGTGTTATGTGATTCAACAGCAGTCGGTTTTAGGCCATCCAACATCAGCGGGCTAGGTTGGATTAAGTTATATCACTTTTCATTGATTATAATTGCGCGCTATTTTTCATTATATACCGCCATACCCAAAGCCGTCTCCAAGCTGCCGCTTAGGCGGGATAGCATGCATCTGCATTGCCAATTTCTTTTATTGTTTAATAATAATGTATTTAAATGGTGTTGATATTCATTTCTTGGAATGGTTTCTAAGATAGAAGCATACTAACCTGAAGTGCTTATATATTGGGAAGTTTTTATTTCCTAAACAAATGGCTGTCAAATTAATTGAAATCACATCAGAAAACACCAGAAAAGCAACATTTTGATTTAAAAAAATGGTTCAGGGGCTCCATATGCATTTGAACAATTTTACACATATCCTATTATTGTCAATGGAAATAATCAACCAATAGGCATTATTCACTTGTTATCTCATGATAACCTCCTCTTTATACTATGTGTTAAGCCCGGTTCACACTTGGCAATTCGGAGCGTCAAACGTTCGTAAAACGAACGGATATCGAACGTCAAACAGAAGATAGACGTCGTAAAACGAGCGGATATACACCGGGAATAACACAAGCTGTTTCCCCGAATGAAAACGTTCGTTCTACGCTTCGCTACGAATCAATTATGACGCCAATGAGACCATTCTGACTGGTAAATTGATTTGTGAAAATTTGTGAATAGTATGCACTGGTAAATAAATTTGTGAAAAGTATGCAAACCAGCTAATGAGCAATGAATGACATGGGTTTTAGTCGAATCATGAATCTCTCCGTAGAAAATCATACATTCTCTGTGATCCATTTATATTGCATCATTGTTGAACAAGTGATGTCCAATGCTGTGATAGCCACAGTTCAGCCTTGCTCAGTTCAACTGGATAGCACAAGTTGCAGAATATTACATGCTTCACGTATTTTTGCTTTGCTTGGCCATGAAGACTCTCAACAAAAATAGTTGGAACAGCATATGAAGTGGTCAACAAGTGGCAAATAAAATGCAATTTTGATCAGTGCAAGATAATGCATGTAGGTAGACAGCATACCAGGGATGCATGCTTGATGGGCGACCAATTGCGAGTTGGGACTGAGCAAAAGAAGGATTTGGGTGTTGTTGTGCGATATGCCAGACATAAAAATATAATGCAAAAATGCAACATTGAGTCACAGGGGCTCTCCTTGGTTGCATTTTGTGGACACATCGGCTAGTTGCCCATGCTGAACAACAAGTCCCAACAGCTTAATTGTCCAGCTTAATTGTTTATGTTCTTCAGAGATACTTGGAAGATTTTGTCATGGCTGCATACACAGCCCCAAAATATTATTTTCCATCTTTGGTGAACAAGCATGTTTTTTCCATGCCAATGAAGCACATTTGATTGAGTGTGCCATCATATGCCAATAGAACAAATAATGTTAAATGCTGTATTAGATAGCTTGCACAGCTGAGCTGGATAGCACAACTTGCCGAATATTACATGTTTCACATAATTTTATTTTGCCATGAAGACTCCCAAGAAAAATAGTTGGATCAGCATGTGAAGTGGTCAAAAAGTGGCAAATGAAATGTAATTTTGATTAGTGTGAGATCATGATTGTAGGGATGCACACTTGATGGGTGACCAATTACGAGTTGTGACTGAGCAAACAAAGGATTTGGGTGTTGTTGCGGAATATGCCAGACTAAAAACCTAACACAGAAGTGCAACATTGAGCCACAGGGGTTCTTCCTGGTTGCATTTTGTGGAAATCATCATCTAGTTGCCCATTCTGAACCACAAGTCCCAACATGCCAAACCATGAGTATCCAGATGAAACAGATGAGTTAACTTTGCAGCTTACCTTGGGACATGAACTTAAGTGCACCTTGATAGAGTGAGGACCAAAATTAGCATGTACATATTTCAATATGCATAGCATGCACACATCAGAAACAGAGAGCATGTGTAGTTGGCACTGGACATGCACAAGCAATGATTTTGGCTATGAAAATTCCAATGAATTGGGATTTACAGCAATGGAAATTATGAATATGTTTTTCACCATTATGCATAACCTGGCAGTGCGAAGTTGTGTTTGGAGTATCAGAAATTGTCAATGTTTTTATTTGCTTACAATAGGCATTACAATAGCCATGCAGAAACTCATTGGGCCAATGATTTTCTGCATGGCTATGTTCTTCAGAGATACTTGCAAGATTTTGTCAGGGCTACATGCACAACCCCAAACTATTACTTCCCACCTTTCCATCTTGGGTGAACAAACATGTTATTTCAGTGCCAATGAAACACAAACTCAATACAACATTGCATACAATTCTGCTTGTGACTATTTTCCAGTGCTACCTCTCTACCACGTGGTCAAGAAGTGTGCTAGGAAATGCAATATTCTATCCACAAGCAAATCAATGCTTCTCACCTGGTTAAAGACAGCCAACACAACTTCGAATATCTCGCGGCCACGCAGTCACGCCAACAGAACGTTAAACGCTGAATCGGCGTTGAAAAGATAAACTATATCTATCTTTTGGACGCCAGATTGACGTTCATTACCCGGTCTCTTGACATGCCCCGGTGCACACTGTGCGACGCTCCGATCGCGTTAAACGTTCGTAAGACGCAGTTCTGACTGGCGCCTGAAATACGTTCGATTGCCGTTTGTTTGACGAAACGGCCTAAAAACGATGAATAAACGCTCGGAAAGCGTCAAAAGACCGTAGTGTGAACCGGGCTTTAGACATACTTAGATAACACAGGTCAGGACTTCCAGCAATTATGTTCAAACCACCTTTAAACAGTGATATAATGCCATACATTCCAAAATATTTCCCGTGTTGCATCAATCAAGATATACATATGTTTATATGACAAGAAGAATGCTATTTTTCAGCAACAAGACATGTGTGTATTCCATACTAATTTTTAACCAGCGCCGTCTCTCCAGTCAGATCCTCACACCACGTCTCGGTGGGGGGGGGGGGGGCGGTGGAGGATAGTACCGGGATAGTACACTCTAAAATCCAAACTAAGCGCCGCATGAAAACGAAAGAGGTGTCATCGGAAAGCGCTGGACGAGTAAGATCCGGATTCACCCCGAAAATAACTTCCCCCAAAAGTGACGTCACCAGGGGGGCTAGATTTTCACGACTTTTCACGACTTACATTATGTTTTTGGCTCTGGGGAGTTCATTTTGGGGAATATGTGAAAAAACAACAAAATGTATTTGGAATGAGAAAAGGACAGCAAAACCGACCAGGGCCATAATTGTTTTGCCCCCCGTCAAATAAAAATGCTATTTTTTGAAGGTTCAAAATTTTAAGTTTTTAAGTTTTCTTTAATTTTCCTTTTCCAATGGATAGAGCAGACCGAGAAACGTTGTTGGAAGTCAAGTTGATCTAACAAAAAAAATGCTTACTGTGGCCAGAATCTTGTATTTATATGTAGTCAAAAACGAAAAAAATGCACTCGTACGTTTTGTTGCATCCCGAAAGATAAGCAAACGCTGAAAGTTTCATTAAAATATCTGTATTCGTTAAAGCGTGACGAATGGTTGAATGTTTTTGGAGGTGACCTCACTTGACTTTGACTAACTCGTTGATCCTAGATGACTTGACTTAAAAGTTTTGAATCCGCATGCCAAATTGATGTGGGAAAAGGTATGCCAAATTTGGGCGCGATGCCGCGCGCCGTTCGTCCGCTACTCGCGACAAACCTGAGGGGGGAGGGCGGTTGAAGACCCCCGAAACTTAAGAGAGAATCCGAGGGTTAAGATAGAACAGAGAAAATGTACACAAATATTGTATTTTTATATCCAGCCCACATTGTCTTCGTCGATAGGAGGAAACACTCATTAAGATGTAAATGCACCTAAGTGATATTCCGATTAGGAAATTAAATACATTGCTTTATCTATATTTATTATATAAATATTAGGCATCTGCAAAAAATGTGGCTCATAAATCAATAATTTCAGTCAGCAAATTTTATCCAAATAATAAAGTTTTCTTAACTTTGACCTTAAGTTATTGGAACTATAAATTAGTGGTAAATGGTTGACATGATGGTTTTATAATGATTGTTATTTTTTGCAATACGAGTATTTTGATACCAAGAAGCACATACTTTGGTATTTTTGGTCACAAACGAGGTTTTCATGAAAATGCTTCAATGCATACTTATTAGCATGACAAAGATTATTTAACCACACATTTACACTGCATAAGCTTATAGTTGGTTGAAAAACAAAATAATACCGGACAGCTTTTAAACAAGTTATATCTAAAAACTAATTATTTCAAGGTTTAGGAATTCCAAGGTAAGCTAAACTAAAATTAGCCAGCCTAATCCATTTTCGTAGAGAAAAGCATCAAAAACTTTAAATAAAAGAGCATAACCTAACCAGGCGTTTCCATCTTTCTCTTTGGTGCAGGAAAAACATGGCGAACATAGAAGAAAAAAAAAACAGGCAAAACAAAACAAAGTGATCCCACAAATGACATAAAGAGCAATAATATCATGAAGTTTTAGGATAACCAAGGGTTTTGGCTGGTGGGAATATTGTGGTGTGAACAGCTGATTGTAGGAGACATATGCTTCTCTACAAATATACAGGTTTAGACGGCACTTTTTTAGGTTTCCTTTGTTATAAATTTCTTGGAAATGCTTGGAGCATACTCTTGGTCTCCCAGCATCCAGCAATTCAGAAACATGTTTTATTATGTGCCAACACATTTTGATTAAACAGTATCATGATCAAAATGGTGTAATCAGATTTCATCTCATTTAATTTGCTTGCCCAGTTCGACTTCTACGCAGAGGTACTGGACAGTAATGTATGACACCTGAAACAGAGATATGTTACATCCCAACATTATATCTAGATGTTGAATTCACACTCTTGGTAATCAGACTGCAACTTATGAAATGTGCCAGGAGGATATTTCTGGAATAACAATGGTATTATACACCAATGTCCAGGCGTGCATGCATCATTAATAATCCATTTACAATTATCAAGCAAGAATGCAGTGCTGTGCTTGGCTCTGGGTCTAACTTGCCTGGAAAAAGCTGTTTTCCACAACTGCCGTATGTGAATGTAGGTAGGCACATGTTTGGAAAAATAGACTGCTCCTGTATTTTTTGAATCCACATTATCCTCTCCAGAAAATGATTAATTTTCCTCATCTGAGTGTGGATTTCTTATGTTGGTTACTATTTGACAATGAGCTGTTGTGATCAAGTAAATATACTAAAAAAAGTTCACAGAAAGGGGTGCCAACCTAGTTATGATGCATAATATTTGAAGAAAGATACCATCCATACTGGATGACCACAAAATGCTCCTCTCCATATCCAGGATTACACCAAATAAGTCCAGCATTGCCCATGCATGACACAAAAGGGCCAGAACAAACGTTCACTGGAATGAGCAGAACAAAACAACTCACCTGGTTAGCGGAAGACAAATGTATTTTCTCAGAATAAAAGTAACCATTGCGCATGATTTGAGAGCAATCTTTTGCAACCGGACTACTACCATATTTAAAAAATCTTCGGATGACGTCATGCGTGCTTGAAGGAAAACTTCGATCTACCTTCTAGTAAGGGTATCTTGATCTGAGCTGCCCGCCCGCCCGCTCCAATCTTCTACCGGGTTAGTTCCGGTCCCGTAACATTGTGAATTCTCACGCATCATGCCATCTGCTATTCAAGGTCAACTATGCACAAGACGGTTGGCCATGGGTCGACTCAGATATGCTAGGCGAGGGGAAAGCGGTCGTACGGTCGTGGGCATTATAGATCGGTGACATATCCAACCCTGGAGGACATGGCGAAACTTCCCTGGTTACTGGATGTGTATTGATCTTCCTGAGATTTTCAGCAACTTAACGGCTTTTTAATGCACTAACATAAACGTGTATCAAACACGATTTTTCTTCACGGAATGCTTTCAGTTGACGTGCTCTCAAGAGATTGTTTAGCTTCGTCGGATTGAATGTCCCGGAACGTGCCAGTTCATGCTCATGAGAATAAAGTAAAGTGGACAAATTCGAGCATGACTGCTGCGCCGGTCGCTCGCACCGAATTCACCACATAGCCAACTGTGCACAGACCTCCCCAAATGCGCGCGCTGCGTCCGCGCTGCAAGTGGGCCCGGGCGTAGCGCCACTCGAAGTGTAGACCTCCCCAGATGCGCGCGCTGCGTCCGCGCCTGTCGATGGGGCCCGGGCGCGGTGGCCGGCAGCTGAATTCCTGAGCGTCTGCCACGCGCAGCTAGCAACAGCGTCGGGCTCGCGCCGCCTGTCGTACCGCTGAGCTGGTGCTAGCAACGCCGGTCCCGCGCATACCACAGGTAAGCGACCGTCCACTGTGGGTGAGAGCTCAGATAGCTGAGGTCGGGTGTTAGTCGACAGCTCTGTCGACTGTCGGCCGATGTCGGCTATGTCGAGCTCCAGGCGAGTCCGCGGCGTGGGCGCTATCGACGATCGATGGCCTCGCTCGGGCAGGTGAGGCTCGAGGGGTGCATGCGTGTGTGCCACGTGTGCTGTCGTGTGTTTGCTGTCTGATGCAATGAACTGTTGACCACATGCATATGCTAGCGGTCAGGGATATAATACGCAGCTGATGACAACTATTGTACCTCCTGCAGGCCATTGAATCACACTGTGTTTAAAGCAATTTGGTGGCCTATTTCCTTAGGATAACTGTTGTAACAGACACCTCTCGTCAATGTTTTGGCGACGAAGCACAGCTGGAACATTTGTTCGTTTGCTGTAGGGTAACGTACCTGTCATCTATTTGCCATGTTAGACGACTCCGACTCCGACTCTTTTGTCTTGAGGTTATCTTTAAGCAGTACGTGAGCTTTGTCCAGTACCGCAAGGACGACCGACAGGATAAATATATGGATGAAACACTTGAGCCAACTTGTGGCAACACATTTTGGACTCTGGTGTTTGCTCCATAGTGTTTTTACAACGAAATTGATCTTCATTTCTTTGTAACGTGAGACCTTTTCGAGATATGACCAATTCAGGTACGGATACAAACACATGCTTGAAGCAGCTAGTGGTGCTAAATGATTGTAACTGTTATCCTCGGTTATCCTGTTCGCCTGTCATGCTCCGATATGGCATGTTTTCACATTGTACTCTACCAGCTCTTCTTGACGATCAACATAACAGCTTCCAGCCAGTGCTGTTGTATTTTAACACCCGGCCCAGGCGCTGAGCCGGCTCCAGTTCACTCTAGCAACCGCACTCAAAAACCTACAATGTGCTTGCCTTCAGTAACACCAAATAGCGTATTCGTAAATCTACCTCACCCGCATCCTCACCTCAGTTCACCACCAGATAAGAACCTTACTGTGTCCATACCTTTGGATGTGCCGACTGCAATAGCGCTCTTTGCTCTCGAATTGTCCTAGACCATTTCTTGAACGCCCTCCAACCGTCCGGCCACAAAACCGAGTGCGACCATTGCTTTGTTGCTTCCCGCCAGCAAATCATGGGGCGCTGCATGATCAATGTAGGCAATGCACCCCAAACCCCAATAACTAAATGACCTCGGTAGCTCCGGTAGCTCAGTTTGTGAGAGCGCTGGCCTGCACTGGTGTCCCCTGGCCTGGCAGCACATGGTTCGAGTCGCTTCACGCGTTCGCATTTAGCCCCCGGATGGGAGGGTCAGTTAGCAGCCGGCCCGATAAGGCTGGGGACGAGCTAACGGGCGGCCTATTGGATCGAGCGAGTGAAGCAACATCAGACTGGTGCCCGTGCCATAAAATCCCCAGACCGCGCTGCTGCCATCTGGGGGCTACTGTCACCGGTGAGAGTGCCATTTGATTGCATCTTCAACAGAAAGTTTTGATCAGTGCAGTTGCTAACTGTCTGATTCGCTGCTTTGAATCATTCAACTTGGTATTGGGGCATCCATCTAGTCTTGACATCCACGAAGAAGCTCGTGCCTACCAGCCCAAGTCATTCGGACAGTGCATCCTGACGCCGGACATCGCTAGCTGTCTTCAACACCAAGATGAGGGCAAAGTTCTGCCAGTTGCCAGCGCCACGGAGCAGACATCAACAACCGAAACTGCTCTGCTCCCATCTTCATCACCTCTGGCTACCAGGCGCAGACCGCAGACCGGATCAGGCCAGGATATCAGCGCCTTCCAGCAGAAGGTCTCTTGTAACTGTTCGTTTGTTTATTAGGTGGTTCTCGACGCACTTTTTGTGCGATCACGGCTAATGGCGCCGCCCACACTTTCGCCGGTGGGCCGCGAAATTTGGAAATGTTCCGAGTGGTGAGTGTTGAATCCGGGACCTTTTGTGCCCAGATTTCAACACCCTAACCACTCGACCATCTCCGCTCCCTCTGTAACTGCCATCACTCGTTTGGCACCAAAAGCCACGAGCGAAGCGACACTAGGGACGACTCAATAGAGTATCCCTCACATCAAGTTACTGGTAATCATTTTCTGCTCGTAAATGGTAGTAATGACTGATACAATTCCTCAGGAGCCCGTAATTTACGACGGTCTCTCGGCTCTGTGTAAACATTGGATCCTGTTTGGGTGGTCATGTTATCGGAAAATTTACCGAGTGTGGAACAGCACCATTTTGGTCAAGAGTAAACAGTTCGACGGACAATCAGTGGCCGGGTTAATTCAGTGACTGGGTACGATGAAAGAACTTTTCAGCTCAGTCATTATGATCACGATCTTACATTTTCGAAACGCCTTAGGTGGCGTTTGACGCAGTCATTGACACATTATCAAAAGCTGCAAAACATGACCACAACTTCTGGACGATGACTGAGCACGACAGGCTGCGAGATCCCTACGGTGTGGACGACCGACTACGACGCATCTCCAAACGGATTAAGGAGACTTCATTTTCATGACCGACTGAACGACTTCACCATTTAGGCCTATGGACAGCACGTTGACGATCTCCCGGCGCGGATCCAAGATATCCCCATTCGCTTCTTTGTAGACGGTGTCATTGACAACCGCATCTGAAATGCGCTCATTAGCGGAAAATATGACGAATGCCTTTGCAATCGCCCAACATAAGTACCGTGTAATTAACCGGATCAATTTCAAACACAACGACGAGGATCGAGGTGAGCCAAAGAACATTAGTGCCGTGAAAGCCAGCACTGAACAGCAAATTGAGTTGAAAGAACTCACAGAGGCATTGAAAGTGCTGGCTATCAGCATGCATGCCCAGCAACTCTCCCTTCGAAGTTGTGCCCAACTCGTATAGTTTGAGAACGGGAACGCCAGTATGCGCGAAATTTTCGCACCCAATATCAAACTACACCGCAAAATCGGATAAACAAGAGTTTCCTAAGAACGGATGCAGGCATATGTGAAGGCTTACCATGCCGGTGGACTCCGAACGACAGACCGATCTGTTCTACTGCGGCATCATCGACTATGGCCATTTTGTGTGCCACAAGATGGTCGCCAGCAGGGGTGTCAATTTTTGAAAAAGAAAAAACATTAGGTGTGGGGGGGGACGAAGTGTACTGCCCCCCCACAAAAACAACAACAAAAGCTTATCGGATTTCGCCGACTATATTTTTAGGCCTCAATAGTTCTGCTTTTTATTTGACGATGTGTATGTTGATGTTTATTCAGCATCCTCGCCAACGGAAAAATCGTCCAGTAGCAGGTGAAGTCTGATAAGCAAAAGAGCGATGCACCGTGCATGTCAACATAAAAACTGAGTTGTTGCATGCGACTACGGTGTCCTACAGTGTACTCGGGTCCAGCGTCATCGTTCTTGTCTACGTCATCATCGGCGTAATCGTCATCGTCAAAGTCACCGTCACCCTCCCCTTAATCCAAACACCAACACAACGGTTGAACTGGGCGCTGTATGACCAACTCAGTCGATGCACCCGTAAGCCCAAATAACCAACACAACGGCTTAAATGAAATATTTCTGCGCCCATATGCAGGTTAAAACACACCGGCCTTGATTTAGCATCGGAGCACAGCCGACCTGAGCTGTGATGACAATGGGTGAAGGTATTTCCTTGGTGCCTAACCTTAGGGGGATACGAAGCCAACAGTTGATGGGGCCAGTTCAGGGTCGATAAATCCACTACCTAAACCTAATCTGTTTATTCACAGTACATCATATGCTGGTTAACATCAACTAAGTTTTCTATGAAGCATTGGTTTTTTCCTTTGGCTTTCTTATCAGCATAAAAACAGCATATGTTATTGGGGGGGCAAATCAACATGGGGGCAAAATCCACATTGGTAGGGCCTAGCCCTCACAAAAGGATACAAATCGACACCACTGGTCGCCAGCATACAAGCGAGCACAGCAGCGTCAACAGACAACTCCCAAGCAGGAAGACTGGCGAGTTCTCTTCCAACACTCTGAGATTCAGATGAAGTGCTTCAATCCAAAGAAAGAGACCGGCTGAAACTTTCGGAATCTCACGGTTGCTATATCACCTTGCTTCAAATATGAACCATGCAGCCTCCTGTCGAATGCTTTCGTGGAAGTATCCGGACAAAAACAAATACAACGGATCATGGTCAATGAAGCGGATGATTCTCCTATTCGGCCAGTCAATACGAGGGGAGTGCTGCCGTAATGATGCGATCGTGCCAGATCTGGCACTTTTTCTACTTATCTGGTACGCAGGTACGCCGGAGGGAAATCCGGTACTCTTTCGCCGAAATATTTTTTTCCCATCATGATTTGATACATTTTTCATTCACATTTTCCTTCCAAATATACTTTTTTCTTCTCAACTTTGACGCTACTCAATGCTACTGCTGGCGCTTCGTTTCCACCTAGCGACGCATGTTCGAACTGTAAGCATGCCATTGGGTCGCACGGCGGCCTCGGCCGCTTGATGCAAATTCTTGAAGATAATTGTCAAAAACAAGGAACGTATCCTATCCAGAGATTTTGCCCCACCTGTGCTGGATACATCAGTCATTCCTGTATCAGCTGATACCACTTAGACTCCAGTATAGTGGTCGTTATTATTCGTCAATTTTGTTGTAAGGTTGCCGTGTTCCCGGATTTCCGTATAGCTTAAGCATGGTGAATGCTGGAAGCATACATAATGTGGTCGCATGTGAAATTGAATATTTTGATCAGAAGATGGTACGAACTGAAAATCCCATCCCCCCTGGAGAACCTTCTCAGAATTTATCGCTCGTTTCAATGAAGGTATTCCTGATCGTTCCATAAAAGGCGGCCTTTTTCATCGGTTTTCACGATTGAATCTTGTGCGCTGGAAAACTGGTAATAGTGACGAAGTGCAATTGCTTGCATTACCCGCTCCCATGTGCCGGCTACACTTTTCCACATTGACTACCGTCACCTGCAGCATGCCAGAGGTCGACCATCGCGACGAGAGCGACAAGTGTCGCAACCCGTGAAACCAGCCCTGCTTTACACCCCATTCACGTCCCTAGCGGACTCAATATTTGGATGAAGTTATAGGCAAGTATAACCCCAACTGTTGCGATGATGCCGACGATATATTTATATTTTGCACATAGAAAATACTGTTCCTAGAATAAACACTGCCCTGAGCTATAGCCAAGCATCAGTTCCGGCCTTGGTTGACGGCTCGTTGTATCGGTGGATCGCCGGGCGGGCCTCAGCCACTTGTGTGTGATTAGAGTTTTAGAGCGCATGAAGCCTTGATACCATGGTAGATCATTTAGCGCCCAGCTTGAGCCACTTCGTCGAGCTTCAACTTCGGCTACCATTTTGCTGATCCTTCTAATGTTTCTCATCCAGTACATGATATCACTTATCACATCAATAAAAAAACAACTTCCTAGGTTGAAAATTATACTGGCAAACGTGCGGTCACTCCAGACGGGTTTGACATACTGCAGAAGGATGGCGCGGCCACGTAGCTTAGGTTTCTGTTAGTGTTCTGGTTAGAGGAATGCGCTGTTTTCTTTGTATGTTAGATTAAGGTAGGACTTTAAATTCCTGTAGATGGGTCTTCTTATCATAGTCAAATCGGGCTGTTCACTTAGGGTTTGAACAAGTACAAACTAGCTGAACGAGGCCAATTGGATTCTTGTGTTCCAACTTTGCAATTGTGGATGTCATTTAGGCTTTCTTTGCATTATATTAATATGTGTTTTAGACAGCGTATGTATCTGGATTAAGGCCGTGCCACAGTGAAGCAGTTACTGTGAGGGTACAAATGTTGCTGTGGAAATCTAAGTTGAGGAGCTCGATATCGAGTGTCTTAAATTCGAAGGTGGTAAGTGTCTTGGCTCAACAAAATAACTGTAACCTTAGTTTCACTTAGTTGAGTTTCTGTAAACATATGGACAGCTTGTTGTTTCGTTTTTGTGAGTGAAATTAAATTGAGTGTGATTCAGCTAGACATATTTTTATGTTGAACAGTTTCCGTGAATCGCTGGTAACTTATATAGTGGCACGCTAGAGCGAATAGGTCCCTTGAGTTTTCCCGATTGCAGAAGTAGTCTGGGCTTGTTTTCTGTAAGCAGTATAGGTGCTTGGCCTATTGTTTGTGCCGCGCAAGTGTTGATAACACTTAACAAGGTAGCTGGTACACCGATCAGTTACAGTAGTTACCAGTTAGGTTTATATCTTGATCAGACAACAAATATGTGTTGGTAATAAGAGAAGAAAGAAAGAATGCAAAAATATAATAGAACAGAATACTTCAAAACAAACTTGCAAAAAAATGGAAGGTGGCTGTGGAAACTGCGCGTGTAGGATGTCATCGGAGTTTGAGTTGGAAGGTAGAGATGTTGGTAAGGGACATAGAGTGTCTGAGGTGTGTAATGGCGGGGCCCATTGGCGGATCGCCCCGGCTCCTCACGGACTGATATGGTTCCCGGAAGATTGTCCTGGCTCCCCACAGTTCCGTCGCTGACTCTCAGCCCGCTGTCGTAGACTCTCCCGACTCGCCGACGTGGACTCTCCCGTCCCACCGTCGTAGACTCTCCCGGCCCGCCATCGTAGACTCTCCCGGCCCGCCATCGTAGACTCTCCCGGCCCGCCATCGTGGACTCTCCCGACCCACCGTCGTAGACTCTCTCGGCCCGCCATCGTAGACTCTCCCGGCCCGCCGTTGTAGACTCCCGGCCCGCCGTCGTAAACTCTCCCGGCCCGCCGTCGTAGACTCCCGGCCCGCCGTCGTAAACTCTCCCGGCCCGCCGTTGTAGACTCCCCGGCCCGCCGTCGTAAACTCTCCCGGCCCGCCGTCGTAGACTCTCCCGGCCCGCCGTTGTAAACTCTCCCGGCCCGCCGTTGTAGACTCCCGGCCCGCCGTCGTAAACTCTCCCGGCCCGCCGTCGTAGACTCTCCCGGCCCGCCGTTGTAGACTCCCGGCCCGCCGTCGTAAACTCTCCCGGCCCGCCGTCGTAGACCCTCCCTGCCCGCCATCGTAGACTCTCCCGGTCCGCCGTCGTAGACTCTCCCGGCCCGCCGTCGTAGACTATCCCGGCCCGCCGTCGTAGATTCTCCCGGCCCGCCATCGTAGACTCTCCCGGTCCGCCGTCGTAGACTCTCCCGGCCCGCCGTTGTAGACTCTCCTGGCCCGCCGTTGTAGACTCGCCGACGTGGACTCTATCGGCTCGCCGTCTTGGACTCTCTCGGCTAGTCGTAGACTGCGGATAATTATTGTTCCCGGAAGGCGTAGGATCATTCCATAGCGACGCTGGCAGACTATGGATAAATCGCCGACTGTCCTCCTCATTCATCACTAGTTTAGAATCAAGTTACGATCCCCCCATTCACAAATCAATATTCCTGCTCGGTATATGTACACATTCACGCTCGATATATGTACACACAAAAGCTAGCCTTGCCCAGTTCTCTTGTGCGAATTCGTCGTGCCCCGATGGTTTCTCACATACGCTTCCTTGGGGACGAGTGGTCTAGGGGTAAGATGCTTGTCTCACAATCGAAAGATTGTGAGTTTGAGTTTGACCTATCGCCACTCTTCGCCCGCGACCAATCGGCGTGAGAGATTTGCGACGCTTCATCACTCAACGGTCCACGTGTCGTAAAGCCAATAACTAACCAACATGTGCTTCCTTTCTTATTTTGCCTACACTTAAACTGCACACCCTATGTGAAAAACATGCCTACTCTCCTTCCCTCTACACACACTGGGACATGCCATCAATTTTTGTGAGTATTCAACCGCGGCTTCAGCACACCATGTTGGAGTCGAGGTACAAGTTCTGACCGGGTTCATAACCTTACGGTGGCTCTGTCAGCCAAGTTTTCATTCAACTTCAACTCAATCCCCACTAGCTGAGACCCTATGTCGCACCTCAAGACCCTATGTCGCACCTCAGGAATCGTCGATCCTTGCCGCTAAGTGAGAAGGCGGGGATGTATATTGTTTACGGAATGTTCCAAATTTCCCTGCAATTTTTCCCACCCCAATCTCTGAACAAATTGTTTAGGCCCAAACGTACCCAGTCTCACCAAACACCATAGTTCAACCTCCCACATGCTCTAACGCTACCCAGTTGAAGCCTGCCAACTGCCGTCGGACTTCGCATGTAATCACCGATGCCAATTTCTGCAAATTATTGGTGGTGGGGGTGCGATATGCTTGAAGGCAATGGGTGGGCCCAAATGGATTTAGGGCCACATTCCATAGGGACACATGTTATAAGTTTAAATTATTGGGGCGGGGGATGTTAACACGCGCCCTGGATGGGGGCGGGGGTGAAATCCGCCCACCCCTCAGGTTTTTCGTAGATAACTCTCGATCTTGCCGGCCGATGTACGCTATTGTTTGTGTACCTGCTTAGAAATGAACGGCACGTTGTTTAAAGAACGAAAATCGACGGAAATTTTTTTTCGAGTTAGGGGTCGGTAAAGTTAAACAATTTTATCAGCGCCAGACCACAAATATCGTCGCTGATGCGCTTCTCGTATATTGGCAAATAGGAAGTGTTCTTGGCAACACCAGTGACTTGTTTGATGTATATTCTTCTGCTACATTGTTTCAAAGTCTTGTCAGGTCACCGAGGTCAAGTCAGGTCAAGTTCATGACAGGTTAACACACGCCCTGGAGAGGTGGAGGGCGAAATACGCCCACCCCTCCGATTTTTCGTACACAACTCCATACTGTGTCGGCCAATATACGCCATTTTTCGTACATGCCTAGAAAAGACCGGCGCATTGTTTAAAGCAAGAAAAATGAAAATCGGCTGACACGTTTTCAAGTTATGGCTGTTACAGATTTTTTTAAATCGCAGCGCCAGACCACAAAAATCGGCGCTGATGCGCTTCCCGTATATTGGCAAAAGGGAAGTGTTCTTGACAACACTAACGACTTGTTTGATGCATTTTTTTTTTATTAAAATAAATTTAATCCGAGTTGTTGCTGTGGTCGGGTGGTGGGGCTTGAGGAACCAGGGTTCTATTGCTAAGCAGAGCTTGTTGCGTGAACCCTGGCCCCACCACCCGATCCATGAACTCCAGTCCAACGGCAGAATTTAGACCGAAAGCTTAACGTGCCGCCAATGCACCGACACGGCCGCCCGGTAGCTCGTCCCCGGCCTTATCGGGTCAGCTGCCAAATATATTGTTATGTTATATAATTTAAAAGTCATGTTAGGTCGCCGAGGTCATCATGACAGGCTAATGGAACCAAACTTGGTCAACTGGAATGTTGTCACAAATGGAAATGACTGTCATGCGATTGATGTCACTTTGCATGTTCCCTACACATCCGGAAATCTACTGTTTGTCATTGTGTGCCAAAGCGTTTCTAGACTTTATTAATGTATTTCACTCCCTTTTTTGCGAATCCGATTGTTCGAGCCGCCCAAAGGAGCAGCCAGGTGGGCAGCCCGGTTTCGCCAACTGGAGCAGGTAATGACCTGATAAAGTGCTCCTCTATAGGTGACCTGAGGTCAAAGGGCGGATCTGGCATATGCATTGCATCATTAGTAATGTCCAAAATATCATTAATGGCAATTCTGGAGCAATTAAGTGCAATCACAGCGATACATAACAATGACAAGCCAAGCCACGCAAAACCATACAATTTTGCTATTTTGACCTCATTTGACCTTGAAGATATTGAACTAAGGTCAATAAATTTGCACACAAGAGTTAACTATCGTGCCCATCCACCCTGTAAATTTCGTTGCTCTAGCCTTAATGGGAGCCGAGATCTTAGGGGCGGTATCCGCCCCCCCTCCAGTGCGCGTGAGTTTCAGAGGCCCTCCAGGGCGCGTGTTAAATTGAGGGTAAATTTTACCCCTAGCTGTATATAATACAATACCCCTTCTGGTAAGCTCTACCAATTGGAGGCATTACTCTGCCTCCAATGAAAACTTTCAGTTTTCATTGGATTATCACAAATCGTCTGGAAGCATGCATATCACTGCACTAAACTAGTTGTGGGGCCAACTAACCTTTTTGAAAGTCCGAGGTCTTCCGAAAACTATTTGTATCTAGTGTACGCCCATAGGCCAATGGTGTACCTTCCGTCTGATGGTGGTGAGAGCAAATAAATGATTATTGAGGGAAACAGTGACATCTCCTTGCATGTACAATGTGGCGTTCCTATCTGAAGGGCTCAGTCAACTTTAGAATGTTCTGGTTGGATGTGTATTTCTAACTGATGCAGTTCAAACTGATGATTAAGGACGGACCGCACCATGCTACACTTTAAGCTACACTTGATAATTCACATGAGCATGTGCCTGCGCAAAGGGTCCTTTACGCATGTTGCTGCATGAATTAATGAAGGAACATGAATCCTACGCACCAGATTTCTATTCGTAGACTGTGTTCAATATTCGTCTGTGTGAATGCGTATTTTGGAACATAGTTACTGTTTTGAAAACACCAATTAATTCGCTAGATACTAACAATTTCTTGTAAAGTCATTTCCCATGCCTCTGGCTGGCCACCAGAACACTCCGCTTCAAGCCAGTGCAGCAAGAATGGCCCAACACACAAGAACAGCAAAAGAATATACAAACGTCTCACCAGCAATCCACCACTCTCTCTCTGTGAACGCTCCCCGTGGCACCCCTTGGCGTATAGAATACGACACCCCTGTCTGGAGTTGGAATGCGTCGTTTGAAATTTACACATTCGAATGTGTCTGTTGAAAGTGCATTTCTTTTGCTGGTATTTGCCTTTATCGGGTGCTTAGAGCAGCCGCTATGTTTCATATTTTTTAATGCAGCATTTGCAAAGCCCAATTTGCGAGCAGTTTCGGAGAAGTTGCCACAGTCTGAATATACAACTTATTCAAGCGTTATTCGGAATGCATGTCTGACTGCATCAAAGATGCAAATGGAGGGTACTTCAGTGCTTTCAGAGCGACTTAAGAATAAAATCTTGTATTGAACTACAGAAGATGAGTGTCTTTCACGACCACCACAAGCGGAGGCGAAACTTAACGTGCTGAGACGAGCGTATTGCGCAAGCCGATCTTGACAGCTGGTGCCTGGTTCCCTGGCCAATCTAAATATGGAATAAAGATATGGACGGGGCACAGATGAACAACCACTCAGATGGCCATATTTTCCCTGTTGTAAAAACATGCTAATAAGCATTGTGTCGTTGGTGACGAGTGGCGCGTCCTTACCCTGACGTAGCGGAGCACCATGGTGTAAATGTCAACATGCTCGGCTTTGGACACGCGGCAGCTGCCGGCCCCGGGCGCAGTCTTCGTACACTTTATACTGTTCGAGTTCCAAACGATACGCATAAGGCATGTTGGATGCAATGGCAATGCGAACATCTCATTGTTACTTGCACTGGTATATTGCAATTGCTGCGCGTGCGATTTTCCTTGTTCAGCGCTAGTGTGATATCGTTCACCTTTTGGCGCGCGAGCCGCCAGACACCTACCATCTCCCCGGCCGCCAGTCACCGACCATCTCCCCGGCCGCCAGTCACCGACCATCTCCCCGGCCGCCAGTCACCGACCATCTCCCCGGCCGCCAGTCACCGACCATCTCCCCGGCCGCCAGTCACCTACCATCTCCCCGGCCGCCAGTCACCGACCATCTCCCCGGCCGCCAGTCACCGACCATCTCCCCGGCCGCCAGTCACCTACCATCTCCCCGGCCGCCAGTCACCGACCATCTCCCCGGCCGCCAGTCACCGACCATCTCCCCGGCCGCCAGTCACCGACCATCTCCCCGGCCGCCAGACACCGACTATCTCCCCGGCCGCCAGTCACCTACCATCTCCCCGGCCGCCAGTCACCGACCATCTCCCCGGCCGCCAGTCACCGACCATCTCTCCGGCCGCCAGTCACCGACCATCTCCCCGGCCGCCAGTCACCGACTATCTCCCCGGCCGCCAGTCACCTACCGTCTCCCCGGCCGCCAGTCACCTACCATCTCCCCGGCCGCCAGTCACCGACCATCTCCCCGGCCGCCAGTCACCGACCATCTCCCCGGCCGCCAGTCACCGACCATCTCCCCGGCCGCCAGTCACCGACCATCTCTCCGGCCGCCAGTCACCGACTATCTCCCCGGCCGCCAGTCACCGACCATCTCCCCGGCCGCCAGTCACCGACCATCTCCCCGGCCGCCAGTCACCTACCGTCTCCCCGGACGCGAAGCAAGCCTTTCAGTTTTGATGGGTTTTACGTGGTGTGGGGGGGGTTGAGTGTCCCAATGATCCGACGACCATCTACCGGAGAGGGGTGAGACTAAGAGTGCCTCGTTCGTCTTTCATCCATACGCTCCCATTCCAATGCCCATCTCATCCAAACACCCGTGTTCCTCATTTGCCTTGCAACACGTACTCTTCCTACTACGAGCATGTAGACAACTTCCTCGGTCCTACCCACCAGCTCAGTTTTATCTGGGTAGCCGCTCGCCTCGTCCCCGGGGTTGACGGAGTCCTGGAAGCTGAGGTCCCCGTCGCACGGTGCTAGTTGTGACGGTGGACCAACACACCTCTTTGGTCCCGATATCCTGGAGAGGCGGGCGGGCCCGTGGGGCCTCGCGCGGGCCAAGTGGCTGGTCGCCTCGGGCCGGGGGCCTGGGACTCTTCCCAGTGCCCGCCGGCCCAGCCGGCTTGAGTCAAGGGATGGGCGGCGCTGTGTCCCGGTCGGGGTGGTGAGTATCTCTCTCCCGGCCGGGTGATGGCGTCGCCTGCCCCGTATATCTCATCGGGTGCCTGGCGACCGCTCGTTCGCGGGGTCCAGGCGTCCCCCTGTTGGGCCCCTATGTGGTTGGGCGCCTGATGAGTTAAAACAAAGACTTACTACATGGCATCGACAAAATAAAAAAAACACTCCTGGTCACTCTCGCAGTGTCCAGAATAGCCGCTCCTCTATGTGGGACTGGTGTCCTTTCAGCCCATGAAGGAACTGGGACAACTCATCGAGACCAAAGTGCTAGTTTTTCACGATCAAGCGAATGAAGTCATCCCTGTCCCCTTTTTAAAGGCGGAACGCATGTGATAGATTTGGCGAGATCGTTCGATGCGAGAGATTGAAAGGTGGTGGACTCGAAGTCGAGTTTGCGGTGCAGGAGCAGGCGGAAACTGGCGCTAAGCAGTTCCGAACTAGCTTACAGTGTGCGGAAAGGAAACGAAACTCACAACGTGAAAATTCCAATTATAGTTGAGGGGGGCGAGTAGCCTAAGGGTAAGTTGCTCGTCTCACAATCGAAAGGTTGTGGGTTCGAGTCTCACCTGTCGCTACTCTTCGCCCGCGACAAATCGGCGTGAGAGATTGGTGACGCTACATGGCTCAACGGTCGATGTGTCGTAAAACCAATCACCAACCAATTATAGTTTAACTACATAAAAAGAACGCTTCAAAAGGACTCATAAACTGCTTTGACCTTAGGGACGTACCGGAAGATGAGATAGTTGATGGTATGTCAGAATTTGGAGTGACTGCGGCGAAGAAGATGAAAGTGCGAAGAGGTGGAGAATTGATTTCGACTAACAATGTCGTTTTGACCTTCAATAGGATGGACTTGCCTTCTCAGATATCGGTGGGTTACATTTGTGTTAAGGTGCGACCTTTCATCCCCAACCCCATGCGTTGCTTCAAATGCTAGAGATACGTCCACACAAACCAATTTTGTCGGAACCGCCCTGAGTGTGGCAGGTGCGCTTCGTCCGACCATACAGGCGATCAGTGCACCACCGAGATACCATTCTGTGTGAATTGTGGCAGAGGACAGTATCCCCATACTTCGTTTGACCGCATCTATCCTAGTTACTCCAAATACAAATTAATTAATTCCATCAAGTATTTACAAAAAGTTACGTTCCACGAAGCTCGGGATTTATGTGAAAAATGTCATCCGAAAGTATCATACGCCTCGATATATCAGCCCAACAGGGTCCAGAATACAACACTGAATAACTTATCGCACATCTGAGTGCTCTTCTACGCTCTTTCGGCGTACTTGTCCCCGCCCAAACGAGGAAATTGCAGCATGCACCCTCTTCCGAGGACGCAGAACGCGATGCTTCACCACCACGGGTCCCTCAAGCGACTGTTCCGAAGCCAGCCGCAGAGCGAGCTCTGGAGGAGTGGAGTCTTGTCCAATGGACCGAGAGGCCCGGTAAGCACTCCAACCTGCAATCCATACCCTCAACCTCCACCAGCACCACCACCACCCAATCCATCTCCGAACCTTCCGAAACCATCTCTACCCGTCCATCACCGCCAGTTACTTCAAGAGAAACCGATGCGACTTCCCGTCGGGTGCCAGTCGTAGCACCCTCGGAGCAAAGGACCAGGGCCCAGTGGTCACGTCCGTTCGAGAGCTCTCGGCATGGGGGCGTCTGGCAGGGCAGCTCCGTCTGGGTCCAGGGACTCCTCTCCGAGCGTGCAAGTCGGACAGTCGTCCAAGGCGATACCCCCGCCATCACCGACTTCCCACGCCAGTCACACGTTAACGGCAGAGGCAGGGAATGTGATGCGCCCACCTCCCACACCACCACGTGAGTATGAGATAATGAGACCCGACTAGCCCGGCAACCGGGCGCAAGCGACCATCCCCGATGATGCCATCGCCACCAGGCGTGGGAGGTCCAAGATCATCTCAGAGGTCAACGGGTGAGAGGACACCTGTTTTACCTTCATAGTTCGGTACGTTCATGTTTGCATTTCGTGGACTGTAGTTTTACAATGGACATCTGGACGACTAGTGTCTAGCTGTGATACTGTTCCATACCTATTTTAACCAGTCTTAAATGGTTCAACTGCTGGCCATTTTACAATGGAACTGTAGGGGCTGAGCGACAGCGCAGAGGACCTCCAGGTGTTGTCAAACCGACACTGTCCGGCGGCCATTTGTCTCCAAGAAACGAAGGTGACGCTGGACTACTAGTATAGCCTAAAATGCTGCTCAGTTTTTCGTAAGGACACTCCCTAAGACACCGTGGCACACGGTGGAGTACTGCTGGCTGTCCATCATAGTATGACTGCACAAAGATTGAAGCTATATGCCAAGCTGCAGGCGTTGCTGTAAGAGTGCATTTTAATAATCGTCATATATATATCTGCTCACTGTACCTGCCACCCGGTGTTGCATTTCCTTCTACTGAGCTACGGCGCCTCATGTCAGAGTTTCCCCCGCCGGTATTAATACTAGGTGATTGTAACGTTCACCACACAGTATGGGGATGCAACGACGTTAACGCAAGGGGTCGGTGTTTGGAATCCTTGATGCACGTTGCGTCCTTGTACATTCTTAATTCTGGAACACCGACGCACCATACCCTGCCCTCTGGCCATACCTCTGCCCTAGATCTTAATTTGTGCAGCCCAGAACTCGCAAAACTTTGTAGCTGGCCTGTGGTCGACGACCCCCTTGGGAATGACCACTTTCCGGTGTGGGTGAGTTACGAGGATGGCGCGGTACTCGGGACCAGACCATGCCGATGAAATTTTAGGAAGGCCGACTGGTCAGGATACGAGACGCAACTGGAGGACACTTTGTCCGTGAGGCCTGGTGTCACCCCATGTCTGTGAAATCGCTCACCAACCTGCTTGTGCAGACCGCCACTGAGTTTATCCCTCGCAAATCTTGCACTCACGCCCGCGCCCGCTCCGTGATGGACGGAAGAGTGTTGTTATGCAATTCTGACAAAGCGACGCGCATTCAGAGCTTTCGACCGAAGGAGTAGTACAGATAATCTCATCGCCTTCAGGCAGGCTCGAGCCAATGCTAGACGCACTATCCGGGACGCTAAGAGGGTCTCGTGGGATAATTATGTGGACAGACTGAATCGCTCTAAACCTATATCTCAGGTCTGGTCTCGACTGAAGCGTTTCGCCGGTAAATATAGCTCCACACCTCTGCCATTACTACGAGTTGCCGGCCGAGACATCACCCAGCCGGTCGAGGTGGCAAACGAGATGGCTCGCACAATCTCGAACAGATGTAGGTGCTACAGTGATGTCGACATATTCACATGCCACAAAGTCACTTGCGAGAGACATCCACTTAACTTTTTAACTTCTGAACGTATAAGTTACAACCAGCCTTTCACGCTGGCTGAGTTTCGTTCCGCTATTGCGACCTTTCGGAGCGTATCTCAAGGCGACGACAAAATACATAACGACATGCTCAAACATCTTCCATCTTGTACACTTGATGCCGTATTGGCAACGCTGAACCGGCTGTGGAAGAAAGAGGGATTTCCCACCCACTTGGCGTGAGACCATTATGGTCCCAATATTAAAGCCTGGAAAAGACAGCGTAGACCCGGCGAATTACCGACCAATATCACTCATATCACTCTGTAAGCTCATGGAGAAGATGGTGAACGTGCGTCTGACCTGGTTTCTTGAACGACATGACATTTTGAACAACGCAGTGTGGTTTTAGGATAAACCGCAGCACCATTGACCATCATTTACCTCTCGATACAGTGGTACGTACAGCGTTCCAGCAAAATCGTCACATTGGTGCAGTGTTTTTTCGACATCCATGCAGCGTATGACACCACCTAGCACTTCAACATACTGATGAAGGTCTTCAAATGTTGAATTCGTGGATCCATGGGCCTCTTCCTCCAGAACTTCCTGACAGGCGTTTTTTTTTTCGTTTTCGGATCGGTACCCACATATTGAAGGGGTACCGCAGGGTAGTGTGTTGAACGTGGCGTTGTTCGCCATCATGATCAACGATATCTGCGAGTCCATTCCGCGTAATATCTGCAGGTCACTGTTCGTAGATTACATCGCGATTTGGTGCTGCACATCCAGTGTACCGGCAATGGCACGGCAGCTTCAGTTGGCGGTAGCATCCTTGGATGGGTGGAGTTTCAAGAACGGGCTTCGGTTTTCTGTCTCAAAAACTGTAGGGATGCATTTCTGCCGGCGCCACAGAGGCTTCCCAGACCCTGCTCTCCAGCTGTATGGGCAGCCAATTCCCTTCCAGCGCGCTGCCAGGTCTCTTGGAGTTACTTTTGATGCTCGTCTTACTTACAAGGAACATTTTAAAACACTTAGAGAGAAGTGTTCTACATCGCTTAACCTTTTGATGATGGTTGCGCGCACGTCCTACGGAGGAGACAGGAAAACTATGCTGCCGTTGTACCGTTCTCTCGTCCTTTCAAAACTAGACTACGCATATTTTATATATAACGGTGCTTGTACAACGAGCAAGCGATCACTGGATGCGGTACACCGTTCGGCGCTCCGAATCGTGACCGGAGCTTTCCGCACTTCACCCTCTGTGAGCCTTCTGGCTGAAGCCCACGAGCCACCACTCTCACTCCTTCGCGAAATGCTCGGGATGCGCTACGCGTGTAAAGTGCGCCAACTGACCGGTCATCCTGCGTATGCTTATATATTCTCTCACCGCTTGATTGCAACATTCGGACGAGCACGCACTACGCGTGGTACCCCCTTTTGCGTCAGAATGCGCAGACTATTCGAGGATAGCGATATTCGATTGCGGGGAATTATGCAGGTCGGTATTCCACAAACACCGCCTTGGCAAGCGGCCCATCCAACAATTGGCATGTCGTTCTCCGTGATGAAGAAATCACATGCTACACCGTACGACCGCTTGTCACATGCTCCAGAGCACAAAACCTCTTTTGACGGATACGTCTAGATTTATACAGACGGAACGAAGTCCGATACTGGCGTTGGTAGTGCATTTATTATTGGTCCAATGTCGAGATCTTCCTCACTGCCACCCCATGTAACGGTATATGCGTCGGAGATAGTTGCCATCATCAAGGCCCTCAGTTTTATTGAAGTAGGACGGGAAGACGTGCATGTCATTTTTTACCGATTCCCTCGACAGTTTCTGGGCGCTAAAGCAGTTCAATTCACCTGATCCCATTGTACAGGACGTCTTACGGCCTCTCAGATCATTAGCACATGCTGGAAAATCTGTTATCTTCTGCTGGATTCCAAGCCATGTCGGCATCGTGGGAAACGAGGCAGCAGATGCTGCTGCGAAACGTGCAGCCCAAGCCCCATACCAGCGATTTATGCCGCTCCCAGCGAGAGAATATCGCCGTACAATCACGACCTTTGTTTAAAAAATGGCAGTATAGCTGGGATACGTTGCTGGGTAACAAACTATGAGCGATAAAACCATGTCTAGGAGAGTGGACCTCATTCTATTGCCGGACGAGACCTGGCGAGGTCACACCACTCTCTGCTCTGTGAGGAAGACAGGCCAAGCTACCCTCGATGTCGCGCACTACTGTCTGTGCGTCGCGTTTTGATCTCGTGCCCTCTGCTCGCCGATGACCGAAGACGGTTTTTTTAGAGCCGCACAGTCGCTGTTACTCCGCGACCTCCTTGGTGACAACTCGCGCGCGGTAACTTCGGCACAACTGTTTCGCTTTTTATCGGATGTTGACTTCAGAGCGATTTACACACCTCACTGACATGTAGCACTATACGCTCTGAACCGTGACATGTCGCTGTAACTGATCTTTACTTGCTCTTACTGTTTCAATGATGTTACTCCTGTTTCACTGTTTCATTGATGTTACTCCAGTTTCACTGTTTCACTGATGTTTGCTTGCGCTTGCTCTTTCTCTTTCACTGTTTCACTGGTGATATCTGTCCGAATTCTGAATGTTCGTGTACTACCGTTTGCACCAATTATCCTAAGCTGTCAATCTAACACTGTTATGGGCGCTGTATGACCGAAGCAGTCGATGCGCCCCTAATCCCAAATAACCAACCAACCAGCTTTAATGGACCACCGGCTCGATGCGCCCTTAAGCCCTAATAACTAACTAACTGGACCACCGGCTCCAAAGTTACCGACATATTTTCATATTTGGAACGCTGAGCGATGTGGCTGGCGCCGGTTCAGCCACCGTTGGAGTCGACACCGATGGATCACCACAATGTGTTTAAGACATTAACAATAAGCTTATGTCCCATGGGAAGAAAGAAACAAGACCGCGAATATTTCCTACAGCACTTTGCCGTGTTGGAATCGATCGAGCTTGGCTGATTTGATGGCGGGGTGTTGGAACTTTCTGAATGTGGAGGGGAGTTGGAGCCTCGTCCGAATCAACTTTGCTTTGAACCGTATGTTCCGGGCGTGCAACATATCAATTTCAGTCTATGCTGTTTGAGCCCCTCTCCAAATCGCATTTGAAAAATTATCCCTTGGTATTCTTGCTCACATATCTGAAGACCATATCCATAACTCGTTTCGTTCACAGCTGCTACAAAAAAGAGCCTGTGCGCGTGGTAAGCATCACTGCGCGTGTCAATCATTGAAGCAATAGAGCACTGATTGCGGCGCAATTTCATCCCTGTCATGAATCCCACCAAAGTATGCCACCAGCACACACACGTGCGAAACACCAATATATGTTCCCAACCACAGACCTAGAAGTGAGATGAAGCAAGGCCACGGTGAAAATCACCGTAGAAATGTTGCCCCTGTGCGAACAACATTAGGGAACATTGGGTTAAAGGTGGCTGAGGTGAGAGCTTCAGATCTCTGACGAATTGATGTGGGATATGTGTATTTGATGTTCAAATTTTAATCTGTGATAATGCTTATTGTATGCATTAATTTACCTTCCTAGTGTATTCTTCAAATGAGGGGGTGGACGGGTGAGCTCAACCTTAGGAGAGCCTGTAATAGTGTGTGCATCCAAATATGATAGGCTGCTGCATCCGAAACAGCGGTCGAATTTATGGGAAAAAGCATGCATATATATCGAAGTACATCGTTTGAAAAGCATTTATTCGATTATCTTTTCATGTTTTAATGGATTTACCTCTGCATTGACGAAACAAAAGCAAAAAAGAGCATGGGTCCTGCCTTGATGTATTCGTAGTTTGTCCGTCGTCATTACCTTGGGCCAGACGCACCGCGCCATGATTTGCTAAAGCAACCCGTATTTGGCATGTCACAATCGTGCTTCAAGTATGCGCAAATGGGCGCTTCCTACATCCACTGACTGGATGAATGATATACACCGCATATATATATATATATATATATATATATATATATATATATATATATATATATATCTGTAGATGTAGATAGCATGCAAAATCCATCCATGCGAATGAATTATTTTCAAAAATATTTACTGCATTGTAAAGATCAATGACTTCAGTCCTGTCTTAAAAATTCGTCTTGGCAGTGTCGTTTATGCTGCTTTCCAAAATATCCCGCTTAATGGCACTAGGGCTCCCATGGACAGCAAATGTTTTATGCGTATCGGCAACCATTTGCTTTGAAAGCGCGACTACTTGCCACGTTGTCAAGACAGCCACTAATCCCTAAATCGAGCACCACTGAGCAATCCCTCAACCGCTTCGACTACTCTAGGCCGATCCCTGAATGAACTCAACTGCCCAAGGTCAATCTTCGAACGGCTGAGCTAGGTCCATTCCTGAACAACCCTGGCTATTCAAGGTCCATCTTTGATGTCACAACACCTGAACTACCCTAACTGACCCGGGTCAACATTTGGCCTCACGATCCCCGAGTGACTCTCACCACCTGAGGTCAGTCTATGGCGTGACAGGTGAACAAGGACCGACTGCCACAGGCCCGCCGCTGACCGCCCGTGACCCAGCCACGTGACGAGATGACCACCGAGAACTTCGGAGTGGTGCTGCACGCCATCAACGACGTGCGCATCGAGAAGCTGCCGATGCCGGAGCCAGGGCTCGGCGACGCGGTGATCGCCGTCGACACGGTCGGTATCTGCGGTAGCGACGTCAGCTACGTCACCAAGGGCCGCATCGGCGACTTCGTCGTCACCAAGCCGATGGTGTTGGGCCACGAGGCGGCGGGCGTGGTGCACGCGGTGGGCGCCGACGTCACCCACCTGAAGGTCGGCGACCGGGTAGCGATCGAGCCGGGCGTGCCGTGCGGCCGCTGCGACCGGTGCAAGGCCGGTACCTACAACCTGTGTGCGCACGTGTACTTCTGCGCCACGCCGCCAGACGACGGCAGCATGTGCCGCTACTACCGGCACGCGGCCCACTTCTGCCACCCGGTGCCGGCCACGCTGTCGCTGGAGGAGGCCTCCTTGCTGGAGCCGCTGTCGGTGGGCGTGCACGCGTGTCGCCGCGCCGGCATGGCCGTCGGCTACCGGGTGCTGGTGTGCGGCGCCGGCCCCATCGGCCTCGTCAGCATGCTGGTGGCGCGCGCCATGGGCGCCACAGAGCTAGTCGTCACGGACATCTCCGCCAGCCGCCTGCAGCTGGCTCGCCAGCTGGGCGCCCACCACACGCTGCTGGTGGACACCAAGGACGGGCAGGCGCTGGCCGACAGCGTCGTCGGCCTGCTGGACGGCCGACGACCGCACGTGACGATCGAGTGCAGCGGCGCCGAGGCCAGCATCCAGCTGGGCCTGCTGGCCACCCGCTCCGGTGGCACTCTAGTGCTGGTCGGCCTCGGGCCGGCGCAGGTGTCGGTGCCGATCCTGAACGCGGCGCTGCGCGAGGTGGACATCCGCGGCGTGTTTCGCTACGTCAACTGCTACCCGACCGCCATCCAGCTGCTGCAGTCTGGCCTGGTGGACGTCAAGCCGCTCGTCACGCACCGCTTCCCGCTGGGCGAGGCGCTGCAGGCGTTCGAGACGGCACGCACCGGCGCCGGCGGTGCCATCAAGGTGCTCGTCAAGTGCGCCGAGTAGCACGTCGTCGCCTCCAGATGGGTCGCCACACGTGACGACCACGTGACAGTCACGTCACAACCACTTGACGACCACCTGACTATCACGTGACGATCACGTGACGCGAATGTGACAAGGGAGAGCACAAGGGCGCGGCCGGCTCCAGAATGACAACACGATACTCAGACGATGCGATATGGTAAACCTCTATGGCAGCGCGATGCTTCGCTGCTGCGCCAATGGATGTCGCCGGGTAGGCTCGACAGAACCTGGCTCTCGATTCCGGCGCGAGGCGTGGACGTGTCGTAGAGTGATGGGCACATCCACGTGGGTGGCACATGGCCTGGCTCGCGATAAATATTCTATACTGTCTGTGTAGTTCTCGATATACCATGGTTTACACTGCGTAGGCCATCGTCGCCGTTGCGCATCTGCTGCCAATACATTACGGACCACCGACATATTTTATGCTATGCTTTGTACGACGATCGAAAGATTAGAGGGAATGTGGAGGGAAATGTATAAGCAAGGCCGTGTTAAACCTTTGGGAATACAATTGAACAGTGATTACGAAATAATCTAGGTATGCCAGGATATATGTTGTCATCTTTACGTAAATACCAACCTATAACCTCAAAACACCAAGCTACCTTCAAGACACAGTCGGCTAATGAGTCTGTTCCGAGTGAGGCCCCTGGTTTACCAAGTGCACCTGAGGGGGAGTGGGGCCGGGCTGAATCCACCCACAAGCAATTCTGGCCAATCATTAGTAAGAGAACACAGGTGTATTGAAAACCACTGCAGGTTATGATATTACAGGTGATAGGTTGGAATATTTTACATTAACTACAAAATATTTGCGGGAAACGATGCACGAAAGACGATACACGAAAAACTTGGCCGGAGATAAACTATGTACGATGTACGGCATGTGGAATACAGTTGAAGTATATACAGCTAATGAAGCTGCTTGACCGGATAGTATATATGCTAGGATCTTAGTCGAGCGTTCTCTAGTTTGAGGCCCACCTCTGTTTCATTTTTAGGCGGTTATGGAGTATTCTGTACTACCTGAAGGTCGTCGAAACGCAATTGTGGTTCCAATTTTTAAAACGGTAGGCACTTAAATATTTAAAATAGTAATTTTTAAAAGTTTGTAGCGAACTACAAAGTCAGTCTGATCTCAATATTTTGGTAGGTGTTGGAAAATCTGGGTAAAGATAATTGTTACTCATCTAGATAAGCAAAATATATTTCAAGGCATATTCATGCATTTGGATCTGGGACATCTTGCCAAGCTTAGCTACTGGAGTTCATGGAGTATGCATCTATAAAATTAGACAGACAAACAATGTTGGATGTTGTGTACATAGACTTTAGGAAAGCTCTCGATAAAGTGACACACAGGTATCTACTTCATCGACTAGAGCATTATGGGATTGATGGAAAAGTTATAGGTTGGATTGAAGCATGGCTAAGGAGATTGAAATATAGGGTAATGTTAAATCGATGGAAATCTGAATGAAAGGATTTTGGAAGTGGAATGTCACAGGCCTCTGTCCTAGGTCTGCTTCTCTGCCATCTTTGTGCACAATATTGAGGTAGGGATGAGTAATAGGGTGTTTAATCTTGCTGTTTACATCAAGCTAGTAGGAGTGGCAAGCAGTAGTTATAGAACTAGTAATGTTTAACTAGACTTTGAGGGCCTGAGAATAGTAAGCTGATCAATAACAGATGCCTTTCAAATATGAAAAGTGGATGATTGTGCTCTGGGGTTTGGAGGTGAGACTTTCAGACATATAATTGGAGGTAGGGAGCTGGATGTTATTGACGACGGACGGGGACTTAGGTGTCTTAGTTTTAAATGACCTTAAAGCAGAAAAACTGTGTACCTCAGGTATGAACAAGGCAATGGGAATGCTGGGTATCATTAATTGGAGTGTTTACAAGAACGAGGAAGTCATGAAAAGCTGTACTGGGCCAATGTGCGACCCCACCTGGAGTATTATGAACAGGCATGGACCCCTTATTTAGAAAGAGATATAAACATGATAGAATGAGTGCAACACAAGTCCATTAGATTAATCATTGGACTAGGCAACATATAAAACCCATAAATCCATTAGATGTGCGCTCACTCAATTATTAGAGTAATGGCTAATATGGTTTAAATGTACACAATTCCTGAAGGGCTAGATCAGGCCAATCTGAATGATGCTCGTCTATTTAGAGTATCACATCGGGGTCATCAATTCAGTTTAGACGAGTAAGAATGTAGGGCCGTTACGGGACAACACGTGTTCAGTCAAAGGGCGGCTAATCAATAGAATAGGCTGCCTGCTGATGTTTTGCGGACTCCCTCATCGAATGCATTTAAAATAGGATGGACATTTTTATGTTTCAGAATCTTGCTTTTCAGCTTTAATTAGTAGTGGATGGGCAAGGTTTATGCAAGTAGGTGTACACGGTGCAGACCTATTTAAACAGGCATGGATGGGATTTAAGCTTATTGGTGGGGCAATCGATCCACGCATGTGTTCCGCAGATCAAGTGAAAGGGCTGGATATGTAGGTAGATAGGCATTAGTGGGTGTGCAGGTCGTTGGCGGGTATTTCCTTCGGAATTTAGAATGCATGTGGTATAAAAAATGAAAAGGAGCTATTGCAGGGGTGGCTTTATGAACCAGGGTCATATTGCTAAGCACAGCTTGCTGCGTGAACCCAGGCCCCACCATCCGATCCATGAATTATAGTTCAACGCCAGAATTTTGACCGAAAGCTTAATATGTCGTCAATGCACTGACACGGCCGCCCAGTAGCTCGTCCCCGGCATTATCAGGCCAGCTGTCGGCGGACCCTCCCAGCTGGAGGCGAAACGCGAGCGCGTGAAGCGACTCGAACCCTGTGTTGCCAGGGCAGGGGAGACCATCGCAGGCCAGCGCTCTAACCAATTGAGTTACCGGGGTGGCATGCTAGCTACCGAGCTATCATTATTGGCTGGGGTGCTGAGATTCTTTTTTGTCCAGGTGTAGTATCTTCCCTTTACAGGCTTAACTCGGGTGGCTCCTTGTTGCTTTTATTAAGTTTGATCACCTTATGACTTTATGACTTCACGCAGCCCACCAACGACGCATGTCACACGTAGCCCACCAAAAACACATGCCACATGTACCGCATCAACATCACATGTCACATACAGTTCGTGAAAGATACATGTCACGTGTAACCCACCGACACATGCCACGTGTAGACCACCAACGACTCACGGTATGCGTAGCCCACCAACGACACATGTCACATGCAGCCCACCAACGGCGTAGCCCTATTATCAGCGACATCGCTCCCATCACTGGAGTCATCGGTCAGTGACGTTCACTCAGTCAGCGACTATCGCTCGGCCAGTGACTATCGCTCGGCCAGTGACTATCGCTCGGTCAGTGACTATCGCTCGGTCAGTGACCGTCATTCGGCCAGTGTCTATCGCTCGGCCAGTGACTGTCACTCGGCCGATGGCGATGTCACTCTGTCAGTGATGCGACAGCTGTTCGTCAGATCGGTGAGAGTGGCCATGGCGTCGCGACTGTACGAGGGATCGAGACATGCCGCGCTCTACGCCCGCTACCGGCCGACCATTCCGTGCAGCCTGGTGAACCTGCTGCGCGCCTACGTCAGCCAACAGGTGGGACAGCCTGTCACAGCTGCAGGTGGGACAACCTTTCACAGCCGTACTTGGGACAACCTGTCACAGCTGCAGGTGGGACAACCTGTCACAGCTGCAGGTGGTACAACCTGTCACAGCTGCAGGTGGGACAGCCTGTCACAGCTGCAGGTGGTACAGCCTGTCACAACTGCAGGTGGTACAGCCTGTCAGTGCTGTAGGTTGGACAACCTGTCACAGCTGTAGGTGGTACAACCTGTCACAGCTGCAGGTGGGACAGCCTGTCACGGCTGCAGGTGGGACAACCTGTCACAGCTGCAGGTGGTACAGCCTGTCACAACTGCAGGTGGTACAACCTTTCACAGCTGCAGGTGGTACAGCATGTCACAACTGCAGGTGGTACAATCTGTCACAGCTGCAGGTGGGACAGCCTGTCACAGCTGCAGGTGGTACAGCCTGTCAGTGCTGTAGGTTGGACAACCTGTCACAGCTGTAGGTGGGACAACCTGTCAGTGCTGCAGGTGGGACAACCTGTCACAGCTGTACTTGGGACAACCTGTCACAGCTGCAGGTGGTACGGCCTGTCACAGATGCAGGTGGTACAGCCTGTCAGTGCTGTAGGTTGGACAACCTGTCACAGCTGTAGGTGGGACAACCTGTCAGTGCTGCAGGTGGGACAATCTGTCACAGCTGTACTTGGAACAGCCTGTCACAGCTGCAGGTGGTACAGCCTGTCAGGGCTGAATGTGGTACAGCCTGTCGGTGCTGTACGTTGGACAACTTGTGGAAGCTACAGGTGGTACAGCCTGTCGGTGCTGTAGGTTGGACAACCTGTCACAGCTGTAGGTGGGACAACCTGTCAGTGCTGCAGGTGGTACAGCATGTCAGTGCTGCATGTGGTACAGCCTGTCAGTGCTGCATGTGGTACAGCCTGTTACAGCTGCAGGTGGTACAACCTGTCACAGCTGTAGGTGGGACAACCTGTCAGTGCTGCAGATGGTACAGCCTGTCAGTGCTGCATGTGGTACAGCCTGTTACAGCTGCAGGTGGAACAGCATGTCAGGGCTGTAGGTGGGACAACCTGTGGCAGCTACAGGTGGGGCAACCTGCCACGGTCAGAGTAGATCGGCTGTAGCTAATGTGACGAGAGAGTCTTGAGTTATGGCTCTGGCTCTGACGTGATGGCAACGTTTGTGACGGCTATGACGACATGTGTGACTGCTGTCACGGCGATAGTTGTGACGACTTTACTGGGGCATTTGTTAAGCTTCTACTTCCTGTATTTCGGGCAACAGTCAGGAAAATGCACTCTGGACTGCAATAGATGTACTTCGATATCTGTCGGTTGCACTATTACTTCCGCACATCAGGTGTATATCGTGAACAAACCTTGGCTCATTGGAGAGACATCATCATATGAAAACATTGACCACCAGCAGTAGCTGTAGCGGGTGAGGCTCATAAGACCTACTTTCATAAGATTTATTTTAAGAAGATCTACGTTCACAAGATCTATTTTCAGAAGATCTACTTTCAGGTCTATATTCACAAGACCTACTCTGAGGAGGGAATGTTCACAAGATCTACTCCCAGGACTGAATTGTTCAGAGGATGAACTAGAAGACGAAAATGTTCACAGGATCTACTTCCAGGATTTTATTCTTCACAAGATCTACTCTCAGGTCGGAATGTTCAGACGATCTACAAATAGGCCTCAAGTGTTCAGAAGATCTACTCCCGAATGCAAATGTTCAGAGGATCTACTGAAAGCTGGAAATGTTCACAAGATCTACTCTCGGGACTGGTTTGTCCAGAAGATCTACTCGAAGACGAAAGAGTTCACAGGATCTACTTTCAGAATATTTTTATATATTTTCTTCACAAGATCTACTCTCAGGTCGGAATGTTCAAACGATCTACAAATAGGCCTCGGTTGTTCAGAAGCTCTACTCCTGGAAATGTTCAGAGGATCTACTCGGAGGATGGAAGTGTTCACAAGATCTACTCGGAGAAAATGTTCACAAGATCTACTCTTTAGATTAATTTCCAAGAAGCGTAAGTTCATTTAGCTATCACCAGGTAGCAGCACAGTCTGGGTATTGTCGCAAGGGAAAGGCAGTGGGTGTCATGAGATTGAACGTTAAAGCATAGGTGACACTATTTCTCGCTAGATGGCAGGATGATACCATTGAACAAGCGCTCGTTGTGTGTCGGCGTTGTTGGCGGATCGTCAGCGCGTGCGGTGCTAACAGCATCACAATCACCATGCTCAAGGTGCCTTTGCTGTTGTTGGACCACACCTACTGCATGCCATTAATAGTAGCGTTGTGAACTGTGACCTCCCGTCATCATGAGTCGAGCATTACCTGTGGGCATAAAACGAGCGGCACTGACTGGGAGGTAAATGGGGGGGAGGGCGTGACGGGGAATATTGGTGGCCCCAGAGCGATTGTTTGTGGTCAAATGCGATTATTTGCAGGCACGAATACAACTTACATTTCAGTTTACGCACATTTGCGCAGACGTACTTTTTTGCACTTACGTACACTTACGCATACGTGCATTTGCCATACGTGAATCTGCGCTTACGTACAATTGCCATACGTACGTCTGAGCTTACGTGCATTTGCTTACGTACATCTGACATACGTGCACTTGTCCTCGAATCAGATATGCCCCCCATAGGAGAAGGCCCTATAAGAGGGGTACCCCTCCCCCTTTGAAGGAAAGGCGCTCCTCTGGGAAGACCCGACTGCACCTCTGCCTCAAATATTCCAGACAGGGGCGCCACTCCATGAGGAAAATGCGCCCCTGCGGGAATGCTCGCGAGTACCCCTCGATTCTTTTTTTTCAATCGTAGGTCGCCCTGAAAGGCTAAGGCTAAGTGGTTCGCTTCTGGACATGTGCCTCCATAATAATTCATAGATCCATCCATTCATTGGGGATAAGATGGGCTGACATTCAGCTATTGTATGTTTACTGATAAATTTCTACCTTGATACAATATTTACCATCACCATTACACGATGACCTTTCCTCGGCAAACAAAAAATAATCCAACAAATTACTGCAAAGTGAGCCCGCAAAGTGACATCATCATAAAAAGTACGCTGAGACAGTAAGTAGACACACCGGGCCCTCGAAAACGCGCCGGCCCTTCGGTCACCGATCATGTCTCTCTGTACCTGATCTCTAGCCCGAAACACAGGTCAAATTTAATAATTTCCATCTACCATTAGCCAGTCTTGATGTCCAAAGCTTTCCCGAAACCCAGTGTACTGCTGATTGGACCTGGACGACCAAGGATGTTTCCCCGGTGTAATTATCAGTAAGGTGTGGGTTATCAGCGACAGCGACGGATAGACAGCTTCAGGAAGGGAAGGCTATGGGCAAGTATAATTTGTGCCTGACATCGCGTTTCGACGTGAGAGCTCCATAGACTTTAATGTATGCAAGGTTATCTTCAAACGTGTGCTTATGACTGTATGCATGTGTCGAGATATAATGCATATGTTGCTAAAATAGGAACGTGAACATTGTCTCAGTATACGTACAAATATTTTACACAGATACGCCTAATTATGCATAGCACTCTTGAATACAATGATGAATACAATGGCTACAAAAATGGTTAATGGTATAAGCAACCTGGCATATGAGGAAGGGTTGAAGAATTTGAATGTTTTCAGCTAGATATGGAAGGCTGAGAGGAGATCTCATGGGAGGTCTTTGAATTTGTCCATGGTCTGGAGAGGGGATATCTTGGGGCAATGTTTGAATTTAACAGACATGATGCAATTAGAGGTCATCAATTTAAAATTAAAGTTAACCACAGCAGAACAAAGTTAAGCAGTCTTTCTTCACCAACAGGGTAGTAGAACACTAGAACCAGCTGCCAGAAACACATTGTAAGTAGCAACATTGAACGTCTTTAAATACAGCATAGACAATCACTATAAGAATAGAGGGTGCCTATGTATTTATGTCTTTAAGTACCATTTCGAATACAGGTCATAAATTGGGGTTTCTGGGCTTCCCAGGAGTGAGAACTATATCGATAAGAATATAACAGAACCTACGGTTTCAGTTTAGTCTGGTCTTCTATGTGCGGATACCATATTTCGCCATGTTGTAGTCCTGTCTACCTTTGAAGTAGTAGAACTGTTGCACGAGCTACCTAACAATCAAGAGGAACACAGCTATATAGAACAGATGCGAGTTGAGACGTGCTGGATGGATGACTATTCGGCGGCACAAGAGAGGTCCGGTGACCGACATCAGCAGCCGAATATTACAGAGAAGTCTGAAGATAAGCATTCCAGTGCGATGACAATAATGGCGCACATCTCGGTTGTTTTTGTCACGCCGAGATGACACTTCTACCAAAGCAACTGACGAAAGCATATGTACTCTTCACTTCAAACACTTGTTATCCTGTATTCCTGAGATCTCTTTATGACGCAATACAAAAACACTTAGCGCATAATGATAACGAGTAAAGCACACAATGATGATGTGTCCAAGAAACCAAGCAGTGGCTGAATCTTAATGGCGACAAGTGGCAATTCTCTCTATTCCGGTAGTGCCATGGTCACTCGAGATATGACTGTTCGCTATGAGACGACGCTTGTCACGGTTGTGACGAGACTGTGCTAGCAGCAACACGGTATTGTCTGGTATAGCATATTGTGATGGGGGAAGTGGACGGACGTGATATGCTCTCTGTATTGTGGACCGGGAAAGTGGGTGGACCTAGTCTGCTCTCTGTATTTTGAACGGGGGAATGGGACGAATATGCTCTCTGTATTGTGGACGGGGGAAGTGAGCAGCCCTGGTTTGCTCTCTGTATTATGGACGGGGGAAGTGGACGGACGTGATATGCCCTGTATTGTGGACGAGATGGGTATGTGTCTGCTCCCTCCACACATGCTCGATGAGCACGGCCGAGATCTGCTCATTAACATAAGCCACCTGAAAGTGTATGATCCGTGTGTGTGTGCATGATGCATCTATGGGGAGTCGGATTGTTCCACCACTGGCCATCATATTCGTGAACGCAGTTGACACTCCTCCTGACGTCCAATCAACACCAGCCCATAACATATATGCGCTACATTGATAATGTCCTGGGTATTTGGACAAACGGATCAAATCACTCGACGATTCTTTCAATTTCCTCAACAACTTCCATCTCTCCATAAAATTATCCATGGAGCGCAATAACCATTCTAGTAAACAACAAGCACGTTTCCTGGAAACATTTCTGCCATCAACAAGGACGATTCTTATACGACCGAGCTATACATAAACCGATGGCGGTGCCCATAACCCTTCCATATTTCTCGGCAAACCCATCCAAACAAAAAGAGCAGTTTTGTATGCACAGACATTGAGATCGAAGCGTCTCGGATCTAATGCTAATGCTTAGAACCAACGCATGCAAAGAATCGACACTTCGTTTCTGGTAAACAACTTTCCACCTCGCATGATCAAAAGAGCAATGTTTCAGGTAGCACACCCCATGAGAAATACACATACACAAACGCGACGTTCAGGCCCCAAACACAACGCAACTTTCGTAAGCCTCCCCTGCATAGATGTTAAGCTCATCAAAAAAAATAACAGCAGCGGTAATCAAAACATTACGACTATCAATGCGTATGGCATTGGAGAGTGGCAAAGCACTTTCAGAAACTTTGACCAAGTCCGCTCTCAACCCACATCCCTGTCCTGCTGGGAGCAAAGTGTCACCGTTGTCTGGCAGGACTTCAAGGCAGATGCCACACACGGAACAGCATGCACCTTATAACATGCCAGCTATGCCTACCATGGGACATCACGTATATAGGGTAAACAAAAGCATTGTCAGAGACAGAATTAATGAGCACTTAGATACGGTAAAAATATAACCGCTAATATCCCATTTGTCGAACAGTTCACAATCACACACGGGAGCGACACTAAAACACTCAGCATATCTACTCTGCAAGGCTGCAAAGATGTAACAAAGCTCAAAATAAGCGAATCAATAGAAATTAGGAACAAAAAATCTTCATTAAACACAATGACAGCATCCTGGACCGAGAAAACCCGGTTCCTTACACCACCTGAAGAAAGCACACATGCAATACAACCGCAGCCGAACGCACACACGCACACACACACTTGGGTCTCAAGTTGACATATGCATACACACACGGATCATACATTGTATGTGTTTTACGAGTAGGTAGATATTGTTACACATACAGTGAAGGCGACTCACTGTGCGGTGGCACGAGGTGAGGTTCATTAGGCGTGTGTGTGTTTTGTGGTTTTTTGAGTAAAATGTTTGCTGTTGAGGAAGGCCTGTGACCGAAATAGATAGTGAGAATTTGGATCTATGTCTTAGTTTTATTATGAGCATAAGGATATTTTACGCCTTTTTTATCACTGATATGAAACACTCATTTACTTTGTACAGATTTAGTTCTCCATTAGAAATTGTAAAATCGCCATTAGTTGGCCATTTCTAGATCAGCTCTGCTTTAGACGCAGGCTGGGCCGTTCAGATCGCGGCCAGCTCGCCTTCTCGGGGAAATATGAACCGGGCTGCGACGTCGGGCGCCTAGCCATGTAGGCTGGGAAATAGACGACTGCAGTGGCGGACACAGCCGTTGAACTGTTCATCATTTTGTCGACGTGTCCAATATCTTCAGATCTGTATGCTGCTGCGCCGTTGGTGCATCATCTTTTCCCTGCCACTGTCATGTGGAAGTGTCTGTAGAGATCAAGCTGAAGACGCCACTGGCACACATATCACTGGGTAGGGCGAGAGTGAGGCACTGGATCGTGCGGTCGTCGGGGAGGGGAGGGGTTGTTGATGCGTATCTTCCCACGCCGTCTTGGCATTGGGCTGCTGGGAACTGACGCCAGCGGATGGTCTGACTTATTCAATGGCCGATGTGGTTGACTGGTTTAACCCGCGCCGTCTTTCCGGCCAAATTATCACACCCCGTCTTGGGAAGTGGGGGGGGGGGGCGGTTGAAGACCCCCTCTAAAATCCAAACTAAGTATCGCGCGAAAACGAAAGAGGTGTCATCGGAAAGCACTCGACGAGTAGGGTCGGGGTCCACCACCCAAGAAAAATTGTCCCCAAACGTGACGTCACCAGGGGATAGATTTTCACGACTTTTCACGACTTACATTATGTTTTTTACTCTGGGGAGTTCATTTTGGGGATATATGACAAAACAAAATTTGTTTGGAATGAGAAAAGGACAGCGAAATCGACCAGGGCTATAATTATAGTTTGGCCCCCAAAGTTTCTTTTTTTGAAATTTCAAAATTTTGAATTCGAGTTTTCTTTAATTTTATATTCCAATGGGTAGAGCAGACCGAGAAACGTTGTTGGAAGTCAACTTGCCCTAATACAAAATGCTTACTTTAGCCAGAATCCTGTATTTGAACTGCAATATGGCAAATACGCAAAATTTATGTGTAGTCAAAAACCAAAACAAATGAAGAATTCAACTCGTACGTTTTGCTGCATCCGTAAAGATAAGCACACGCTGAAAGTTTCATTAAAATATCTGTATCCGTTAAAGCGTGACGACTGGTTGAACTTTTTTGGAGGTGACCTCACTTGACCTAGACTAACTCGTTGACTCTAGATGACCTGACCTAACAATTTTGATTCAACATGTCAGATTGATATGGGAAAAGGTATGCCAAATTTGGGCGCGCTGCCGCGCGCCGTTCGTCCGCTATCCGCGAAAAACCTGAGGGGGAGGGCGGTTGAAGACCCCCCCGAGACGGGATGGGTTAAGGTCGATACACATATGTCTATTGGCAAGGTGCTGAACAATATGTAAAATGTATAGATCATTAAGCTTGAAATCATACTGCTCGCATGCATCATGCAGCTAGTAGAACATCTAAGCGAATTCATGGAATCAGTTACCCATTTTGCATGGACCGCGGTAATTCGAGTTTCTACCTTGAATTGCGCAGAGTCGCATTTGCCGTCCCCTGAAAAAGCTTGCCAGACGTTAATAACTTCGAATTCAGTGTGGGTTGAAATGCTGTCCACCAAGAAGGATTTTCGCAATGGGAACGGATTTCGTTTATATTTACGTTGAAAAAAAAAACGCGACTCATTTCTGTGCCGCGTTATACGAGAAAAAAAAACTCATTTCCGTGCCGTGTTCACTTTCTTGTGGATATTCCATAGTCAGAACAATTAGAACAATTGTGTATATTTATACCTTGAAATCCATCTTATTAGCCGCAAATAAAGCAAGAATTAGCTCATTCAAGCTGTGGTGATCGTTCAGGAAGTAATTTGATATCAGTACTACTGATTGAACTTGTAGGCTTAATGAGGTGAAATGCAACATCATTGGTATAGGTACTGTGATGCCAGTATGGGAAACTGCCGCTCAACTTCCAAATATAGGCTTGAATTTACAGTTGATAAAAAATGTTTTAAAAGTACCCCATGTCTAAAGCAAAGGGGCCGAAGTCTGGTTAATTTTTCGGATGTGTTGGCTTACTTTAGGATAGCATCTACTGTGCTCATCTGGTGACGTCGCGTGATAATCTCATGTTCCTCTCTCTCGCTACAGCCTGCTCACCTGAAGCGTAACAATTGTTACGCTTGAAGTGAAGCAAACTGTAAAGACGTCATTGTTGCAATCATTTGGCAGGGGAAACCGGGTCAAGTTGTCACGATTTTGGCGAAACTCAACATAACTCATTACTTTGGAGAGGTAGCGAGGAGATAGCTACATCGACAACAAGCGTAGGCCTTGTATCATCACGACACTTTTTTTTCGTGGCATCCTCTGGGCTTTCCACCAGAGAGCAAATCGTCGCATAACTACCGGTTCATCAACTTACCCCGCAATACGGTTGAATTGTTGCAGACGATGGAGTAAGTCGACAAAATGTAGGTTAAGTCAGTTATATTATGTATATAGGTGGTACTAGTTTGCGCCTTTTGAAAGGTCCATATTTCACGCTTACAGTACTTTACTGGTTTGAATCTTGACTGTTATGGTTTCCATAGCTAATGGTTCATGCCATTTATGGAATGATGAAACGTTCATTCCGAAGCTACACATTTCCCCTTCGTTCTGTCTTTTCCATCGGATTAGGAATGACCGCGGAAAAAGCCGCCCCGGTAGCCCGGTTGGTTAGGGCGGTGACCTATCCTGGTCTCCCCTGTCCAGGCAAAACAGGGCTCGAGTCGCTTTACGCGCCCGTATTTAGTGTCAGCTGGCAGCCGGCCCGATAAGGCCTGGGACGAGCTACCGGGCGGCATGTCGGTGCATTGACGGCACTTTAAACCTTCGGTTCAAATTCTGTCGTTGAACTAGAATTCATTGATCGGGTGGTGAGGCCAGGTTTCACGCAACGAGCTGTGCTTAGCAACAGAGCCCTGTCTCATAAAGCCACCTCAGCAAGAACTTGGATTAAATTTATAAAATGGAATGAAATATTAATAAGGTATCACAGATTTAATGTTTACTTTCGGTCCATTTTAAGCATGAATTTAAACGCATTTCACAGTCGTAATATTGAGAGAACATAGTAATGATAGCCGACACCAAAAATAAAAATAAACAAGTGGGCGACAAGTTAGAAATGAAGGGCGAAGCAAAGGGATTTAAATTTTACTTTCGGTCCACAAATGTGTCACATCGTCACCATTCCGCAGTCACAAGTTGAAAGGACTTGGGTTTGTTTTTGTCGCGAGAAGAGGGTGTCAGTAGCAACATGTGCAACAGTAGCAATGACAACCGGCTTAATGCTTTTGGAGAGAATGGTGCTGTATCAACAATCCCGTGAATCAACTAAACTCGATCTCCCCTACTCCTGTTGTCACGGTTATTTCATGTGTTTACATGGTAACCTCGCAAGCTGCCACCTGGACTGTGCCATTTGGATTCTCTAAGGCCATGGCGTATAGCGACTCGTAATACATTGGCATCAGTATTTTCATAATCATAAGCATCATATTTCGTTTTTAAAACGCTGCGAAAAGGACATTGCAAAACATTGCAACACAAGTTGTAGAGCTGAGTGTTACGGAGACTGGGACGGTATCTTGTGGTTAGGCTAAGTGAGCCATTCATCTCAAAACAAAGACGCTAGGAAGCCCCCTAAAAAAATATCGCCCGACCCCACAACGGTGATAGTGCTCAAACAAACCTTGCTGGGCTCCAAACAAATCGCGCCGCAGCCTAAGACAATCGTACCAGAGACAAAAATCGTCGGACACATCCTCCCGAAAAGTCGTGATGGAAGCGGAAAAATTGCACCGTGGCCTCAAAGCTTGCACAGGGTCCAGGAATGGTTCAGTTTTTATCACTAAAAACCAAGGGGACCCTCGAAATATCGAGCAGAGTTTATAAAAATATGCATTGAAGCTTAAAATGGATGCACCGGACCAAAAATCGCGTCGACTGAGGGCTCAAGGTTCAGGGGCCCTCCAATGTTGGTGTCATTGCTGAACGTCTGGCGTAGCATCTACCGGTGTGCGTCTACCAACGCACACGACATGACCAGTGTCCAACTGAGGAACTAGGAGTAATTGAAGTAAAGTCTAGGGTGGATCAGTTTATGTTTCATAGACGATTGTAACCTACGTTCTTGTCGATTAACAGATGTGTGGTGCATATCTTGGGAAAGGGATGACACTTGCTAGCACCCAGCAAGGCATTAATGTCCTTCTCACCACCAATCGTTTGGAACGGTATATTCAAAAGTTATATTATTCCACCAAATTGCCGACGTCTCGTGCTTCAGGCATGATCACCGTATCTCAGCAATTGATCACGAAATCCGAAACGTTGGAAATTTGTTGAAATATTAGTCATTCATTTCAAGAACCCTTCCATGGCTATGAAGACGTTGCAAGTCGTATTTTCCTTCCATGTATGCTTAGATTGTACTCCGTTACTAATGTTTAGTGCCTATTTTTCGTGCTACTTTTTAGTGCCTCACAATTTGATTCCTAATCTATGATGACACTTCGTTTTGGGTGGGTGGTGGTGGGGGTGGGTGGTGGTGTGGCTTCGGTCGCTTTTGTCTTGGGTGGGGGGTGGGGGGGTGTGTGTGTGGGGGTGTGTGTGGGGGGTGGGGGGGGGGGTCGTAAATGAAAGCAGAGACAATCCAGGGATGACCACTGATCTGTGTGCAGTTTTGGCTTCGAGAGGTGTTTTATTAGCCAATATCTCTCATATAGTCATATATCCAGTTTTTCAGATAACCATCATGAATCATGTACTCATTACTTGTCGGCAATGAATTGAAGCTAAAAGGGCAGTATTTGCTAAAAATACGGTATTTAACATGTGTGCTGGATCATACCAACATTGTTGGTAAACTTGAATAGCATATTTTATTGTCCGTATTCAGAAACACTTTCGTTTGATCTATTTGTTTCATACTTATTGTCAAGCTACATAGCACTTTCACACGTCTGGACACCTCCATAAATTGCCACTCGATGAAATGCGTAATGTTGTGTTGTAAGACAAAAGCGCCATGCCAAGATAAAAGGGGTTATTCTCGACACCGTATGAGTTCAGAATTCGAACTTTGCCTGGGGTTCATTTAAACGTGGATGAACGTGAATCATTTGAACGTGGACGTGTCCCATAGGGCCTAAGAATGATCGACATACTGCATGCCATTGCTACACCATGCGGCGAACTACTGGTTGTCGATGCCGTACCACCCTAGCTTCTCCACGAGGCCGTCGAATGCTTTTGGGGTGTCTGCCGTGACTAGTGACATCATCATGTCTGTCAACATTGTTAGTCGCATACATTACAGCTCAAGCAAGCACTGCCGCCTTCGTCGATAGGTCAGGGCGGAAGCCATATTGTTGCCGGGAAATAATATGCAGACTAAGTACATATTGCGTCAGTTTTGTACATACTGTAAGCGCACAAAGCCTAGTCACGACCAGCAATATCGATATTGGTCGATAGTTGCACCGCTTAGCATCGTCGCCCTTATCCATCGGCACTATTGTAATGATTGTCTAGTTCACAATGCTACTATTAATAACATGCAGTAGGTTCAACAACGGTAAGTCACCTTATGCATGGTGATTAAAATGATGTCGCACCGCCGCACAATGATATCGGCACATGACGATCCCATCCGCCTCAGCATGGGCGATAGCTACGGCTGCGCCACAGGGCGCTGAGAAAACGCTCCCACTGCAGAATCATTGCCGTCGTGACGGGAGCAAGTTTTGAGCGCCACAGACGCTGCGTTTTCTCAGTCCTTCCCCAGGCTGCAAGTCATTGGCTTCACCAGGGAATGGCCAGCCGCCATATTGCAGGTGGATAAAATGTAAATATTGCGAGAGTATCACAGTGCATCTAACATTTTAAGTCAACCGTAAGCTCAGATACAAACAGGTCCGAACAATGTGTGCGTCCTCTCCATCCGCCACCACTCTGCATATCAGTTTCTCACGGGACGGCAGCCGATTGCCAAGCTTTGAAACGCTAACAATACAGGCACACAACGAGCTCGTATTCAATGGCATCATCCTGCCATGTAGCGAGAAATATTGTTATCTATACTTCAGGGTTCAATCTGGTGACATTCATTCCTTATTCAATGGGGTAATACCAAGACCGTGCTGTTACCCAGCGAGAGAAAGCTGAACTTATGCTTCTTGGACATCAGAATTGAGAGTAGATCTTGTGCACATTTCCAGAAGTAGATCTTGTGAACACTTTCTCCGAATCGATCTTCTGAACAATACAGTTCCGAAAGTAGATCTTCTGAACATTCCGGGCCAGGAGTAGGTCTTCTGAAAATTCAGTCCCGAGAGTAGATCTTGTGAACACTTCCATCCTCCGAGTAGATCCTCTGAACATTTCCAGTAGTAGATCTGAACATTTCCAGCAGTAGATCTTATGAACAACTAAAGCCTATTTTTAGATCGTCTGAGCATTCCTACCTGAGAGTAGATCTTGTGGGGAAAAAAAATATTCTGAAAGTAGATCCTGTGAACACTTTCGTCTTCGAGTAGATCTTCTGAACAAACCAGTCCCGAGAGTGGATCTTGTGAACATTTCCAGCTTTCAGTAGATCCTCTGAACATTTGCATTCGGGAGTAGATCTTCTGAGCACTTGAGGCCTATTTGTTGATCGTCTGAACATTCCGACCTGAGAGTAGATTTTGTGAAAAAAATGTCCTGAAAGTAGATCCTGTGAACACTGTCGTCTTCAAGTAGATCCTCTGAACAATCCGGTCCCGATAGTGGGTCTTGTGAAAATAGATGCTCTGAAGGTAGATCCTGTGAAAATAAATCCTCAAAGTAGATCTACTGAACGTATGCCTTCTGAAAGTACATCGTATGAGCTTCCCCCGCTGTAGCCAATCGTCTGGAGACGGAATCAGGAAACATGGTAGTGGTCGTAGGGGCGACCAGATTCCCGGTAGAAACACAACTGCATCACGCTTTGAATACGCTGATTTGGGATAGTGTAAGAAGAATTATCCCTTTGACCTAATATCGTCTCAGTAAAATGCATCTGGGGACGAGTGGTCTAGGGGTAAGTCGCTCGTCTCACAATTGAAAGGTTGTGGGTTCGAGTCTCGCCTGTCGCTACTCATCGCCCGCGACAAATCGGCGTGAGAGATTGGCGACGCTACATGGCTCAACGGTCGATGTGTCGTAAAACCAACAACCAACCAACCAAGTAAAATGCATCTGATCAAGCCATTTTTGTAAGCGTTCTAAAATTCGGTCGTTCCGCGAGAACACTAGTACCGTCGCTCAAATTCTTTCAATCATGCTGAAACCCGAATAGTTTTTGGGTCTCCGACATGTTGCCAGAATAGCGCACGGTGATGGAACCGCTACTGAAGAACTTCAGGGCTAACATTTCGAAGTCTAACACGTCTCAAGTCTCCAACACGTGGTCAAGAAAAGTGCACGGCGATGGAACTGCTACTGAAGAGCTTCAGAGTCTCCAACACGTGGTCGGGGATAGCACACGGTGGCGGAACTGCTACTGCAGAGTTTTCTGGTCTCCAACACATGGTCAGGGATAGCGCACGGCAACGAAACCGCTACTCAGAAGCGTGTGATTCAGAGCAGTTCGAATTCGGCTCCACCGACGCATGTTGGTACATCAAACGCGTTGCAGACAAGTTCCTGCTCTCCCTTCAGCATGTCCCTCCCTCCTTTCACTGCACGCCTAACCGATATGTCCATGAGATTGCTGGAGCCGACATACTTCCCCAGACCACACCAGGAATGTATTACTAAACCTGACATTTACTCCGTTTACACGAGGAAGTCAGCAGCAAACGAAAATTTCCGATCTGGTCGATTCGCAAAAGTTCCGATCTCGCGGCCCGGTTACAAAGCACCCACCTAATCGAATTTTTGTGATGTGACGGTTGACGCAATTTGGTGAACAGTTCCGAATATTTGGCGCACTTTAGCGCTTCTGATACACCTGCTTCGAGCAACGGCGTACACAGGCACAATGTATAATCAATGATCCACGCAGTTAGAGGTTGTTGGGCAGAGATATAGGGTATCTGTGAATTCGAAAGATTCATGTAGCCGATGACAAGTTGTCGATGACAAAATAGCCCTTTCTTCTTCGTGAATCAAGCGATGTATTGCTGCCAGGCCAGACTATGTTATTGTAAGGAGGCTTCCATTTTTTAAATCATGAAACTTTCACATTTTTTCCCGCCCGGACAAGCCGCCAGACGTTCAGCCAGATCCCGGTCACCTTCCCCTTCCCTTCCCATTATTTGCCATGACGCATAAGCAAACACGAGTGGCGTCAGCACTAAGACCAGAGGGCGGCTCCGGCAACACCTACGGGCGAACGCCTCGCACCCCGTCCAGCTTGCCACCATTGGTGCGGAACTGAGCCAAAACAACAGAAGGGTCCCGGCCAGCCGTGAGGTCGGTGACCCCGCTCAGTGGACCTTTCCAGACCGTCTTGACAGCTCTGGGCGGCTTCGCGCTGCGTGTAGCTTAAGGGGGAGTAAAAATGCAAACCACCAATCAGTAACAAGAACCCGATCAGAAGCCCTGGCAGTGGCTGGAAAAAGAGGCGGGGCTACGAAAGGTAAGAAAATTTGGCAGTCACGCAGAAGCTCTCGGACTGGAAGACTCTCTCTCGGAGGCGACTCGGGAAGACTCTTCCAAAAGGATCCACTCAGGGTAGGACACGAAAAATCAAATGGAGGCAGATGTGACGTGAAGTGCCGGGCGGCAAAGAGTGACGGACGGCTGGAGGACGACCACCATCGGATATGTGAGTGTCATACGTTTGGCATGTCTTCCTCTTTCCAAAACCTTGCCGAACCAACCTATATTCTCTTCCGCAGCTTCTGCCTTCTCACCAAATTCATTACTGAAGGGAACAACCTGTCTCATAGGGTGGATCAAATAGGACAAATTCAGGATGGGGAAGAAATGTGTCGTGTTCAAGGACGGAGATGTGAGCGATGTTGAGTAGTGTATAAGCAGTGCGTTTGCGTAATGTGATGCGGTGATAGAAAGATGTAAACATATTAGATTAAGCATATAAATTTGTGGTGGCATCAACAGGGACCGGTGGTTGTAGTTCGGCAGTGATAGGCAGAATGAACGGCAGACCAGGGCCGGATAAAGTAAGACATAGAGTGTAGCACCATTATGCTTGGAACAATTTCTGCCTTCCGCTTCCCATCCAATTACGTTCGGCCTTTGGACTAACAGGAATACAAACAATATTATATACAGTTGATGCGCCCGAAAACCCAAATAACTAACTAACAATATTATAGCTACCCCACCTACCGTGGTGCAACCCCTTTCTATGCAATCCAAACTTCATCTTAACTCAAATGATACCCTTCAGCTGCGCGTTCACAGGCGAACTTACGTGAGCAACCAGATAATATTTAGGTGAAATTCCGAGGAGGGAGTGTCGACAGCAGCCAGCGGCCGTCTGTGATGATTAACGTAATGGATGACGTCTGGGATACGACCCTCCCACACCCACGGTAGCGTGGTAAATACCTCAGCGACCCGTTGGACGGATGGGAGGATAATTACGTCTAAACTGAATAACGATCCGGGCTACGGGGCTGACGGACGGGTGCCGCACCTTTCGTTGAGGGGTTCATGTCACGCTTTCCCTCGGATGGAAGAGAACGATGCCGCGGGTTCCCGACACACGTCACTAATGCTTGGACACACACAGATGAATGATTTACACCTGATGCTTGGATATGTGCCTGGTATTAAGTTGTTTTATGAAGTAAATTTACAAGCGATGCAGACGACCTGCCAGCCGTCCTCCTATGGATTGAACGTTTCCGGGTGGTGGTAGTGAGTGTTCAAGCCAATTCAAATTGTCTAAAATATCAATGTTGTTATATATATGATCTGCGTTTGGATAATGTTTAATTGCGAGAGGGTGCGGTGAACGGACAATTCGGGGCATTAATTCACCTGCTCTGGATCTTTGACCGAAAAATATCGCTGGCCTCTGCGACCCAGGGGCGCAGATGAGGGTGCGAGCATGGTATGCATGCGGGAGGGAGCGATGAAGGCGCCACCACATTACGTTCGCCGGAAGTCTGGTTGTCGGACTATGGGGCATAGGCAAAACACTGCCAGGTAATTTGTCCACCCTCGAACTCGGCATGGTTGGTGCAGAGATTCGAGGGACACATGAACGGGTTTGGCATGCCATAAGCCCCGAGGCTAAAGTGGCAGGGCCTGCCAGGTTATAACGACGACCCCAGGGACGTTTATTTGTTTATTTGTTTATTTGTTTATTGTCCACAATCTCCAACAGCATATTGTGCCCTTTACAGGAGAAGTCAGTAGTTAAAAACGTACACAGAACAGGTGAATAGTTTTCAGTTAAAAACAGGCAAACGGCTGTCAGAACTCGTCGATGTCAGATGGCTCCGCGTCTCAGATGTGAGCGTGTGACGCAGCACAGTATCTCACCACCTGTGTCTTAAATGTATTCAGCGAGTCTGTGAAGATGTCCGCACTCGGTGTCATCGCTAAAAATGCGTTCGCTACTCTTAATAACCTATTAAACAAGCCGCACCTAATGGTTTCTACACGTGCATACGGTACATGGAATAAAACAGGCTGCCTATTTCTCCTGACTGGGACACTTAATCCAAAGTTTTGCAATAAACTTGATGAGTCTGTCCTGCCACATAAAACATTTCGTAAGAACATGATGTCGGATTGTATGCGACGAGTGGACACAGATGTCATGTTATAAAAGCGAAGAAGGTCCTGATATTGTAGAGATTCCGGTCGAGGTGTGGCACGACAGTGTTGGGCAAGCCACATTAAAAATTTATGTTCTACCCTATCAATCCTGGTGAGATGTGTTGAAGCTGCGCCTGCCCAGATGACGGAGCAATACTCAAGGCGAGACCTAATGTTCGCGTTATATGCCGCCAACAGAGCAATTTTCGAGAATTTGCTGCCACGCACCCCTGCTTGCATTGATCGAATAAAAAGTCCGAGAGCCCGGTTCGCGGATGACACAGTTTTTGCCACATGTTGTGCGAAAGTCAATTTACTGTCCAGGTACACACCCAGGTCTCGCATCACAGTCTCACGCTGCAGCGTTGCATTGTGTACTTTATATTCGAAGCGCACAGGAGTACGGCGAAGAGTCATTGTGAATGATTTACATTTTAGAGGGTTCAAGGATAGCATCCAGTCTGCCGACCACTTACAAAGGGAATCAATATCCCTCTGCAAGCGTGTCGCGTCATCCACAGACGCTACCCTCCTAAAGATTTTGACGTCATCAGCAAACATCAGACATTCCGAATCAATACTGGATGGCAGGTCGTTCACAAATAGGGCAAATAACAGAGGAGCCAGCAAGCTCCCTTCCGGTACACCAGAAGTGACGTCAGCCCAGTCAGAAACCGCCCCGTTAACTATCACCCGCTGCCGGCGACCAGTCAGATATGACCGAATCAGAGAGAGCATTTTGTCTGAAACATGATATGCATTTTCGAGCTTGTATAGTAACAGCTTATGGTTTACACTTTGGAAAGCCGAAGAGTAGTCCGTATAGATTGCATCTGTCTGGCAACCAGCAGCGATGGAATCCCAGGCGTGTCTCAAGAAAACTGCCAGGTTTGAAGCACATGACCTTTTTGGAATAAAACCGTACTGGGTGTTAGTCAGTGCTGGCAATATGTGATCACTCAAAGCATTGTAGATGGTTTTTTTCTAAAATCTTGCCACATAGGCAAAGAAGTGAAATGGCTCGGTAGTTCGTCGGATTTTTCCGGTTGCCTTTCTTATATATTGGTGTGATATTTGCCTTTTTCCACTGGTTGGGAAATTTTCCCTGCCTGATGGAAAGGATGCAAATTTTGTACAGCGGAACGCATAATTGGTCAGCACACTCACGGAGGATTCGGGCACTGATATTATCTGGTCCACATGCTTTATGCGGGTCAAGTCCAATGAGAATAGTGTGGATTTGTTCTAATGAGGGCCGAAAGTCTGTGAGATTAGACAGTCCATAGACCTGTAATGGCGGATACTGGGCTACGTCCCGTGCTGTGAACTTGGCTGAAAAGGCTTTGTTCAACAGGTTGGCTCGTCCAACGTCATCGCTGATTAACTTGTTTCCGTCTAGCAGAGACGGAACAGAACCACTCCTTTTAAAACATTTCAAAAATGACCAGTATCGCTTTGGGTTTGTCTTAAAATCTTCCACTAGTCCCCTCAGATAACTGCAGTAGCTTCGTCCGATCAGACGTTTGAAGAAGTCGCGTTTGTCTGTAAATTCACGCCGAATGACACTGTCACTCGGGTGCCTTTTCATTCGACGATGTGCACATTCCTTCGCGGCTAGTGCACGCCTGGCCTCAACGTCAAACCAGGGTGGAAGTCTACGGCGAGGAGTCACGACTGGCACATGATCACGAATAGCAGCTTCGATTAACGAGTAAAACACATCAACAGCATTGTCAACATCTAAGTCATCCAGCATGTTCCACGGTAAAAGTTCCAGACAGCGTCGCAATGAATTAAAATCTGCTCTCTTGTAGTTGTAAGCAGTCGATCTTGTCACAGCTGGTGGTGATGGCCTCGGCAGGAAGAACTTTGCCTGGATCTCGTCATGGTCCGAGTCTATAATTCCCTTCCGGACGAAGGTTTCTGCTGCGATGTCGATAGTGAGCACTAAGTCTAAAATGTTGTTGGCTCTGGTAGATTGAGTGACGTATTGTCGCAGGCCTTGGAGATCACACGCTTCCAGGAAGCGGTTGGCCCTGGTCGTCTGTCTAAGCCTGACTGGGTTGGCCCAGTCTGACGCAGACGGTACCCAGCCAAGCTCAGGAATATTGAAGTCGCCCAAGACCATCAGCCGGCGTCCGGGTGGGAGCTCGCCTAAATGTCGAAAAATTTGTGTAATGGCGTTGTCGTCGTCTGGTGGCCTGTAGCACACAGCTACCGTCACGGTCGGATTGCCGAGGTCCACCAACAACAACTCAGTGTCCGGCATCGCCAGCAGACGTCGGGTCGGTAGCAGGGCGGCACGGACCGCACATGCCACACCCCCACCAACACGCCCATCCGATCGGTCTCTGCGGAACCAGGTGTGATTGGGCAAGAAAGCCTGCAGTTCAGAATTCAACACAGAGTCGTCCAGCCACGTCTCAGTGAACGCTATAATGTCATACCGGTCGTACTCTGCCGCGGCCGCCCGAAGCTGTCCCAGCTTTCCACGGATGCTGCGGCAGTTCTGCATGATCGCAGTTATTCCGGACCCTGCACTTCTTGGGTGACTCCGCTGGTCGGGACCAACAGATGTCGTCGATCGGTCGAGGCCTGGACCCGGGTTTAGCTCGACATCTCCTGACGTGATGAGACGTGCCAGATTCCAAGTGGAGCATGATTTCGTGTCGTGTTGCATTCGGCTGCGGAAATATTTTGTAGCTCTTCCGACAGGTGATAGGAATCTTGGTACTGGTGGAGCCCACAGACGGCGTGGAGCCAACACTGTAAAGCTTCGGCTTTTGACGGTAAATGCCCCTGAGTGTCTTCTCAATATCCAGTCCGATCCATCACTTTCCAGGTCTGGGCAACGGCCAATACATGTAGAGACCAACAGCAATACGAGCAGCGACACGAAAAAGCGCCCGCACGGCGGTCCTTGAACCCGGGCCCGTCGGTCGCCCTTGACCCAGCGACACGAGGTCAACCCTCCTGACCACTCGGCCACCGTGCCGCCGAGCGCCCCGCGCACAGAGCTTGGCCACACTATACGAGCCGAAGTGTACTGGCGGCCTTCGTCGGCCATGTTGGCACGGTTGCACCCTCCAAACGCAGCACCGACACTAAGAGGTTGTCGGGAGCACACAGCAGCTAGAGAAGCTGGAACAGCTTCTTATTAAAGCTGACTTGAAGAATATGGGAAACACCTTTAAGAGACAGAGCAAAATGCATAATTCCACACGTCAGGTCAAAAGGCAGGAGCGTCTGCCAGCCAACCACGTAGCACCCGCGCATCAAAACGTCCCAACGTGGTAGCGCCCGCCCGTGGGATACGTCAGACCTGGTCGCAAGCGTACGACGAATAAGTCCCGGCGCGGCATCCATCGAATTTAAGGCTAGGTGTCGGTCAAAGACACCAGGGCACTTGTATAACCCTCTGAGCCAGTACGATGAGCCCCTCGTTGCAGTTAAGATTTTGTCCAGGCAAGAAAAGCCTCCAATAATGGCTAGGTCAGCCATGATTGGCAGTGAAAGGTTTGCCTGTTCAGCCAACGTACCATGAAAATTAGCGCAATGCTCTGTTGTTGATGTGTTTGTGTACCGCTGAAGGGGGGAGGCCGGGAGCTATATTTGGGGACCAAGCAATTCATTCATTAATCAGGAGAGCATGAATGGGGCGAGCGAATGTGAAGTGAAGGAGAAGAATGAATGTGACTAGGTAGCGTTAAGGATCAGCGGAAGCCTCTTGGGGCTCAACACAGGCACCTATTTTGTGCGGTATATTGCACAAAATTATACTACTACTAGCGTCCAAAACGTCCAACACAGGACATTTTAGGAAGGTAGGGTCTGTGGACTACGTAACACGCTTGCAGAGGGATATTGATGCCCTCTGTGAGTGGTCCACAGACTGGATTCTATCCTTGAACCCTCTGAAATGTAGATAATTCACAATGACTCTTCGCCGTACTCCTGTGCGCTTCGAATATAAGGTACACAATGCAACGCTGCAGCGCGAGACTGTGATGCGAGACCTGGGTGTGTGCCTGGACAGCAAATTGACATTCGCACGACATGTGGCAAAAACTGTGTCATCTGCGAACCGAGCTCCTCGGACTTTTTTATTAGATCAATGCAAGCAGGGGTTCCTGGTAGCAAACCACGAAAATTGCTCTGTTGGCGGCATATAACGCGAACATTAGGTCTCGCCTTGAGTAATGCTCCGTCATCTGGGCAGGCGCAGCCTCAACACATATCACCATGATTGATATGGTAGAACATACATTTGTAGTGGCTTGCCCGACACTGTAGTGTCACACCTCGACCGGAGTCTACAATATCAGGAACTTCTTCGATTGTATAGCATGACATCTGTGTCCACTCGTCGCGTACAGTCCGACATCATGTTCTTACGAAATGTTTTAGTGGCAGGACGGACTCATCAGTGTCATTGCAAAACTGGATTATGTGTCCCAGTCAGGAGAAATAGGCAACCTATTTTATTCCATGTACCGGATGAACGTGTAGAAACCATTAGGTGTGGCTTGTTTAACATATTATTAAGAGTAATAAACCACATTTTTGACGATGACACCAAGTGCGGACATCTTCAGAAACCCGCTGAATGCATTTCAGATGCAGATGGTGAGATACTGTGCTGCGTCACACGCTCACATCTGAGACGCGGAGCCATCGGGCATCGACGAGTTCTGACAGCCGGTTACCTGTTTGAACTGAAACTATTCACGTGTTCTGTTTACGTTTATAGCTACTGACTTCTCCTGTAAATGACACAATATGCTGTTGGAGATTGTGGACAATAAACAAATAAACAAATAAACATGTCATTCAAACCAATTGCAAATTCAATTCTCATCAATTTTCTCTAATACAACGTATTGATCATAATCTGGCTGAACACCCTCATTTACCTATATGGTGTTCCCAAACTTTGATCTCGCACATATATAAATTCGTGTTAGGGACGATAGCTGGAACCAACATGAAGTCGGCTGGGGTTTGGGGGAATATGTGGCGGAGGTGGCGAGGAAACAACACAGTGCACCACTGACATAGGCACAATCAGCAAAGGAGTGGTTTAGGTCAAGCCCTCAATAAGTTCAGTTAGTTCACGTAGTTCACCCAGTTTCAGTCGAGTTTAGGCTGGGTCTAGAATACCACTCATACACCCATACCGCACACCCAGAGTTTAAGCACTATTTGGAACACCTTTCACTCACACCCTACTCGCACCCCCCACACTCACACCCCCACAACACCCCCGCACCCGCACCCGCCACCAACCCCGACAACCCACCGACGGCAGAGCCGCCACTCCTACACTATATAGTATAGGTTCCAAACTATGCAATGGTGTATTTTTCCAGACGGCCTTGTTCCAGACTGTGCAGTAATCAAATCAACAGGGTAAATCAGGTTTACAACGCAATCCAAGAGATAAATGAGCAATACCCAAGCGCTGTCACAAATCCGCAAGTTGAATACTCCGTCACATCGTAATACTCATGGTTGGGTCTCGTACTAATAACGTGACGTTTCATCGCCGATTTCGGCTGTTGCATGGTTGATTTTTGTATTTCAGAACTAGGTTTGCAATGAAAACAAGACGTTTATTTTTTCATAATTACCTTAAATTTACTCAAAACTTTGCAGAGAATATCCTCAAGAAGGGAGAAAACCTCAATTATTGCAGCCGTATCATGAGTTGCTCATGATTAGCGCTAATCGCGAACTTCCGCCTAACACGAAAGGCGATCTGTAGTGATCACCTCTGATCTGAGAGACCGCACACTAGACATTGGGCAGGCGATCTGTAGTGATCTGGCCTGGATCTGAGGGATCGCACACTAGACACCGGGCAGGCGATCTGTAGTGATCTGCCCTGATCTGGAGGGACCGCACACTAGACATCGGGCAGGCGACCTTTTCGTGATCTGTACCGACTCGCTAGCCGCAGTCAGAGAAGCTATTTTTCGCGGATAGTCCACAAAAACAGTCATCATCGCGATCAGGTCAGGCTCAAGTCAGACTCGGGCCATGCAGGTCCAGGGCCCCGGTGTGTGATTCGAGCAGGCACCTCCGCTGGGCGGAGGCATGCCGGGCTCGGCGCTCAGCCGTTCCATTAATCACTGCCACTCCTGTCGGGGTCGCGTGCGGAGTTATTAGCCTGTCCGCATATGTTCTAGGCTTAATTTTTTTTTTCCTTGTAGAACATCGTACACAATTTTGTGTGAGAGGTGCTCAATCGTCAGCGATGTAAACATTGGCTACCCATGCGTAGAAGCAGTGTGATGGTAGAAAGGCATGATTGCAAGGAAATAAGTACAAAATACCACAATCTCTGAGCATAGTTTGTCCTCTCCCTGGTCTGATCCACTCCTCTTGCTATAAAAAATAAATGCAAGCGCAATTAAAACGTCGTTGCAGTTTAGTTATTTCACTGAGTAGAAAAAGCTGAATTTGACATTTTTCTTCCAGCATAGACGCAACGGAGGTCGCGTGTGTGAAAGACAACTTGTTGCATACTCAAATGTATCGAATACCACATGTGCGCTCTATGGCCGAAGCAGTCGATGCGCCCTTAAGCCCAAATGACAAATCAACCAAAATGAATACCATGAGAACGATGGAGTGTTTGAGATAACTTTGTTGGACTGAAGGAGTGGAGCGCGCAGGTCTATGACAGATGTCGGTCATCAGAACGCTTGTATGCGTGTAGGTTGCGAGGGAGGAGGGTGTCGAGTTCACTTGGATTAAAATGAGGCTATCAGATATATCGTAGCTCTCGCTGCGTTGTTACAGGAAATACCCTTCGGTAAAATATATCTCAAGCCGGAGTGGATGGAATGTGCTCTGAACTTTTCAGACTGAATCTTTGGGTCACAACTGGCACCCGGTATACATCGCCACGGTTCAGCTGCTGGGAGGCAGTTCTGATAACTTTGTACTCTGCGGAAAATTATTGGAGAAGTTTGGCATCTGCTATATTTGGTACCGATGTCTCCTCATAAGTCCCTAGCCCGCCTGCTTTTGATTGGCTGGTCTCCGCTGGCGAGCGGATCCACTATAGGCGACGCAACGGGGTCCGCTTGCCTGGGAACTTGGCCATCTGGCATGATACGTGGCCCGCCGGCACAGGAACTGGGCCTCATAACGTGAGTACGTGGCCGTCTGCTTGGGAGCTGGGCCCTCTTGACGTGGGCACGTGGCCCGCTGACGTGGGCACGTGATCTGCCGACGGGGACGTGATCCGCTGAAGTGGGTACGTGGTTCGTTGACGTGGATACGTAATCCGCTGACGTGGGTACGTGGTCCGCTGACGTGGGCACGCGGCTCCGCTGACGTGGGCACGTGGCATGCGTGGGCGGCCCGACGTGGGCACGTGGCCCGCTGACGTGGCACGTGGCCCGCCGGCGCCGGCGTGTCACCTGCTCTCGGCGCCTCGTTGGTCGGTACATGCGGAGCGCCTGCCGGTGCCGTCGGTACGTGCGGAGCGCCTGCCGGTGCCGTCGGTACGTGCGGGAGCGCCTGCCGTTGCCGTCGGTACGTGCGGAGCGCCTGCCGGTGCCTTCGGTACGTGCGGAAGGCGCCTGCCGGTGCCGTCGGTACGTGCGGAGCGCCTGCCGGTGCCGTCGGTACGTGCGGAGCGCCTGCCGGTGCCGTCGTATCTCGTCGGTACGTGCGGAGCGCCTGCCGGTGCCGTCGTGTCGCTCATGCGAATTTTCACACTGAATTTATTTTTCTTTACCAAAAGCCTTGGGGTTGACATGTTGCAGCGGGTTGGCCTCGTGAAGATGAATAGCGGGAAACAAGACCATTTTAGTGGTTTCAGGATGTATAGTTTAACTGCTTATCGCGTTAAACTGTACAACAGCATTACCACCAGCATTATCACCGCAAGCTTGGATTCCCGCACACCTACCTACTGGGTCAAACGTGCCTCCTGTGGCGATTGTTGGCTGACAAACAGCTGACAATCCAGATATGAAATCACCCTTTGCC